>CM042430.1:19441936-19899436 GCA_023631565.1 Gymnocephalus cernua
GAGCAGCCGCCGGACGGTGAAGACAGGACCGCCATCTACGAGGCGCGGAGGAGGTGGCGCCGGAGCTGCAGGGACCAGGGGACTTTCATGGACCGGCTTGACCTTGGAGACGTGGAAGGTGGGGTGGACCCGCATGGAAGCGGGCAACTGAAGTCGAACCGCCGTTGGACTGATGACTCTCTGCACAGGAAAAGGACCAATGAAGCGAGGGGCCAGCTTACGTGATTCAACCCGCAGCGGCAGATCCCGGGCAGACAGCCAGACCTTCTGACCAACCCGGTAAGTAGGTGCTGGGGTCCTCCGTCGGTTGGCACCGACGGCATAGCTGGTTCCAGACTTCAGGAGCACGGTGCGAGCCTGGGCCCAAGTGCGGCGGCAGCGGCGGGCATACGCAAGAGCAGACGGACAGGTGGCATCCGCCTCCTGGCTGGCAAACAGTGGAGGTTGATACCCGTAGACACACTGAAAGGGGGAGAGCCCGGTGGAGGTACTGGTGAGTGAATTATGGGCATATTCCACCCAGAGCAGGTGTTGAGCCCAGGCCCGGGGATTTTGGGAAGCCACACACCTCAGTGCCTTCTCCAGCTCCTGGTTCATGCGTTCAGTCTGGCCGTTTGACTGCGGGTGGAATCCAGACGATAGGCTGGCGGTGGCCCCAAGGAGATGACAGAACTCCTTCCAAAAGGTTGCTGAGAATTGCGGGCCCCGGTCTGACACTATATCCTGGGGTAGGCCATGGATACGAAACACATGTTCCAGGACCACCTGGGCGGTCTCCTTAGCAGAGGGTAGTTTGGGAAGGGGCACGAAGTGGGTCATCTTACTAAAGCGGTCAACAATGGTAAGGATGACTGTGTGTCCGTCAGAGGGCGGAAGGCCCGTAACAAAGTCCAGTGAAACGTGGGACCAGGGCCTCTTGGGTATGAGTAGGGGTTGCAGCAACCCAGCAGGAGGCTGGTTGGGGGTCTTGTTTCGGTTACAAGTGGGACAAGCTCGGATGAATTCTTGGACATCCCGTCTCATCCGCCGCCACCAGAACCGCTGGCGGACCAGATGAAGGGTGCGAGTGATGCCGGGATGACAGGCCAGACGGGATTCGTGCCCCCACTGAATCACAGGTGACCTGAGATTTGCTGGAACAAACAGACGGTTGGGGGCGCTGGTGCTTGGGCCTGGCTGGACCCGAAGAGCCTCCATGACCTGCTTCTCGATCTCCCAGGTGAGGGCCGCTACGACAAAGTGGCTGGGAAGAATGGGGGCTGTCATGGCGGTGGTCTCGTCCTTCTGAAACATCCGGGAAAGAGCATCAGGTTTGATGTTGCGAGATCCCGGGCGGTAGGAGAGCGTGAAATTGAAGCGCGTAAAGAACAGAGACCACCGCTGTTGACGGGAGTTCAGCCTCCTGGCTGTTTGGATATACTCCAGGTTCTTGTGGTCTGTCCACACTACGAATGGTTCCTTTGACCCCTCTAACCAGTGCCGCCATTCTTCAAGGGCGAGCTTGACAGCCAACAGCTCGCGGTTCCCAATGTCGTAGTTGCATTCGGCAGGGGTTAGCCGACGGGAGTAGAAGGCACAGGGGTGCATCTTGCCATCCTCAGCTGCTCTTTGAGAAAGCACTGCACCCACTCCCACGTCCGAAGCATCTACCTCCACCACAAACTGCCTTGCTGCATCTGGCATCTGGAGGATGGGAGCAGAAGTGAAACATGTCTTGAGGATATTGAAGGCCTTATCAGCAGCTGATGTCCATTGGTACGGTTGTTTAGTGCTGGTTAGCGCCGTGAGGGGTGCAGCCACTGTGCTATAGTTTCTGATGAATCTCCTATAAAAGTTGGCAAAGCCCAGGAACTGTTGCAACTTTTTCCGAGACTCAGGAACTGGCCAGGAAGTGACAGCCGACACCTTCGTGAGATCCATCTGAATGCTGCCCTCGGTCACCACATACCCCAGGAATGAAACGGTTTTGGCATGGAACTCGCACTTCTCTGCCTTCACGAAAAGAGAGTTCTCCAGCAGGCGGCGCAGGACCAACTGGACGTGGTGCGTGTGTTCTGACAGAGTCTTTGAGAATATTAAAATATCGTCAAGGTACACAAATACGAACGTATTTAGCATGTCCCTGAGGATATCATTCACTAGGGCTTGAAAAACTGCTGGGGCATTGGTGAGGCCGAAGGGCATGACGAGATATTCATAGTGGCCGGTTGGTGTGTTGAACGCTGTCTTCCATTCGTCTCCCTCCCTCATCCGCACCAGATGGTAGGCATTGCGAAGGTCCAGCTTTGTGAATACAGTGGCTCCCTGCAGCAGTTCGAAGGCAGACGAAAGTAAGGGCAGTGGGTAGCGATTCTTAACCGTGATGTCGTTCAGACCCCGGTAATCTATGCATGGACGAAGAGAACCGTCCTTCTTGCCGACAAAGAAGAATCCCGCTCCTGCGGGGGAAGATGACGGTCTAATTATCCCGGCGGCAAGAGAGTCATTAATGTAGTCCTCCATGGCCTTTCTTTCCGGGGCTGACAGAGAATACAGACGACCCTTGGGAGGTGCTGTGCCAGGCAGGAGATCAATCGCGCAGTCATAGGGTCTGTGTGGGGGTAGAGATGTCGCCTTGGATTTGTTGAACACCTCTTTCAGGCTGTGGTAACAGGCCGGAACATTGGATATGTCGGGGGTAGCGCTAGATCTTTCCCGGAGAACGGGCAGGGTGGCCCCCTTTAAACAGGTCTGGTGACAACTCCTTCCCCACTCACGGACTGTTCCTGTCTCCCAGTCGATGTGGGGGTTGTGCTGACGGAGCCACGGGTATCCAAGAATGAGTGGTTGGCCAGGTGAGTGTAGGAGGTGAAACTGGATGGACTCCTGGTGGTTTCCTGACAGCAGGATTGTCACAGGGGCGGAGATATGAGTGACAGTGCCAAGCTGATGCCCATCCAGGGCTCGTGCAGGAATGGGTTGTGTCAGTTGATGATGGTTCACACCCAGTTGCTGTGCAAGCTCAGGGTCCATGATGTTTGCTTCGGCTCCGGAATCCACAAGGGCGGCCAATGTATGAGTCTTGTCAGAAAGCTGAAGGCGGAGATGAAGCAGGGTTTTTCGGATGGAGGGAGACTGAAGGTCTGTTGAGCTCACCCGGATCTCCATGGGCTCAGGCTGATTGAGTTGGCTATGGGACTTGACAGGCAGGGCCTGGACAGAGGCGGTATCGACCCGAGTGCGGATGGCAGGTTGACTGAGACGGCCCTTCTCCCTCCTCCGGGTCTGTATACGGCGGTCAATGCGGACGGCAAGGTCAATGGCGGCATCAAGCGTTGAGGGCGGGTCATGGGAAACAAGCTCGTCCTTGATATAGTCCGCCAGGCTATGGAGGAAGGCTTGCACCAGTGCCTCTGAGTTAAACGAGCTTTGACTGGCCAGGGTACGAAAGTCAATGGAGAAGTCTGCCACTGTCCGATTGCCCTGACGGATGGTGAGCAGAGCTTGTGACGCTTCGGCTGTTGGCGAGCCTAGGTCAAAGACCTTTAACATCTCCTCCTCAAAGGCACTGAAGGAGGCACAGGCTGGGGTTTGCCGGTCGAATTCCGCCGTTCCCCACAACCGAGCTCGACCGGTGAGATGTGTGATGACATACCCCACCTTGGCTCCCTCTGTAGAGAAAGTCCTGGGCTGTAGTGCAAACTGGATTCGGCAGCTGCTCAAGAATGGTCTTACTTGCTTCTGGTTGCCATCAAAACGTTCCGGGTTCCCAATCTTTGGTTCAGGAGCGTGGGGATCTGGTGGCAGCACTGCCGGGCCTGCAGCATTGGGACCTCCAGCGGAGGGATGAAGGAGTGTCGGTGGTACAGGAACAGAAGGACCAGGGGGGGATGCAGGTGGAGTAGCCGGGTTTGAGAGTAGTTGCAGGGCTTGGGCTAGCTGTTGTTGCTGCAGTTGGAACTGTTGTTGCTGCTGGTTGAATAGCTGGAGAAGAGAAGCGATGTCGCCAGCCATCCGATTTATGTCTCCCTCAGAGCGTTCCAGTCGCTGTAGGGCAGTCATCTCTGGCTCTTCTTCCATCGTGGTCAGGGAGTGCGCTGGGTCCATGATGGTCAGATCATTCTGTCACGGACAGAAGAGGACCCAAGAGCGCAAGTTCAAAGTCAGAGTTCTTTATTGGAGGTTACAGGTGGGAAGAGGAGTGCCAGGGGTGTCAGGGGTACTTGGGACACTGGGGTTTTTCAGGATCCTGTGGGTATCTGTGCTCCGGGGGTCACCAAATGTCCGGGGGTGTCCAGTCCAAGTGCTAGTGTGTGTGTTCCCCAGTGATGGAGCGGCGTATCGGGCTGAGGGTGGTGAAGCGTCTGGGCTCGCTCATCTGGTGGTCGGAGAACTGGGGAAACACACACACAACAGCAATATGAATGGCAGGCAGAAGTACAGATCAGGGCTGGGCAAATATCGTGGTGAGAGACAGAAGGCGGAATCGAGTTACCGGAGGGGCTGAAGATCGGAGAGTAGTCGAGGTCCAGAAGGCAGGTCGGAATAGACGGGGCAGTAGAACAAGGAGGCAGTCAAGAAAGGATCGGTATCAACAACAGGAGTCAGAGCGCAGACAGGCAGGTTACAGGTCCGGGTTTGAAGATGATCTGACAGGGCTTGGCTGAAAAACAGGGCTTGATATACTGGGAGAGGTCAGTGGGGAAATGCAGTTCAGCTGGCAGAGTAATTAGAACAGAGTGAGGCAAGGTGAGGATGGTGAGTGGGAAATGCAGTGCAGCTGGCCAGGTAACAAGAGCAGAGCAGGGCGGAGCCAGGTGGAGCTCGTTAGGCAGAGTAGGGAGAGAGTGAGCAGAGTGGCAGAGAATGAATGCAATTAATGTTGCTACCAGGGAGAGAGAGTGCTCATGACACAGAACATAAAAGGGAAACGTTTTTTTTTCACCACCATAATCCATTTACTGGCTTCAATCAGAAGACAGATTACATAAATTTATGCACTTTTGGCAGTGGGCACCACTTTTAAAAGACAGGGTTACAGAGTTTACAGTCTACTCCAAAATAAAAGGCGAAGCAATTCAATCTTTTTCAAACAAACCTGTTACATCAAATTATATGGATAAGAGCATTAAATCAAGTTGTATTCTAATGATTCATCTTCCATAAGTGACAATTCTGCACAGTTAAGTGGATTAGTGTGAGTAAGGACTAAAAAATAAAATGATCGAACCCTTTTGTCTACTTTCTAACACATGGTATTATGTGTATTTAAACAAACTTTCAAAAACCTTCTTCTCTCTCTTCTTTTTACCTTTACCACCTTTTACAGAGAATTATAACTAAAATTGTAATATGCAAAGCCATAAAGTTCTAACCTGGAAATCCAGACCCAAATCCGAAAGATTAAGGGTCTGGCAATGAGTAATGAAAATGGCCCAACTCGAGCACCAAGTATGCATTTGAAAATCTCACTGCACGCAATTCGATAAAACTACGACCAATCACAACAATGCAAGCCCCATACGCTTAGCTACCAGCGGAGCTAACTGGTAGATTAAACTCTTGCCGTATCCAGTGGGCAAAACAGCAAAAACGTCCTTCTTGCAAAGGAACGATTTGAGCGCCGTCTTCTGTTCCTCTTTTAGATAAAAAGCCAAGTCTAACTCGTTCCTTGTAGCGGCCAAAGCCGTTTCAAACAACTGGTGTTCATCAGTAGCCATCTTGCAACGCTGTCGTCATCTGTTTAGCTCGCCTTTGGCCCGCCTATATCAGATACACCAATGTGATTGGTGCAGCACGGCTACAAGGGCATAGTTAATGAGCATCATTACTGAATGCCAGAGTGACTCGCTGAGCAAATTCTAATTGTGCTCTCGCGAGAACTCTGGATTTCCAGGTTAATAAAGTTCATGGTGTGAGAAAAACAACTTTCTGACCATTTTAGTTACGCTATTTCTGTCACTAGCATAACAGTTTGACCTGTATGTAATTACTCCGCTAATGGCACATACGAACGTGATCAAAACCTTGACATAATGCCGGAGCTTCTCCTGATTGGAGACTTATGTTCGTAAAGAGCCTTGAGGGCATCAATAAAGGAGCCGAGGAAGCGAGGGTGTTTGGCAGCAGGATATGGCCTCTTGGTAATTAATACACACCTCATTATTTCTAGAAGACGATGGATGGATGGCGGGAGTGGAGGTGACAATAACTGGAGACAGAAGGGGGTTGGACGAAGCAGAGAGGGAGATGTTTGTCTTGCTTCTCCCTCATTCTCTCTGTTATAGTCTCCCTCTCTATCTCACAGTAGTCTCAATCTCTCACCTCAATCAAGTGTTCACGCTGCCATCAGTGGTCATCCAGTCACCATGGCAACCCTGGCAACCCTGGGCCACAGAGCAGTGGGAGCCCACAGTGGGATGTCTTTCTTTCTCTCTTGCTCTGTTCCCCATCTCCCAGTGTTTCAATATGGACGGGCTCTCTTTCTCGCTCTCTGTTTTCTACCCCAGAGAAGGCTATTTCACTTTGTTTCCTCACACCTCCCTCCTTGTGTGGTCTTGTACACCCATCCTGCTATCTCTCACATTTTTGTCTCCTTTATACATCTCTCTGTCTGTCCCTCTGTCTGTCAAGAGACAATCCTGCAGCACGTGGTGGAAAGTTGGCAGTCCCGGCTCTCATGGGGAGTGCCTAGTTGCCAAACATATCAAAGCTGTGTGCCGGCATATATGCCATTCTCAGATGATGATAAGAGTGCTCAGCTTGTCTACAGGCACAGAATCGTCCTTTGTCGTAAAAGACATTTTTCCTTATTTGTCTGTTTACATCTTACATCAAACCCTCGTCAGACAAAGGTCTCCCTCTCTGAGGTTTTAGCATTCAGAGGGGTTTAGGTCAGCAGCGTTAGCATTCTGAATGTAATCTCATTCAGTCAGCCCTCCACTGTTGTGCACAGCTATACAGAACCAGAGCGGGATAGATAGTGAGCCCAGTATATGGAGGCAGTGCAAACCGTGTGCACTCTGACCAAAAGCTGCAGTAGAACAACAAGGAAATAAAAAAGTAGGGGAAAAATAACAGGGACGCTTATTTGGAGTGCAGTTAAAGGAAACCAAAAGGATATTTTTCATCAGCTGCATGTTTTGGACGTGGGCAGCAAAAAAAAGCGATTCAGGTGATAAGGTCAGTTTCTTTTGGGTTAGGTATTAAAGGCACAGGACACCCAAGGAAAAGATGCAGTGTTTGAAATATTACTTGCCCCATGAAGGCTCTGTTAAAGGGGAAAACTCTCCACCAATTTACCCAGAGACAGGTGGGTTGTGGGATGGGCCCTCATAAATGGGGGAAGGATGGGTGGGGTGGGGGTAAAGAAAACATTGGAATTATGAGCATTGTTTTTATGTCATTCTGCTGTCCCATTGTGGATGTTTTGTATTATTATTGATGCTCAATAAATATAAATATATATATATATATATATATATATATAAACAACCTCCAATTTGTGCCATTAGCTAGCTTAAAGGTACAATATGTAACATTTCTGCATTAAAATGTCTAAAAACGACCATACCTATGTTATATATTTTTTTGAGATGTGTAGTTACACTCTCCCAAATGTTTCCACCAAACTTCAAACCCAGAGAAATCTGTTATTTTATTTTCAGACACGGCACGTTTCCTTTCCTTCCTAGTCGCCCGTCAGTGGAAATCATTTCAAAAACGTTTTAGTTATCAAATGCTATCTATGATTGTTTGATTGCTAACGTTAGCTCATAACACATTCAAGTAACAGCCGTTGTTGTGTTTGATTGCCAACTTGTAGCCAGCAGTGAACCAACTTGGTCATGTAGCTCCATTTTTACTGACTTTTTTATTTGTTATTAACTGACGTGAGGGATCATGCCGTGAACATGTGATGCGTTACGCTAAATAATACATTACTGCCATTTCCACCTTCTATATCTTCTATTATTGCTGTTCCCATCTTCCGTTATTGTCGTTATGCCGTAAATTGTTTAAATCTGAGCATGCGCAACTCGACGCGACTCAGATCGTGTTGAGACTCACATCGTGCAGTGACAACCCCTAGCGGCAGAAAGTTACATATTGTACGTTTAACTTACTGTGTGTAACCCCAGGGCAGATGCTAACAATCTCCCTGAAGCATAATAATTACATTGCATTGTCATCATGCTATCAGTTTCAAAGTAATAGTGCTCTTACTATACTCAAAGGAGAACACTTTATAAAGATGACATAAGAAGTCATTCAGAGTGTAATAATGAAAATTGTAGTTGGATGTTTTTGTTATATAAGCGGTGCCTTTCTACGTCTTCCTGTAATTACCTGTGCCCCCGCGTAACGCTATTAAATGATGAACATTCAACAATGAATGACATACACTCCTAATGGCACACAAACACCCACACAGAGGTTACACTGTTGCAGATGTGACAGCTAAATAACTGTTATTGATAACTGATGCCACACAACCTTAGAATAATATTAGTTTAAAAGCTATCAATTATCGAAATATGTAAATTTCAGTGCAGCCAGGTGGAGAAGATACTCTCTGAGTAGCGTCTCAGAAGAGGCATGAGGGTTAATTCATTCAAGGATCTCACTCAGAGTTAAATTATTTGTGTGAAAATGTTCTTGGATGAAAATGAACTTCTTTCAAACTGTTTGGTTTGATATATATAACTTGATATTTATTGATTTTAATCATGCATCGCAGCGTGATTAAACAGAAGCCTATAGCTCAATGGTTTTCTATTTTACTAATGACTTTAATGAAATGAAACTACGAAAAGTTCACCCTGTCCTTCCCGACTGCTCCTCACTGTGACTTTGATTTAATCAAATTGTAAGACAGAGTGTCGAGCAGCATACTAATGCACCTCAGAAATTAATTGCTCCATTGAGAGCCATCGTCAGATAAGAATGTGTCTGGTCTTATCAAGATGTGGATTTGATCTGTGTGGAGCTTGAGTTACACTGAATCACTGACCCCTCACCTCTCTCCCCGCCCCTTTATTCTTGACTCTCTCTGCTTTTTCCTTCTCCCCCTCCCTCCTCCATTACTCTGAGCTCCATCTTAACATTGTTTCGTTCAAACTACAATCCTCGAACTTCTGTTTTGAACCTTCTTTCTGTTACATTTTGCTTTATCTTTCCCCTTCTGTGCCTCTTGTCTTTTGTTCTGCAGGCATCAGAGCTGGGGATGCTGTCAGTCTACTACACTTACATCTTCACCTCTCTGGTAAGGAAACGGGAGAAGGTGTGGGTATTTAGAGCCAACATAGATTTCACACCTGCAGGGGCACATCAGTAGTCTAATGCTGTGCTCCTGCAGTGTATTAAAATAGTTTACTTTAATTGAATGAATGATTGAATGGATAGAGTTAAGCAGACAGGAGCTAAGACAGAGGAATTATAGCATAGCTTAATTATAGCATAGCCGATTTTCTCCCTCACTGCATGTGACTGCAAATTAGAAACATACTGAGTGTGGTGGCTCTAATGGCTCAAGTCCCTGCTTGTTTGCCCTCATTGGTTGAAGTGCACGCCTGGACCAAACGAATACATACTAATGATTATTATAATTGCTACAAGTGCTATTGTTGTTGCTGTTGTTTTGCTGCAGTTTTTCTTATAATTATGATTGTGGAAAGCCTGCCAAGTTACCATTATATAAGTGATGATGTCATCGTCCTCAGACAGTCGACATTCATTTCTGTCAATGAATTAGTTGACGAGGAGGTCCACATTCTTTCTTTCTTTCTTTCTTCCTTTCTTTCTTTCTTTCTTTCTTTCTTTCTGTATTTATTTCTGTAAGAATTAACTCAACATACATGTCTTAAGATTATTTTGCAGGTGATTTACTCAGCAGTTATCACGGTTTGCATGTTGGCCTGCAAACTAAGCTCATACTATATGAGGTTTCGTTCTTAATTGGTTCTCAGTGTCAGTTCTATAATGCTCAGAATCGGTTTCAAACTGATTTAATCACATTGCATTACATATTGTGGAGTGCACAGTTTAAAGCTAATTGGCAACAGTGGTTGGTTAAACTGTTTACAGTGACAAGTCCTCAAGAGAGGTGACAGAGGCAGATAGCAAATGAGATGAGAGAGGCAGCTAAAGGAAAAGTTTCTTTGCAAAGTTCAAAGCTAAATCATCATGAGTGAAATATCTAACAGCTACTTCTGTACACAAAAGTTACCGCTGCAACTTTTGTTGCAAGTCTTTTTGTGGACTGTAAAGCTGTCATTTGCTTTAATAAATGCTGCATTAATTATATTTTGTAGATTAAGAGTGTATTACATATTATTTTGTACTGGGCCAACATTAGGATGCAAATCGGGGACAGAACAGTTTAAAAGGAGTTACTTCCTCTCAAAATGTCTGCGCATGTCCATGCCGTCAGTAAAGAGATTGACCCCAAATTTGAGAGTAATGATGTTTAGGCACATAATGTAGAGGCTAAGGGATCAGTGAGAGTTATTGTAAGATTATAAAGATATTGTGGCTTGGAGAAAATTAAATGCAATAGTAAACTTACCAGATAGCTGCTCCCTAATGGAAATTAATGAGGTTCGAAACACTTTGCTCTAATAGCGCTGTAGAGATGATTCATATCAAGCTGATTTATGACTCATTAAGAAAGGGCTGCTGCCATCTTCATGTTTTCCTCCACAGCCCTTGACATAGTCACTTCTCCTCTTGAATCTCTCTTTTCTATTCCTCCCTTTCTTTAACCTTTTTGTCATTGCTTTTTCTTTGTGTCTCCCTCGTCACTCTGCTCTGGTGTCTGCTGGAGGGCACAGCATAGCACGCTGATTCATTGTAGATACTAGATGATGACCATACATGCCCCCTCCCACTACCATCACCACCATTTTCTTAAAATCCTGCCATTGCTCAGTGACGGCATCTTTAATAGTTTCAGCTAACATCATTAAAATGGTCGGCAGTGAGCCCCCGGCGACCTGGGACATAATGCTGAAGCTGTAAGTGGAAAAATAGAAGCGATGCTGTCTCCTTAGTTGTTGTAATAAGTGATTCATCCTATTTATTGTGTTTTTAAATGGCTCTGCTGCTTGTGCATCACTTTCACCACACACACATTTACATCCATTCTCCCTGTCACAAAAGAGGATAGGAACAAGTTTCATTTTTCTCTTAGACTTCAGTTCTTTGTAGCCCCATTTTATAGACTCACTGTAACTTTGATAGTAGGGTCACTTTTTGATCCTCTTATTAAAGTACACTTCTCACTTTATGAGACTGTCCTGTCCAGAACAATGACAGCATCGGCCATTTGTTCAAAGGCCTTCAAACAGCTTAGAACATTCAGTGCCAAAGAGGGGCATAATGTGCTGTTGTCATAGCGATGTGAAAAGTTAAGTTAGACTGGAGTTTACTTGAGACTGGAGTTTACACCCCAGTCAAAGTGGTTTCCTTTAACTATGACAGTGATCTTTCCGTAAGCGTCACCCAGTTGCCTAATCTCTACCATACCTTAACCACAAGTCACTATTTGCATGGACACATTTTATCAGTTGTAGCTTGCTACATGATTCAGCTAACACATGAGATAGTGCTGAAAGCTATAGTGCTAAAGCTGCATGTCCCAGGAAAATACACTTGAAGTAGATATATTTTTTTGGGGGGATATTGATGAAACCAAGTTACGACGACGTAAGAGACCTCTGCTGTTGCTCTTGTAGATTTTTCACCAAGTGAAACGCTGTTTAACTTTGTTAACATCACACAGGTTTCAACTTCTTATAGTAACTGCTATAGTGGATGCCGATTTGTCTTAGAATATGGACAGTAAATATCAGGAACATGCTTAATTTTTTTCAGTAAGACCGATGAAAGAAATGCTGAAAGAGAAATGAATTTACTTACAGAAGCTTTCATTTAAGTTTGAGATATAATCTGATTGAAATTCATTGTTTAATTAATCTCAACACCTTTCTTGAACCACAGACATACAGCAAACATGATAGGTGGTAAAGATGATTGTAAGGTCACTGATCGCTCTGTGTTCGGTGCACATGTGTGTGTAATGGTAGGTGTCACAGTCCAGATACTTCCATTATCTCAGGGAGAAAATAACATTTGTGAAGTCCATTTAAAGAAAAGCCGCAGTAATCTGATGTAATTGCCTGATGTGTGTTCACAGTGTATTGTCTTTAGGAGCCAGTGCTGAATGTTTTCTTTAAGGTAAATGTCCGTGCTTTGACATCAGTTTGACTTTTTTAAGCTTCACAGAGTTTCTGCATTGGGACAGCTTCCCATTGCCATGGAGAATTAAAATGTTTTTCAGGTAGGAAGCAACCAGCTTTTCAGAATAGCAATTGCTATGTTTCCTCCCAGGAACTTACTCAAGTTATTTGTCCTTTTTCTCAAGCAGTTTAGTGTTTAAAGCGATATACTTTTGAAGGACAGTAGGTGGTATTCATAATTTCTATGATATTATACTATACTATAGACGTTGTGAAAACAGAGAGCGAGACAGAGCACATGAAGCTCAGAGGTGCAATTCTTCACTCTGCTGTCGCTGGAGACATTTTTTAGAGATGTATTTTGTTAGTGCCACAAAGTTCAAGGCTGATGATGTTTTGTTGTTAGCTTACATAAATCTGAATTCTGCTGTCTATAATTTAAAACGAGTGTTTGTGGAAGTTTGCCTACCACAGCCTCATTAATATTCAGAATTGATACCAACACAAAGTGAATTCACTTGCAGATCTTCTTACGTCTGTTATCATTTAAAAAACTGTTACTTGTAGCAATTTAGGAAATGGCAATCAAGTCTGTGAGCAGTAGGTTTGACCTTCTGATGGCGCCTTATTTATTAAACTCATACAGGTAATAAAAGGTACAGTTTGAGGTTCAGATTAGTGTCACTGATCATTGAAAACTATGGGTCTTGGGTGAAAACATTCACTGTGTATTCTGATCAAAGGAGCATGAAATCCATCTAAATTGGTGTCAGGAGTTTTCAGTTTGGCTGTGGTTATAACCATACATGATGGAGCAAGTGAGAGTTAACCAGAGGGTTTGCAGTTTTTTGTTAATTTAGGAAAAGTACATACTGTGGTCAATGCTGATTTGGAATTTGCTTAGCATGCATGATATGGTGGCAAATCTGACCTCTCACAACCTTGTGTTTGCCTGAATACTGATAAATAGATTCAAGATGTCAAATGTTTTACCAGAAGAAACAAAACATAAGGGGCGGCTGTGGCTCAGTGGTAGAGCGGTCGCCTGCCAATCCAAAAGTGGTTCGATCCCTGGCCCTGCAGTCCCATGTCGAAGTATCCTTGGGGCAAGACGCTGAACCCCCGAGTTGCCCCCGATGCTGCGCATCGGAGTGTAAATGTGTGTGAATGTTTATCTGATGAGCAGGTGGCACCTTGTACGGCAGCCTCGGCCACAGTATATGAATGTGTGTACTATTCCTGTACTATGTAAAAAGCGCTTTGGGTAGTCGTTAAAACTAGAAAAGCGCTATATAAATACAGTCCATTTACATAAGTTAACGAGGTTAGTCACTGAACGCAGTCACCTCCCATTAGAAAATAACACGGGCAAAAATGGTTTGATGTACTGTATGTTAACTATATGCCCACAGCTCACCCAGCTGATGTGGGACGATTATTCTGTAAAACATTAGCTAAGTTGATTCAATCAGGCTGATCATTGGGTTGTACCTTTTGTGAATACCTGTCCTGCAGCTTCACTCATATTGTCACTTTTCTTGTTTAATTGTTTTGTTAAAATGCAAGCAGTGTGTCTCTCTGTGCCCATTCTTGGAATGTACCCAAGGTGCACAAGTGTATAATTAAGATAAAATGTGAATAAAAGCACATCGATGTCACTGTGTTAAAATTGGGTAACAGTACTATCTTTCAAGAAGAACTTTTGTTTTGCATATATACAATATACTGTATATTTGCAATATAAATACAGTGACATGCTGGCACAATCACCTGAAATACATATAAAATGCATAATAAAAGCATAAAACTAGCTTTAATCTGATATAAGATATGTTTCATGTCATCTCTCTCTCTCTCTCTCTCTCTCTCTCTCTCTCTCTCTCTCTCTCTCTCGCCCAGCTCCCCTAGCCAATGAAGCAAAGAAAATAAATAACTTCAGAATAGTCTGAATATGATCAAAGCACTTCCACAAAAGATTACAAACACTTAAGAAAAGGGAAAACATGGCAGACACATTTGCTTCACAAATAATGACACATAGTTAACAGTTTGTGGTTTTGTGACCAAAGGCTTCAGAAACAAACATACAGTCATATTAATAATACATGATATTTACATACAGTCTACCTTTTTGAATAATTGCTAAAGAATTTAAGATGTAACTGGTAATAATAAATCTTGCATCATTACTAAAAGTGATGATACATAATATATGGGTTTCCTAAAAGGGCAATGTAAAATGTATTATGTATGTATTAACATATAATAAACTCATGATTCCCTTATGAAAATATCCACGTTAAATATCCATGTTATTGCAAGTGTTATACAACACCTTTGCAATCTGAATATATTGCTTTGAAATTCCACAATTACCTTTTTAGTTTTTTATGGCTTATAAACATTCTTTCTGTATCTTCCCTCTCCTCCCTCACCCTCTCTCCCTTGCCTTCCCTTATTTTCTCCAACCATTCCTTTCTTCTGTCTTCCTCCTCGGCTGACACTTCATTTATCTCTGGTCCTGACATCCCTGACTAACGATCTGCCAAACTGCTCCCCTGCCTAATCTGTTTCCCCTGAATCATCTCAAGATGCTCATCAACGTCCTCATGCAGCTACCCGTCTTGAGTCAGGGTTTTTATTATGCCCACTTATGGATTTGACTGCATTTTTTTCACCCTTCATTTTGGTTGTGTTTGTTTATTCTGTTAAATGTTGATGTTATTAATCTGGAGTGAAAAGTTAAGTAGGGAAGAAAAGGTAGAGATGCTGTTCTGCCACCATAACCAAGCAGAATTATTGCACTGCATTCTAGTGACTCACAGTTTCAAACTGTGTAATATACGATTCAAGTATAGCATGGCCATATCAGTTGTTTGCATCCTCTCTCTCATGCTCCCCTTAATTTAAACAGGTTGTATATGTGTGTCTTTGTTCAACAGTCCATTGATTACTAAAGTCTCTTGTGTAGAAGATAGATGTGAAAGAATAGCCATCCATAGACCATTACTAGAGCTAATGATCTTTAGTGGACGCTGCCTGGGGCAAAAAGAGATGATTTATTTAATTTTTTTTTTCCTGTCCCTTCGTTAAAAGCCATACAATTCAAATAGGTGGTCCTTGTAGGGATCTCTGAAACCTGCTACTGTTTGTGTTCCCTGCTACATTATTTCTGCTCTCTGATTTCCAAGGCCCTGGCCCTGGGTAATGTAATGCTTAATCTAGAAACAAGTATTGCCTTTAGTTGGTGGTGTGGATCAGAATTAGACAAGCAGGTGATGGGGAGGAAAAGGGGCACACAGGCACCACTCTGATTGTATCAACAAAAAAATCTTTTATTCCATGTGAGAAAGCTTCCAGCGCAGGCTTATTTTCCTCTCTCCCCATTAAGTCCATTTAATACCAGACGTTATTATCCTGGGCTTTAATTGCAAGATCTAATAGAAATCTCGGCCCTTGGGTCACATGAACAGAGAGATTAAAACAAAAACATGCTTCACAGAAGAGCACTGAAACTGAACAGCTCCACAGGGCTTCTCTCTGTAAAGTAGCCGACATCATGCAGCTTCTTTAGTTTTAACTTAATGTTACACTCAGACGAGAGCCACACACACACATATATACTCGTCTGATGGATGCATACACACAAACAATAAAAACAAACAGAACACACACACACATACTCACATAGGCACACACACAGGTTAGCACTCAGTCCCTGCTCCATGGCTTCCATCTAAGTGATTTGTATCCTGCGATCCAAGCTACCCGGCAGGATTGGATAAATCACATGAGGTTGGCAGTGACTCATCATATGTTGACGGGATGCCTAATGTCATTTGAAGGTTAGGTGAGCACGGGATCGGGCCTAGCAACGCCTCGCATGGCACGTTATCACTTTGTGATGTCATTTGGAGTCTTGATGAAAGCGTGGAGGCTAGCTCTTTCTTAACATCCACACAAAAACAGTCAAAAACATGCTTTGACACAGTGCCGGCTGACATATTATCCCTCTCTGCAAAGCGGGGAAAGGGAGACACACACACACACACACACACACACACACACACACACACACACACACACACACACACCCCTCTGTTTGTTTTGTTCTTCATGTTCCATTTCCCCTCCATACACCCGTGATCCCTCTTGTCACTGCAGTCATTGTCATGCATTCGTGCTTGAAGAGCTGCCAGCACTTCCTGACTGTTTCTCTCACATATACACACACACACACACACACACACACACACACACACACACACACACACACACACACACACACACACACACACACACACACACACACACACACATATGAATGATACAACTTCACTTCAAACTTCAATAAACAAACTCATGTACATGCTCACACACACACAACATCCCCATCATCCCTCCCACTCACACATGCATACAGTTTAAACATATTGGCCTGCTTATCTACTTGCCTGTCTGTTTGCTTCCTGGATATGAGCTGTGTATTTTTTGTCTTCTGGATATGAGCTGTGTATTTTTTGTCTTCTGGTGTCAGAAACCAGAATGGTGCTACAGAAACAGCCTGCACACTGTATTCACATTTCATTGCAGCACAAGTCCTCATGCAAACACATACACACTCATACAAAAAACACACGTTCATTTAAACTCCTCTTTCTTTTTTCTCGGTTCATATTAGTCTGAGCTGATTGGCAGGTTTGTATAAAAGGCTGATGAGGGGAGTTAGGTTTTACTTCTGAAGCATGGCTGATGCTGTTATTCACTTGTTAATCCCTATTCTTTCCCAGACACTGCCGTGCTCCCCGCCATTTGTTCTTGGCCAGTTGGGGTTCCGGGCTCGACATGCTCCATGCTTCTAATTATTCCTCCCAACACTGTGAAATGATAAAATGCTTTATAATTGAATGTGCCACTGAAGAACAGAGGAAATGCCTGTCTCTCCGACCTGCACAAACATCTTTTTCAAATGTTCTTTCTTTCTCTTATTCCAAATATTTCACTGTTTTTGAGGATGTTGCTTCACCCTCTGTCACTCTGTTCTAGTAAAGAATAAATAGTAGTTGCTGTCTGTACTTGTCCTTGTAATTTTTCGTCTTTGCTGCTACCTCTGTCCTTACTGCCAAAACCTGCATCCTGCCTCTCTCTCTCTCTCTCTCTCTTTCCCTCTCAGTGTCTCTCTCTCGCTCTGTATTTCGTTTGGGTGTGCCTGGCCTTGATAACAATATTGTCTTGGTGATACAAATGTTTCTTGTCCCATATCTGTGAATGTAAATGAATGGAGGGAACATCCAAAAAAAATTCAAATCAACCTCACCCGCCTTCTCTACAAGATTTATAAATCTCCCCAAAAAAGTCTTGTCAGTCAAACTGCTTTAGAGGGCAGCCACTGTGACTGTGAATGATTGGGA
The DNA here is from genome assembly GCA_023631565.1 of Gymnocephalus cernua. Lineage (NCBI taxonomy): Eukaryota > Metazoa > Chordata > Actinopteri > Perciformes > Percidae > Gymnocephalus > Gymnocephalus cernua. The sequence continues at coordinate 19,459,566 of CM042430.1, forward strand.
TTTAATTAATTCCCCTCCACGGCTTATGTAAAGTTCATATTTCCCTGTTTAGACACAGAGTTTGAGAATCAATCAGCTGAGTAATAGAAAAGGTAATAGGCTACGTGGACGGTGACAACCGAGAGCAGCACCCAGCCAGAATATAAACTGTCATTATTATGTCACAACAAGTGTGTTTCACCAAATAATGTCTGCTTGCTACTCATTTGTAATGCAAAGATGTCAACTTATTTAGCTAAGAATTACATTTATTGTGTTGGTGCTGTAGAGCAGCATGAATACTTGTTGCCATAAACACAGCTAGTCCCCAGGTGGAAGGACGACTGCTTTTGAGGCTGTAAATTGATGCATTCCTACTATATGCCAAATGTTAGTTTCTGATTTAGCCATTTCAAAGCCTCTTCAAGACCAAGTTGAGCTACGGCAGGTTGAAGGAAACCTTGGCATTGTTATAACCCAGTGTTTTTTCTAGGATTTTTTCTCTCGAAGTGCGTGCATTTTGTTTTGCGCTGTCGGAAGATATTTTGCCCGTCCGCTGACACAAGAAGGGATTTAGACGCGTATTTGTACACAGTTGTTCTACACTTACATACAACGCATGAAGCTTAGATTGCAATGTTCATGCAGTTTTCCATTCCAGCATCATGTGGTACCTGGAGTTTTATCTGTTCATTCATGTGGTTTATTCAGTATTGTTGCAGTTTCCACGTGTGAAAAGAGCTTGGTGGGAGAATACGGCTGTGTCTCAAATCGCCTACTTGCACACTTCACGCACTTAGTTTTAAGTATATAGTGTAGATAACGAAAAAGTCAGTGCATTGAAAGTACCCGGATGACCCCCTAAAAAAAGTCAAAAAGTTCAGTGTAGAACGATGGACACTACGCACACTAAACCTGCGCCATCTTGACTACAAAGCGGAAAGGGGAGGGACCAGGGACGTCAACCGGCAGCTGATTGGACGAACGCGTCACGTGCATATTAGCTCTCGCAGATTTTACATCCGAGCTTAATGGCGGCGAGATGGCGGCTCGTTTGGAATACGATCTTGAATTTTACGAAAATAGTTCACCGAAACGTGTTTCTGAAGACATTTTAAGCGAGAAATAGGCCATGCAGTTGCTGAATCTGTCTTCATTTCAGATCAACTAAGGTCAGTTTAGAAGATTTTCATCAGATTTTGAGAGGCGGCGAGCCGAGCCGACCGCTCGTCATTTCCGGTAAGTGCTTTATCATAAGTGTTCCATTTGGGACAATACTAACCATCGACAGTGGGCACTACAGCAGTAAGTGGTCAGTGTACATTAGCAGTGTACTGACCGAAGTAGGCGGTTTGAGACACAGCTTATGAATACTTCTGTGATATGAAGGCTGAGTAAGACGCTCCATTGACACTTCCAAACAGTTCATTATGCTCCATATCAGATTGCACAGATGATTAATAATCTGAGTCTCAGTCATGTCTTAATCATTTAATTATTGCCTTATATTGAAGACAATCTACTTGATTAAAACATCATATCTGTATTGTAGGGTAAGTAAGGTCTCGCAGTTATGAATTATTATTGCTGGTTTTGTAGAGGACCATCCATGCAGTCATCCGCTTCAGTCCCCTTTTCATCACTGATTGAACTGATTGAAATCGAAAAGTCTATTTCCACTGTTTAAACTCAAAGCTAATTAATGTAAATATTTGATAAGTGGTTCCCTTAGTTCTTTAAAAAAAAAAACGTATGCAGAATATTTTGGTCACCTTCCTCACAAAAAGGGAAATGTCACTTTTACATCTTGTGCTCTAACTCACTTTCTGAAAGAAAAGAATGACAAGGGCATTGGCATGCACATCAGTGTCCATGAGGGGCATTAATAAATCATTTATGTCTAATTTTGAGGGTTAACAGGTTGGGACGTGAGGTCTCTTCATGTTCAAAACATATATTGATTGGGATTCCTAAAGGGAACTTGTGTGATAGAAAGCATTCAGATTTTAAATAAGCACTGGCATTAATGGTAACCAAAGCCAGCCTACAAAGATGGAAAATACATTTTAATGTTGAGCAGTTTTTGGCTGCCTCATAATAGTGGAGATGCTGGAGTCTGTGTGAGAGACTACCAACAACCTGGCATGTTCAATATGTGAGTCAGGGCCTCCTTGCCTTATCACTCTAAACATAACTTCCCAACGATATTAAAACACACTCTGAGAAGGCTTGTTTACCATAAAATTGTAAGACTTGAAGTTCCCCGGTCTCTTTTTATCTTTACAGATTAGCCAGACGGCAGCTGGGTGTGTAAATGAAGACAATTTAGTGTAGTGTTCCACCTCCCAGACTCAGACCTGTGTATGTATGAGGAGTTCTGGCGTATTGATTACTCTGTCAGCCCTATTGCCACAAGCTCTGCCTCTGAGCCCCATGTCTGGATGACTCAGTGTTGACAATTGTATTACAGCCTATTATCTTCCAAATCCCAGGGCTTGAGTCACAGTTTACTGTAGGGTCTTCTTTGGAAAGTTAAAATTGCTTGCTGGCTTCATAACTGACTTCCTTTCTATCCTCTATAACTTTCTTCCTGACATCATCCTACAATCCCACCTGGCTGCCACTGTCATTCCTTTACTTCTTCCCTTCCATTTCACATTTTCTTTTCCTCATCTCTTTACAGCTTACATCAGCTACTTTATTTCCACATCTTGGCAACACAAAGTCACCACAAGTCAAGAATCATTTTGCTTTTCACAGCACTTCATGTGAAACTTATCAAAAACCATTATTGCATGCTTTGTTAATAGTGCTTCAATTAAGTGGGAATTTCTCACTATTACACTAGTAAAATACCAGGATGCAGATGCGCCTGTGTGTGTGGCTGCACTAATGAGCTTGTTCATTTCTAATAACTAAAATACATCTAATTTTTTTAAACTGAGCATTTTCCTTCACTGTTAATTACTTTTCAGCTATAAATCAACATCAGAAAGCCCAAGTGGCTATAATTGGTCAGTGACCCCCACTTAACCTGATGTGTGTATGTTCATGTGTTTTTAAATCCACATGTGCTGTTATATTTTTTTTTTTTTTAAGATATTTTGGGGCTTTTCCGCTTACAGGACAGCTAGGTGAGAAAGGTGGGAAAGACATGCAGGAATTCACCACAGGTCGGATTTGAACCCTGGTCCTCTGCGTCAAGGCATAAACCTCTCAGTATATGTGCAACTGCTGTACCCACTGATCCAACCCGGCCACTGGAGGTTTCATTTTGATGAAGCACATAAATGTAATTGTATTCTGCTTATCACTCGGCCAGACAAAGAAATCCAGACAGGAAGTTCAATACAAGATTGAGCTGAGCTGATCATGTCTGATGAAGATTAGCGAAGGAAACAAGTTGTTTGCCTCTATGCAGTTTCTCTTTGGTGTTCTGTCATACAGGCAGGTGAGGTCTGTTATTATGTCAGAATACTTTAGTTGGAAGATTTAGAATATTTGGACACTGAGACCTCAATTAACTTTGCATTATGTTAATGATGAAGCACCTATGGGTGACTCTAAAGTTCTTATTCCTAATGTTCTGTGCTACAGATGATTTCAGAATCAAACTTACTTTTTTGTGTTGCTATCACAATATGATTTCCTAAACCAGATGGCTGTAATTTCAGTTTTTCAGCCATTTATGCATACTGTATGCTTAACGGCTTTCATTCCCATCACAATGCAGAACACCCTGCTGATCCAATTAAATTAGTTGCAGAATTGGCTAAATTCTTGCCTGGTCTGAGAGCAGCACAAAGAATTTATAAGACAACACTCACACTTACATTCCTTTCCAAACAAAATGGAACAAATGAAGATAAAGAGCGAGGCTCACTGAGACAATAAACCAAGTAAATCAAAGGCATTTTCAAACAGCACTTCATGTCGCTGGCCACTGAGGACAGAAAGCAGCTAAACAGGATTACTAAGATATCCTCCATTAAATATGATGAAGCAGAAAACGCTCTTTCAAAATGAAATCTGAATGGGGCTGCAGAACCTCCATCTTTTTGGTACAGAAGACCACAATGAGCCCCTGTCACCATATATTCCCCAACTGCAGAGCTGAGCCAGCAAGGCTAAATCACCTTTGCTAGTCAGCATAGATTAAATGTGGTTCGAGTTTGTTTTGATCAGGGAGCTCAAAGCTGCTTTCCCTTTGCATCTCTCTTATACTAACATCAAAATAAAAATAAATGTGTAATATTAAATTATAGCAAAATGAACATGAAACAAATCTCAACATGACCATTAGAAGCCATTCATGGTCATTAAAGTTATCCAGACATTATTTTATTATTAGTATATAGTGTAATATTTTCCTGCTGTGGTCCTTCTAACAAAGAGTGAACATGTAGTCTCAGCTGAGGGGTTACTAGGCCTTGATGAGAAATACTCAGGTGATCGATGTGTAACACTCAGGGCTTCACTCAGATGAGCAGAGTTTCATCTCCATTATCTGCTGCTTCTCCCTCGGATTTTTTTCTTCTTCTGTGTCAGTATTTTAGCCACCCACTCTTCCACCCCTCCGCTGACTCTGCAGCCTTAGAGGTCCAGAAACCATTTTGTTTCCCAACAATGCTGCAACAGTGTGAATTTCCCCATTGTGGGATTAGTAAAGGATTTTGAATCTTGAAAATAATCTGCAATGTAGATGCAAAGCTTTTCAGTTAAAAGAAGTATTCATATGTAAGATTTTTTTTTTTCAAATTTCATTTGCTTTTTCATCTGTTACATTCCTCCATAAACTTCTGCTGGGATTTGAATGAATAGCTCAATGGGGAAAACAAAATACACTATTTCAGATTCCAAACATATGCTTGTGTCTGTAATATTCATGGTGTTTTTGGCCTCCACCAGCCTCAGAATTATTCTGGGCATAAGGTCTCTGCCACACAAAGAGGCTATTACTGTTGCAGGTCAGATGTAATTCTATGAATAATGGAATGAAATTGGTAATTTGTTTCCAACACTCTGCAGGAATGCTGCCATATTGTTTTGATGTATGTGGCTATTAAATGCTTTCAAATAAAGCTAATTTGTCAACCCCAGCATGCGCTAAGATATATGGTATGGTAATTTCATGGTCATCTTGGAATGGATGTAACTAGCTGGCCACTGGGAATGATGAACGTGACAGGTTAGTGACCTACGATCCACGCATGTGCAGTGCAAAGAAGTATCGAGACAGCAACTAGTGGAGGATCTGCAATTACAGTTTTCATGTCCAGCTGCAGTAGACTATTATGTTGAATTTCATGAACAGAAAATGCAGTAAATAATTTATCCAATTTTGCTATTACATCCCAGGTTCATAACACGTCTGTAGGCATGACATTTGGTAATGCTTACTCTTTTCTCCTCCTCTCCTCCTAACCCATGCTCTCTGGGAACATCGTAATGAAGAGGCTGCAGGAGGCTGTAGAGCTCAGCCTGTGGCAATTGATACAAGCATGAAATGACTTATTGCCAAAAACACTGCATGAACATTCCAGCTATTAGGGGATAATTGTTGCGCCACTAGAAATGGATTTCATTACAGAGTGAAGCCCAGACTGAGGCCTAAAGGTTTTACCATGTGATACCCCTTCCCCCAGTATAACAGGAGGGGCGTCATTAATTAGTACTTTATCATTAGGAAAATCAATATGCAATTTACAGAAATGTTACTCAATCATAGGCCATGCTCGATAAGAAGTGATGATTTTTCTTTCTTTTTCAAATTGTCAATTATGATTATCACCACTGACGGCTGTATCTGGGGCACATTTTACAGAACAGAAGATAATGTCTTTACCATTTGAGGATACAGCAACCAAAGGAAATTCCACATGACTTTGTCTCTTTAAAGCTGCACTTATCAACATTTCTGTATTAACAATGGATCAGAATACATAATGACTGTGTAATGTGAAAGGGGTCATTCTTTGTGACAAACCCACATAAAATGATCACCAACTTTGCACTTTCCCTCAAATCTGCAAAGCCTTTTTGCGTCTTTCCGCTCATTGTTTCGGTTTTATGGCCCTCAACTTTACTGTTTGGTTCAGTCCCAACGCTTTCATCAGCCTCATTTCAGCAGCAGCAAGTCCTCCTGGTGAACATAGTGGAGCATTTAGCAGCTAAAGAGAGTCAGATATTTCCCTCTGGAGTTAGTGGACACACAAAAACTGAGCTAGAAATAGTGTGAAACATACATTCATCAGGTGGACACAAAACACGACTCCAAATGAATTGTAATTTTGCTCAACAAAAACACAAAACATTAACTTGTGTGACAGTCCTTAATGGCCCTCATTCATTGCAACTTCAGTAAATCCTTCAGACTCATTTGACATTATTGCAGTGTTCCTTTATACCACCATTAACTGGTAGTTCTCAACTTTTGCAAATTTCCTTAATTTTGATGCCACTGTAACAACATTCTTTAAACAGACAGACTCTTCAGATGACTCAAACTCATTGAAATACTGAGTTTTAAAAAGTGACAGTATGAAGCAGCATTCCCTGCACAGCATGCATACATGTTACAAAACTCCATATGCCTTCTAACTAGCATTTGAAAGGCTCATCTATGGAAAGAACAACTCTAGTTGAGATATCACTTTCAGTTACAGGATGCTTTGCCATGAATAAAGCAGAGAAGAGATACAGCCTGATTCAGTGGATGTCCTTGGAGCCTAGAGAATTACTATTATCTCAGCATTCCTATTTATAGAGATGAGATCAATGCACAATGAGAAAAAACTGAAAGGGGCTGCTGGATCGAAAGAGATTTTGTTGCTTCATTTTGGATAACCTGTTTAGGATGGTGGATTTATAGAGGCTTACACCACTGCAAAGAAATAGCTCTGGCATGTGTGTGGATGGCTAAGGGATGTGTAAGGGGTATGGTTCATGACAGGGTATCCCGCTATCAGCAGAATCAGATCTCCTGGGATCTCATTATTCACTGCTCAAGCTGGCTACATCATAACAAACACCAAGTGGTCACACATTCGGACATTCAATGAGTGTGCATGCGTGAATGGCTCATTATGTGAAGAGCAAGAAAAATCACTGGAAGGATATACAAATACATAATAAAAAAGATTAAACAGACATGGAGAGAATAAAAAAGGGCACAGAAATAAAGAATAGAAAAGACAGAGATTTTCAGATTGGGAGGTTTTCAGAGGGAGAAGGGTAAGAATTGAGGAGGAAAAGCACCAGTTTTTGGTTGGTTGGCTCGGGTCGTGGCTGCTGATTGATCTCCAGGTGACAGCCGGTGTTGGGGGCCTGCGGCCAGGCTGTCACTCCCTCATGCTCTCCCAGCCTCTTGCCCTCTCTCATCTTCGCTCTGTCGCTCTTTCTTCCCCCCCACTGCTTTTTAGGCTCTCTTAATCTCTCTCCTTCTCCTCTCCATTGATTCAACTTTTAGCTTGCTCGCTCTCTTTATCCGTCCTCCTCATCATCATTCTGCTCCTACACCCTTTTCACCTCAGTTGGTTGGACAGTTGGTTTCTCTGCTGCTCTCTTCTCCCCTCCAACTCTGCCTTTTTGTTCCCCCACTGCTGTGGACCAACTGTCCTCTGCTAAGGACCGTCCATTTCACACCACCTATTTAGTATGCAAGAGAGCATAATTGCTCATGTGGAGGGATTTAGTCTGTTTTTAGTCTGTTTGTGTCTGACCGTGTGTGTGTGTGTGTGTGTGTGTGTGTGTGTGTGTGTGTCAGTGTCTGTGCCCTGAAAGCCTACGTATGCAGCCCATTAGTTTTCTTCAGACATGGCCTAAGGATATTTTGGTGACCTTGGTCTTTTGCGAGTATGTGCGTGTGTTGCTCAATTATAGGGATTATATTTGTCCTATGTGTGGGTGTTCACATACACTCTCCAGTTTGTGTTTTGTGCCTGTGCTCGCGTGCAAATGCACATGCATACATACAGGCACCCTTGAGGGGCATGCTTAATGACAGGCTCGTTTGCACAGCTCTGCCTCTAATGATCTATTAAAGTACACTTAGCCAGTAATTATATGGCCAGTCCCAAAAGGCTTATGAGGCCCTACAAGGCATAACTAAAGATACAAAAAGAAGGGAGATAAGCCAGTGTGTTTTCTGTAATGCACAGGAATTAATTATAGTATGGCCCCAACTTTTGAGTATATATATAAAAAATGTAAAGGATTTTGTCAATTTCAAATTTTCTCCTGATGTGATCACTTAGGTTGTTGAGATAGGGATTAAGTGTTCCTCAAGCTTTGCTGAGGAACATGTAGGCATATACTATACTTTCCAATCAAACACTTGACTGTCATTAACTTCTGTCAGTGTCCTGGCGCACACTACAGCCACTTGTATTGTATTGTATTATTTCGCCTATTTCTTTAACTGGCTGAACATTGTGATCTTGCATTTCAAAGTCCAATCAGCTCGAAATTTGCACAAAGTAAAAGAGGCATAGTCAATCCATAGCTGGAATCAAATGTGTTTAGATATTAATAAGAAATGAAAAGGCAGCGAAATCCTTTGTTACTACACCTCTAATAGGAGGAAAAACATTTTTTAGCAGGTGGCGTTGGGACGGTAAGAGTGACTAATCAGATGTTCACTAGTCTTACTGTGTCAGACCTTTCTCTACAGCGCTGTATCAGCGATGGAGTATGGTCTGGCTACATGGCATATCTATTCAGGGATAGGGGGAAAAACGTTCTGGCTTGTTTGTATTTCTTTAAACCAATGCCAACTTCCCTATGTGGCACAGGTTTTGTCTGGAAGATGCAGAGTCCCTAAGTACATACAGTATAGGCATTTTGTGTTTAGAACTGCACACCACTTGGAGATAAGACACAAATCAGGTCCTGCTGTCCAGGACAGGTATCATTCCACATATATTCCACATATCTTTCCACTTGATTTGCAACTCCCTAACTTTTCCTCTCTCCGCTCACGTGATGTTCTTTTAGCTCATCTTGACAAGCTCCACACTTACCTGGAATACATTTGTTACTGGAGTTGTTTGTTTTTGACATGCAGCAGAGGCACTCTTTTAAACGCTAGCAAAGCTAAACATTTGGGATTTCCAGGTTTCTGTGGGGTTGGCACTGGGGATAATAGGCCTCCTACTCAAAGTCATTATCCACTGCCTCCTCCAGCCTTGCTCTGCTCCAGGTCTGTATCAGTGCAGTCACCCACTGGTGTCCTCACAGTGGAGTGACTCATGGCCTGAGAGCTTTTTCCACCTACCTGCTTGTCAGTTATTTAATCCACTGACCTATTAACTCTCTTTGTCTGAATGTCCATTATCTGATTTGCCTAATCCCCTCTCATCCATTTTCCTCTTACAGTTTCCCTCATAGCCATGTAAGACTGTGTAAGCTTTCATATCTCCAGGAGACATTCATGATTTCCCTTTGGCTGACAAAATATGTGTGTTTGTTTGCTTTTTAAAAATAAGATTTTGACCTAATCCTTAAAGATGTTACCACACATGCGGTGGGTTTCTACATGGCAGGAGGGCTAAAGACCAAAAGTAGCAACTTTGATCATTGTTTTCAATTTATACACACCTCTAACTTTCTTTTCTACTTGGCCAACCTGTTGGCCATTGTAACCCATATACATGCACGTATATGTCGTGGGTGGTGATGGCGCAGTGGATGTGACACATGGCTTTGGTGTGAGAGACCTGGGTTCGGTTCCCACTGCGATACATCAACCAGTGTGTCCCTGAGCAAGACACTTGCAAGACACCCACAGTTTCTCCAGCTGTGTGTGGCCTTTGACATATGTCGCAATTAGAAGTCGCTTTGGATAGAAGCGTCAGTTAATTTTATGACATGTAATGTAAAAATCTAACATATGCATGGTTTCTGTTTGTTCTCCCCATGCTCTGTGCCTACTGGTCTTGCAACACCCCACTGTCACCTGCCGCCTCTTTCCTCCGAGTCAGCGTCCCTGGCCTTGGTGACAGACAGGTAGACTAGGCTCGGTCTGGCTGTCATATGCTAGATGGCAGAACAGGATGCCTGGTGAAGGCTGTCACCTGAGGGGGTACTAGGTTCTGACACCTCTATTAACCCTTAGGAAACATCCAACTCCACTCACACCACCTCCTCCTCCCCTTTCTACTCTTTCTCAGCTCTATCTCTGGCTGTCCCCTGTCTGCTGTTCCCCAGACGGAGTAAAAACAGCTTCTCCCAGAGCCAAATAACAAACTTTTTTGTTTTTTTGTTGTTTTGTTTTTTTATTTTTCTCCTCCTTTCTATCTCACTTTTTCTATCGGTTTCAGTGTCTTTGTTTTTTTTCCCCCATTTCCTGTCTCCAATCTGTTTCAGGCTCTTTCTGTCTGTCTCATTCCAGCATTGCAATCCAGTATTCACACACTGTCCTTTATGTCATGAATAGCATATGGCCAGTGCAAAATGCATGGTTGTGTGCAGTGATGCATAGCTAAATGGTGGGAATGAACAAATTGCTGCAGCTTTCTGATGTCAATCAGCCGTAATAATGGGAGTTGATGAAAACTAACTGATGCGGATTAAATCAGATGTAAACATATTTGATTAACATATGCCCTTTTTACCTTGACAATGATTCGACGTATCATTTATTGTGAAAGTCGATTACACCATATCATGGCAGAATATGACAGCTCCCATCTGAATCAGCTGCATTCACCTAATAATTTCTGTCTCTCTCTCATTTTTCCCTGCAGGAATTCTCTTTACTCCAACTGGACGACGTGGTGGACCAACGAGTCAACATAGTCGGTTTTTCAGTCTTCAACAAAACTCATCCCTTCTTCCAGGATTTTGTGCTAAGCCTCAACCGCTCCTGGCAAGAGAACTGTGACCATGCACCCTTCGCTGGCACTCCAGTTAGTACACACAAAACACACACACACACACACACACACATGATATCACAGAGAGAGAGAGAGAGAGAGAGAGAGAGAGAGAGAAGACCAAGGTTACCCATGTAAGAATAATGGATGAACCCTTTTTATTTATTTCCTTTGCAAGTCCAAATAGGTTCTTCCGAGGCATTACTTTTCCAGTATACTGCTGTATCTCAAACTCAACCACTAAGGCCCCATCCAGACGAAGACGTTAGGATGAAAACGCATCCGTCTTCCCTGGATTCAGTTCAAGAAAATTCACGTACACATGAATCCATATGTAAATGACTCAACACGGTATTTCATATGCCAGGCCTGTAGGCGGCGCTGTTATTGCTACAGAAATTAACGGAACGAAGAAGAAGAGCAGCCTTCAGTCACTTCCACTTCCTTTCATAACATACCATAGTTCTCTACAGCCATGGACTAGACTTTAATAACTTTCACCACTGCTCATAATATAAAGGCCACCGCTAGAAAATGTTACATTGTATAATGTGCTGCTGGATTGCTTTATATTTTGCAATTCTGTCTGCTATCGGACATGATTGCAGCGCGCTAGGTAGCAGAGCTAACGTTAGCTCTGCTAGCTAGCTAGTTAGTGGGCTAGCTAGTGCTAACGTTAGCTCTGCTAGCTAACATCGGCAGTCAAACAAACATCAATGATCCGATGTCTTTTTGATAATCTAGCTACACGTTTTTCTTGCGGTAGCCTTTCTACAATAAGCCGTGCTAAAAGTTACTATAATCCGTTCAAGGAGTTGATGAGCAGACAGATTAGCTAGCTAGTTGATAAGTTGTCTACTTCCACTTTATGAACAGCATTGCGTCCCTGTTAGAGCCGTCAGCTGGGTTGAAGGCGGACCTGTGAGTCCGAGGTGTGTGGGGATGACATCATCGATACGCACTTATGCGGTTTCACCGTACACACGAAGCCAAACGTGAGCTGTTTTTTTTTTATTCACCCTGGGACCAGGTTTCAAAAAAGTGCATTTACGGGCAGTGCGTTTACAGGATTCGTGTGGACAATCGGCCCAAACGATGCAAAAGATGTGCGTTTGCATCAAAATACGTCTTTGTGTGGATGGGGCCTAAAACACTTAGACACAAAAATGTCTCTGAAATATAGAGGGATGACATTCATCCATTTAACTGTTGAAATTGCAGGTGTTGCTGTAGGCAGTTGTTGTTTCCCAGACTGCTCATTAGCAGCATTTGCTACATTCCTTGCTACATTTATAATGGCATCATTCTTGTTAAATTTGCTTCAGAGGAAATGCAAAGCAAAAGAGCATTTTGCTGCACCCCCCGCCCCCCCCCCCCCCCCTAAATCATCCACTGCTCTCATCTAAACATTGTCTGCAGCTCAACATTTAACATACTATGCTCTGCGTATTTGAATTCGAAATCACCAAGTTACTGCTTACATGTGAATGACTAAAGACTGTTGTTTGTCTCATGCTGGCTCAACAGTTGTTGTTTTTACATTTGAGCTTCCATACTAGACAGAAAAACTGGCCCACACACACACACACACACACACACACACACACACGCACACATGCTTGAATATTTTGTATTCTCAGCATAACCCTCTCATTCTTATTTTATGAGATAGGCTTATCTGAGTTTTCTACATCAGCAAATAAAGTGTTGTAAATGGCCTGCATAGATGTGATGAGTGCCTCCTATTCGTAAATGAGCGCTTGTTTACGAGACCAACATTTTTTAGTATTATCTCACTCCCCAATAATCTGCCTCAAGGCTAAGCTCTGTCGCCATTTGTCCAGAAGTGTCACTCATAAAAGCAGCTTCTGAGAGTAACAAGAAGAACTTCACCAGCTATTAGATTGAATTCCTGCTCTCTGAGTCTAGTAAGTCTTCATTTTCTCCTAACACATACCATTATAAATGAATTCATATTAAACCATCAATATTAAAGTGTTGTTTTCCATCATTTTATTAGTTTGAACACTAACCAAGCTTATACTATAATTGTACATATCTGTATGACTAAAAAGAAAAATATTATATTGATGACAATAGAGGAAACTAATGATTAGCGAATAGGTAATATATCTGCCTGATTATGCACATGAATATGAAGTTACATTTATATATTCGAGGTCAACATCTTTAAAATAATTAAAATATCAATGTCCTTGTAAAAAAAAACATGAGGTGAATAATTAGAAAGAACTGCTAACAAATACAACAAGAACAACACATCTGGGTGCAAAAAATCTTAAGGGCTTCATTAGGAACCAGAAATTCAGTAAAGGCATAAATTAAATATTTAATTAAATAAAATGAATGAATGATTCTCTCTCTGCGTTTGATTTTAAAAGAAAGTTAAACAAGAAGAAAATAAAGCAAATGCACACCCATCACCCCCTTCTGCTTAACACAAGCTGGGCGGTAAAACAGGTTAAGAATAGTTTGAACATAACATAAAAAAAATAGTTTTGCGCACAGCAGGTCACCCGGATACTTCTGAGCCTACAGCAGTTAGGACTTGTGACTAATTAGCTAATAACTAGAGAGAATAAAGGCTGAGGAAGGCAGAGCAGGAAAGTGATTAACTCATTTAGACATGCACATAGATAATATGCTGTATTTTCATTAAAAGTAATTAGGTCTGGAGGAAATGTAACTGTGGGGCTCATACGTAGAACAAATGCATACAAGTAACCTCTACTTGTATCTATGTGTAGAGCTGAGACGTTTAATGCATTCAAAGATAAAGGCGTACCATGCTAACTGATCATAAAGGTTATTATGCTGCCTTCTAATATCTTGCAGTTGTGTGGAGATATTTATGCTCTCAAATTAGCATCAAGGAAATTAATTGCACAGATAGTCATCCTTATCTTCATAAGACTAACCTGTCAGTAGGTACACAAGATGTGACTGTATTTGTGTTAGAGAACATCAAACAAAACCAAAGGCGGAAAGATAATATATTGTTTTCTGTAAAACAGGTCTGTAACAGAGGAGCTGCTGTATGCCGAGTGAAGACTGACCGTATGTTAATGAAAAACCTTTACAAAATTTACAGCCACATAACGTCCCCCGAACATTTACAGAGTTAGATTGTGAGACCTAACTCACTCTTGTCCTTTTTACTCTGGAGTTGTCATTTGCTAATATACAATGGCTTCTGGACCTTTGTAATGTGTTTTTGTTATCAGGCTCTATTCAGTGCAATATTGCAAGTCACTGTGATTCTGCATATCACAGGTGCCCTGATAGCTCATCTGGTTGAGCGTGTACCCCATGTAAAGAGGGTCAGTCCTTACTGCAGCGGCCTGCGGTTCGATTCCACCTTGTGGCGTTGCTGCGTGTCATATCGGTGGGTGGTGGTGGCGCAGTGGATATGACACATGCCTTTGGCGCGGGAGACCCGGGTTCGATTCCCACTGCAATACAACAACCAAGACACTTAACCCTAGTTGCTCCAGAGGAGTGTGACCTGTGACATATATAGCAATTGTAAGTTGCTTTGGATAAAAGCGTCAGCTAAATGACATGTAATAATAATAATAATAATATCATCAGGTGAGACTATGGTTCTCATGCAAAAAACACTGAAAAACAACTTGGCCCATACAAGCACATCTTTTCCTGTTAAATCCTGTATTTATTCTAAGCCACTAACACAATTTACGAAAGATCCAGACCTATTCTACGAGTAATGTAGTATTTACTTTCTGGAGCACTTAACTCTATGCTACAGAGAATAATAGTGAAACTAAGATGAGTTAATGCCACGCTACTACTGTATTCACTTCAAGTCGTAGATATTGTTAGCTACGAATGTAATATAATTAGTAACACTGTTACACTTTGCTATTTACTTTTTATTGCTGCAACCACCAAGACATTATTCCAATATATCAAACCTACAATGCATTACCTCGTGTTTGTAATGTCTTCACAGGCTTGTTTGTGTACACGATATTGCTCTTAATGCGCAATCCACCAATTACTTTAGCCAATTCAAGGTAATACATCACAGGTTTGCAGTTTAATGGCCTGTTGTAGTTCTCTTATGCATCACAGTCCCTCCCTGTATCAATATCCACCAAACATCAGGGCCATTTCATCTTTATTTCCATTGCACAAATGTACTGCCTTGAATCCCAGACAATCCCCTAGCTTCTGATACAGGGCATCATGCATTTTAATCAAATGTACATAGCAGGATGTAGTGGTAGTGACAAGGAGACTGTTTGTACAGGGGTGATGAGAGGAAAAGCTGCCTCTCCCACTGTTTTCTGGCCCTCGGTGAGAGAAGCAGGCGGTAATTGGAATGGTCAGGGTGTGCCAGCTTCATTGGGGATAAGAGTAGGAAGGACAGCGTCTTGGTGAGAGAGAGAGAGAGAGAGAGAGAGAGAGAGAGAGAGAGAGAGAGAGAGAGAGATGGTTTTCAACACTGTCAGCAGATCAGTCTTACTAATGATCTAATGCAATAATCTCACTGCCACTTCAGGGATGGGTTAACCCCTCACTGACTGTTAACCACTGACACGTTACATTTGCAGTTTGTGTGCCTTGAGTTTTTCTGCTTTTGTGTGTGTGTGTGTGTGTGTGTGTGTGTGTGTGTGTGTGTGTGTGTGTGTGTGTGTGTGTGTGTGTGTGTGTGAATGCATAAAGTATTCACCTTCTTCCCTCTGCAGCTCTCCTCAGCTCTCCTCTTTGATGCGGTTTACGCGGTGGTGGCGGCGGTCCAGGAGTTGAACCGTAGCCAGAATGTTGGCGCTACTCAGCTCTCCTGCAAGTCCTCCAAGATCTGGGAGCATGGCACCAGCCTTATGAATTACCTGAGGATGGTAAGTTTCTCTGCTGGACATCATGAAAATAGACGACAAGACTGACCACTTAAAGAAATAGTTTGACATTTTGGGAAATGTGATTATTTGCTTTCTTGAGTTTGATGATAACATCGACTCCACTCTCTTGTCTGTACAGTAAATATGAAAACTGGAAAACGGGGGAAACAGCTAGCATGGCTCAGTCTACAAAATCCACGACCAGCACCTCGAATACTCACTCATTATTATATCTTGTTATCTCTCACGTTATTATCTGCTGTCAGTGGTAACTAGGGTCTAAAATATTCAGTTAACATGTAGAAAGTAAAGCGGTAACAGAATAAGTCAGAAACAAAATAAGCAAAAAGACACAAGCACAGTGACCTTTTGGTTTTGTTATCGTGAGGTTGCCAGGCAACCAGCAGAGACTGGCACATAACCGCCAGTAAAACCACAAATCAATCACAAAAGTAATTTCTACACGTAATGTTTTAATTAGTGAGCTTTAGAGGTGCTGGTAGGTAGATTGTGTTACCTGTCCAACACCTGATTGTGTATCTGTTCCCCCCTGTTTCCAGTTTTATTGTTTTAGTTTTTACGCTAAGCTAACCAGTTGCTTCATACTTACTGCATATAAATGACAGAAACAATCTTTACATTCAACTCCTTGAAATGTCAATCTATTTTTCAAGATCTTTCCTGTTTTTGTGTGTTTTTGTAGTTTTGTTTCTTACTTAGGAAATGGTATTAATTAGATAATGTCAGATAGCCAAGCTTGTTGAGATCTTCATGATTGCTTCACTTATGTTGCATATGAATTTGTTATTTTAGAGCCTAGATAATTTCACTGACAGCAGATAATAATGTGAAGTCTGTGCTCTCATCTTCTTTATAGATATGCTCCCTATCCACTAGGTCAGTTTATCTTGTCTCTACATTGAGAGACAAAAAAGATGAAGAAAAAAAAAAAAGATAAAGATGAGCTGTCAAAATGTGTGATCCTATTAGGGAGAAACGGCTGTGTGATTGGGCTATTGAAATACTTAAATGTGGCATGTGTTCGATATCAGACTGTTTGTCTCTCTCAGAGAAAGAAAACGTGACTAATGGCTTGTCTATTTTGCCGTAAATTGAAGATATCACAGCCTCGTCTTCATATTATTATTCTAAATTTGACATATTTCAAAAGGCAGATACTGAGCCAGTAGTGATAATGTAGCCCCCCGTCATATCCATAGTATGTGCTGCTGAGAGGAAAGCAGGCATTTTTTTTTCTTTTAGAGGTCTTTTAACGTGTTGCTGTCTCTGTGTTGGATAGGTAGAATTGGATGGTCTAACAGGCCACATTGAATTCAACAGCAAAGGTCAGCGGTCAAACTACGCCCTGAGGATCATGCAGAACAGCAAGGATGGCCTAAGGCAGGTAAAGTAACTCCCAATCTTACAAATCTGAGGGTGGTGTTATCTGTTATCACCATAATCACATGCTATGGATTCAGACAGCATTAGCGCAACCTTGCTATAGCATAAAGTACATGTGTGATATTGGTTCAAAAGAATTTACATATAAATAGTGTAGTATCTCAGAAGTGACTTACACCGATTCCTCCATTTTCTCTCTAGATAGACACTGGCCATACTATATTCCTGCTATTGCTGAACACAAAGCTCTTTAGCACAGTCCTGATCTCAGTAGGGCACTACTTCTGGCAAATGTTCCAGTCGTCTTGATAGCAGTGAGTTAACTCGAGCTGGGTCGTACAGCAGGGAGCCGTGGTAACACTTGCTCAACTGACATCTTTTGGTACATCCAATCCCCCTTACCCTGCTAGCAGAAGTGTCAAGGAGGACAAGATTCATTTATCAAAATGCCTGTTTGAAGGTGCAAAGATGCCTATTTCTATGGTAAAATAATTAAGGCTAAAACAGAAGTCTGACTTTGGATAAATATTAGATACATATTTGAGGTTATGATTCTTAATGGAATACAAGAACAATTAGTAATGTTTTAGTTTTGTCTTACAAAATGGCTATAATCCGTCAGCAGGGATTTGTGTGTGGTGTTGATCAATACTCTCCAGTATTGCCTCTGTGGAAGCTGAGATTTTAAGCTTCCTACACAAGCGGCCTTGTTGTGCTCTTTCGTTTAGTGAAAATACTCTACATGCACCACAGGGCTTTGCAGTCTATGCCCGGAACCACCCTGCACAATCTCTGAAACTGGTCACCCCTGACATCTCTTTACCTCGGTTTCACACCAGGGAACATATACTTAACAATTTCTTCTAAATTGAACACATTTACCAGGATTACAAGGACTGAAAGTAGTCAGTAATGAAATGTAAGTGACGAGAGGCTGTGAGCAGCTTCGAGTACTATCTGTTAATGAATGGATGGCAGAATTACTGGTGCTCTTGTGCTATGGTCTGGATCAATTGCTCAGGTGTTTGTGATATAGCAGGGGTTTCCAATGTTCCATGTCAAGGATCTACAAATCAAAAATATCTCAGATCTCTAATATCTGTCTGAGATTTTGTTGTTGGTAATGATAGATCATCACAATAACATTCCCAGACATTGTCTCATTGTAACGATGTTTTAATAATGATTAGAGAACTGAGAACCCCCTGGCGGAGAACTGACATTTCCTGGACCCCATTTTGGGAACTAGTGACCAGGAGTTTAGCGAGGTAGTTGGAGACAAGAACATCGCTTCAAATCGAAGACAGGCTGGGGAAAATCTATGTGGGAAAAGTGATTGCCCAATACTCTTCCATCCATCAACAGCATCTCCAAATGCTCCAGTGGGGCTGAGCCGTCACCAGCAGTAAAAATCTATGGTTGATCTCCCAGGTAAAAACAAAATATAGGTTTTATGGGGGGGAGGGGGGGAGAGAAGGGGTCAAAAGTAAACATCAGCACAAAATAGCAGAAGTAATAACTGGGTAACCCTAGCTTTCACAATATTCATCAAGATAACATCTTTTGTGAGTCACAAAACAGCTTAAACTTCCATTTTCTTCACGGATGTGTTCTGATAGATAACTGTACTGTAGAAATGGGGGATACATGAGACTATATTGGTGAACCAAGTGATGGGCAAAATGCACAAAATAAAGTAAAGAAGGAGGAAATGTGTATGGATGAGTTATATTAAGTAATAATGTATTTTTGAGTTCTTCTGCCAGCCCTGTTTAAAGAAATAGCACGTTGTTGTTTCCATGCCAACACAGTATTCAGTCACACTGCATAACAGTACTTGATATTGTCTGTGAGTAACAGTATTTTAAGTAGTTGTTATACTATTATGAGATACAGGCAAGACAGAACGTTTGACAGCACAGAGAGGAATAACTAAGGTTCATGTGGATCTTTCAGTTGGGATGATATCCATGAAAGAGGGGATTGCTTCCTGCCCGAGTGTGAGAACAATCTTACCTAAACAACCCGTAAAAGCAGACAGCAGCCCGTCTGCCTTTATTAACCTTGTCTGCATCTCCCCATGTCCCCTCTTTATACTGGCACTGGGCCAGTCAAGCAGAAGGATAATGCTAGCAGTCCTAATGTGATGATTTCAAGCAGAAGTATTATAAAGCAGCCCTGCCAGTTATGTTAATGGAGAGAGGCAAGGTGTTAGACAGGGGCCAGGATGAGGGTGTTGTTTGTTTTGTTGACTAACACCTCCCATGTGCTGTTGGGTTGGGGCTGCTTCAGCCAGGCAGACACTAGAGGTGCCAGGGCCTTGGCAGAGATAAGGAAGGTGGCTCACTGCCCACACACACACACACACTCTCACACAGCGTTCTAACAGAATATTTGCAAATCAACAAATGACAAGTTATTTAAATTGTTTTGATTGGTTTAAACAGAGTAGCAGCATCAAGTCTACAATTCCCACACTAGCCAGTAAATGCACATAGAAAAAAAGATGAAAAGAATACCTTTATTCTCTTCCATCCAACATTTTCTGGCGATAGAGAGCAATGAGGCATGTTGTACACAGCCGCCGACCTCCATTTCTCTACCTCCACTTCCACTTTCTTTCCTTAGTCGGTAGCACCCACCATCCTCTCATCCAGAGCCCTGTGGTTGCGCTATAGATTGGCTCCCATGTGTGACCATCAGCTCCTTGGGGGTTCAACACTTTACAGCCAATCACTGTCACAAATTGAATTTCTTTGGCAGGCATTTTCACACATTAGAACAGTTTCCTGCTGCTCTGTCTGCTCGGCCTTTCTCTGTTTTATCTATCTAGCGATCTGTCTACCTGTATCTATGGCCCCGTTTACAACTGATTTTAAAATGCATTTTGGTATTCCACACAAGTCGACAGCCGAGGAGCATCGCTGTTTGCCTATAGAGCATCTCTTGTCAGCAGAATCACATTCCTTTCCATAGGGCAAAACGACGGGCGTCTGACTCATCATAAAGTGAGCACGTTATAGAGCGCCACCACCATGTCCTGCACTGTTGACGTATTTTCCTGTTATGTCTTTGTCAGTGACACGTCAGGACGCATTAGCATTTACTAAAATATCAACGACGTTCCACTTCCGAGATTGCTCAATTGCCACCGGAAATTGCACCAGATTTCACTCAACTGGCCGGATGTCCGGTACTTTGCGCTTTCTTTGTGTTGGAATTTTAAACTCCGGTTGTTGTTATGAAGACTATGGTTAACTGTTCCTCAGATCTCTGCAGGGTAAATCCAGACAGCTAGCCAGACTATCTGTCCAGTCTGAGTTTTCTGTTTGCACGACTAAAACAACCTTTGGATGTACACGTTCCACCCAAACAAGTTCCCGAGGCTATTTTGCAGGCGCGCCATTGTTCCGTCCGGCGCTTAGCACCACCCAATACGATTGTGATTGGTTTAAAGAGATGCCAATAAACCAGAGCACGTTTGTCTCCCATCCTGGAATGCTGTGTGGACTAACCATACTAGTATTTACACTACAAAAGATATGTGGTCACCTTGGCAACTGGTTTGAGTGATCGGTACACTCTGCATCTTTGTGGCTGTTTACACTTGTATTTAGCACCGTCCACTTGTGATCCGATCGCCCAAGACGCATTTTACAACCAAGTGTAAACAGGGTCTATCTGTCTGTCTGTCTATTTGTCTGCCTGTCTGTCTATTTAGTCATCGACATGGGTTGTTTTCTGCATTACTTTATAACCTAATAAATAATGAGCACCAGTCATTGGATGTGCTTTGTATGAAATTTAAAGTATGAAATTATTGGTTGTGCTTGAATGCTAACGATTTGAAAAAGTAATTAATGTATTTTTACAACAAACCTCCACATCTGTAATTGTGAGAAACAGTGAGTCTGTACTGGTTCTCTGCCTGTTTAGGACACTGCAGCAAGGATTTTCTAAAAAATAATAATACCCATATCGCACAGGTTGTAGACAACTTTTGAATTGATGTAGTGTAAACAAACTTGTGGCTGCTCAATTATTAATTCTCTGCATTCAGAACTTTAAATCAGAAAACTAGATACTGTTCTTTTCATTTATTTTCTTTGAAATATTCATTACTGAATTAAAGAAAAGTGCATATTGACCAAGTGTGGTCCAATGCAAAATTTATCACAATGATATAAAATATGCTATAATATAATCTGAAACAAATCCAGTAATTGCTATAAGCTTGAAAACAACCATTTCAGATGACAGTTCAGCCAGTTAGCCTAACTTATTTTTATCTTATTTCCAGAATATCATTATGGCTGCATTACGCAAAAATCTTTTATTTGTTCAGTTTTGGCAGGCAAAGTAAATCTAGCAGCTGCTCCTGTGCTGGCAGCCAGGTAGGCCAAAGATGATGGGGTAAGAAGTTGGCATTGCATTGTCCGTGCTCTGGCCGAGGCACTACTGGCACCTGTAACCAACAACAACCCACAGAGGAGGCAAGAGATACAGGTGGACACAGAGAGAGAGGGAAAAAAGAGAAATGAGGGAAGAGGATGACAGTTGGAAAGTAAATGAGACAGAAAGAGTGTGAAAGAGAAAAATAGGATTGAAAGAAAAGAAGCAAGGACAAAGCTATAAAACTATATTATTATATATAATGATATTTCTGCATTTCAAATATCAGATGGGGCTTTTTTCTTTTCTTACCATACTGGTTTAGCTGTCACCACATCTTATACTTAAGGCAGCAACATTGACTTTCACTTCTATTTCGTATTGGAATGACTAATCATATTAAAGGAATAGGCTGTAATCCTCCATATCCGTTTGCTATGGCTATTCACTAGCCAGTGTAATGAGCTAGATAAAGGAGACTAATACGAAAAACTATCTTGGCTTGTGTGTGTGAATATGAACGTGTTTCTGAGTGTATGTTCTCCAGATGGTGTGAACACCAGGGGTATGCTCTAAAACAGTATTATTCCAGATATATACAGATGGATAATATAACTCAACCTGTTCCTCTGAACGCGCAGACTGCATTCTCCTCTTCAGGAACATCAAAAGACGGAGCAGTTTTCCTAACTCACACTCTTGTTGCTAGAATGGATTACAATATTTTCTGTTTTGGGGGGATCAGAAGTATGAGAGTCACTTTATTGTAATACTTGGCTGTGGCAGCTGTAGGAACGCTGACTGATCTATCTGACATAAGTTCAGAATGTGTATGTGCCACCGTGCGCCTGTGTGTGGTCATCTGCATGCATGCTTTTATGTTTACACTTTAGTTTGTGTGTGTGTATGTGGGTTCTTGTTTAACTATATTCGTGGGGTCCAAAAACCGGGAATAAAGTATACTTGTGAGGACCGGACAGCTTTGTGGGGACAAATGCTGGACCTCACATGTTTAAAGGGCTGTTTGAGGGTTAAGACTTGGTTTTAGGATTAGGGTTAGAATTAGGTTATGGTTAGGGTGAGGACAAGGGTTAAGGTTAGGCATTTAGTTGTGATGGTTAAGGTTGGAGTAAGGGGGTAGGGAATGCATTATGTCAATGACGGGTCCCCACAAAGATAGTGAAACACACAGTGTGTGTGTGTGTGTGTGTGTGTCAGTGCTTATGTGTGTGCATTGATGGGGTTGGTGCCAGCCCCCTCTGCCTGCCTCTTGGCTCTTCACACAATTGCACACAATAAGGCCACCAACATATATGCAATAGACAGAAGCACAAGTCTTTTCCAAAACAATCATTGCAGCCTGGCAGCCAACCACACAATAGCACAAACCATACTGACAGAGCGGTCCAGCCTCTGGCCTCCATGGACTGGCCCTCATTTTCTGCATGGAGCTCATTGACAGCAGAACGCCTGTTAATGGAGGAAGCTGTAAAATGAGTAATTATTGCAGTTTGGGGTAGGCAAGCTGTTGCTTGTTACAGCGCTTGGCTCTGTTGTTTGACAGTGTGTGAGAGTGGAGAAGAAAGGGTGCTATGTAAGCTGCATCAGAATGTTTCTCTGTTTATGTATATTTGTGTGTGTGTTTGCATGCACACATGTGAGTCTCTGTGCATTGCAGAGGGCTGCAAACACTTTTGGCCAACTCCTGGAGAGAAGGGAATCACTAATTAAGTTTTATAATGGAAGCACTTAATCACAGTTTTGGTATAGAAACCAACTGAAAAAGAGAAGAAAGAGAAACAACACAAAAAGAGAGGATTGTTTTTTAGCAAAAGGGTCACTTGTAAAGACTGTAAAAAGCTACAGAGCAGGGAGCAGGTTATAAGTAGGTTACAGCGGGACATGCTGGCCAGAAATGGAAAAGGCCGACTCCAGCATGACTCAAAGCAAATTGTTCTCATTAATGAGTCTAGAGGTGCCTTGAAAAATGCTTTGCAAAAAAATTCTAGCACACTCATAATGTGTTTTTCTGAAGCCTGCGATGTTGATACCATAGTCCGAACTGAGTCGAACTGCCATAGCTGTAAAACAAAGGTCAAAGAAGCATGAAAGAATCCCCAGTGACTGGGACTTACTGCACCGTAGTTTTGCCTGAAGGTGCACATTTTCTCTCACTTTGTTTTATACAATCTTCATACTCTGCTTCCCTGATCTGAAAACTGTGATCCAATCAACATTACTTGAAATCATGTTTTTCTTCCCCTATTACTTCCACTGAAGTAATAGAAATCCCTCCCTGGGTGAATGTGCAAGCTGCCTAAACAACCCCTGGCAGATTTATTAAAATAGAAAGCAAGTGTCCCAACTCATTCCTTTTTATCAGGGTAGATAATATTTGCTGCAGCATTACCAAGAACAAATTGCTTAAATACAAAGAACTGATTAGGTTTCTGGCTCAGGTAGAGAATACTATAGCCATGTTTGACACAGCAATCAAATACATTTTGATTATTTTGCCTCATTTCCTTATTCCATTTATTCGGCCGCCACAGCCCAAACCATTTGTTCATCTGATGTAAATAAACAGGAGCTTTGGTTGCAGTACACTTTCTTTAACCTTGGATGATGATTTTTTTTAATGGTGTCTACCTCCCACATTTTAGTCCCATGTTCTCATTTGTGTGCATGGTGAATCTTTGTGAAGAGTTGCCCTAGTACACCCTTTCCAATTTTCTGAATTATCATTTCTTTAATAAACTTTAGTCCCCAGGTGTCCTTGTGTCAAGGTCTTCAGAGGTGGAGCCGAAGAACGGAGGTGGTGTTGTAAGAGGGGACCTTTTTTATACTCATCTGCTTTCCCATATCTGAGGGAACGCTGAGTGCCTGGAATATCTTAGACACACACACATACATACACACACACACACTCAATTTGCAAAAAATTATTTGAGCTGTGTTATTTACACAATACTTCCTCCAGTTAAAGGGTGAATGTGCTCGTTCAATTTCTTTCTCTTTTGGATTGGATTTATTTATTTCCTGTCAGCGCTGCTCCTACTTTTATTACAACAATCTGCTTTTTCCTTCCCCTCCCCTTTTCTTTGCTACCACCCTGTCTCTGGGAACACTATTACTCTACCTGCCCCCTCTGCTGCCGATGCAGATGCACTCAATTCAATTTATCTCCGCTGCTGCATTGTGAGGGAAAAGGGAGGGAAGGGACAGGTACAGCGAACTAGAGGGGTGGAACAAAAAGGGGAAAATGTAAGGGGATGAGAGGTGTTGGGCGATGCACAGCAGGTTGACAGATTCAAGACTGCCTCCACCCTTTTTCTTTCCTTGAAGGACATTATCATAGTAACCCTGTGTAGCTCAGCTCAGCACACCACAGCATGGCTTGGATCTCTTTCTCTGCCTCAGGCTCCAGCAGAGATGAGTACATCTTAACCAGGTCTAATACGCAAGAGCTGGTGCT
The DNA here is from genome assembly GCA_023631565.1 of Gymnocephalus cernua. NCBI lineage: Eukaryota > Metazoa > Chordata > Actinopteri > Perciformes > Percidae > Gymnocephalus > Gymnocephalus cernua. Next base: position 19,484,576 of record CM042430.1, read on the forward strand.
TGAGCTACTGCCGCTAAGGTTAGAGTAAGTCGAGACTCAGGCGGCCCTCTGATCTCTACCAGCTGTGCAGTTTGAACATATTTCAATGTGTTGTGTGAGCTAGAGAGAGAGAGAGAGAGAGACAGTATTAGAGGGAGAGTAAGTAGTTGTCTGTGTTACAGCTGTGTAATTGCAAACAAATGAAAATAATTACAGCGAGTTTTACATCGTAAGAGGTGGCAGTTTTAATCAGATGTAAAGGTGCTCCAGATGGCCTCCTAAAACAAGGTGTTCTGGTGTTTTACATAAATTGTGCAAATTGAGTTTTCCCATTAATCATTTTAAATGTGTCTCTTTATCAAGGTCAGGATTTAATTTAATAGGGGCTCATGGCAAAATTGTCCTGGAAAATTCATAAAATGCCAGTGAAATTTAGAATCTGTGAGGAAAATGCCCCTGATGTTAGTCAACAAAGGACATACCCATGACAAAGGGTCAGTTGGGGACAAAGAGTAGAATGGAAAACTGCTATTTGCCAGCAGGGGAAACAAAATGGTAGGGTTATAAATTCAGTGTTTATTTGCCAGTACGCAATGCAGCTGTATTATTTCACAGTTAAATAAAATGATCCCTGAAAAGTTGCACAGCATCTCTGAGGATCAGATCAAGGGACATTAAAGCCAGCTGGAAAACGACTTCTTCTCGTCCCTGGTTCTTAATGTAGTGTTTTATTTTATTCAGTGTTTTATCTTTTGTTATCCACATCCCACTAACAATATTCAAAAGCTCATCAGGACTGAGCGTTCCTGTTTCATTTTGTTGTTAGTATTATACTGCCGTAGATAATGTGTGTTTGAGTTTTTATGTGCTCTAGCATGTGTAGTTCATGTTTCCAGCCACTGGAACTGCAGCATGTCAGACCACATTAACTTCTGAGGATCATCCATTAAACACGGTTTCTCTTTCACCTTGTTTATGTGCCATCTTCTTTTTCCTCCATTTCTGCTCACTTCATTGTGGAGACTGAAGGTGCTTTTCCAGCAGGGAATTTAGACTTTGGAATCAAATGCCTGTAAGCCCAAATTAAAAGTGTGAATTCAGTATCGTCTTTTCTATCACTTCCTCAAGCAACCATTTGCATTCTCGCTTCATTTTTCTTTATGTTCAGTCCTCCCTAGGGTAGCTCCTTCTTCTAAGTTGCTTTAATCTCTCTGGTGTTAGTGATGCTCTATGTTCAGCGCCAGTGTTGGGCAAGTTACCTCCAAAATTTAATACATAATAGATTACTAGTTACTGTCATTTGAGAGTAATTAGTTATATTGCAATATTACTGTCTCTGAATTGTAATGCTTTACACTACTTTTGCATTACTTTGTTGAGTTACTTTCACCTAAATAACAGCGGAAGTTTGACTTGGCAGGTAGCTTGTGAATTTCACCACCGGATCAATAAAGTTTCCTCTTTATCCACTTTAATACATCATAGCTTATTCCTAATATTATGTGTAATTAATATGATTATGCAAAGTAACTAAGGCTATAAAAATAGTGAAGCAAAACGTACAATAGGGAAGTAGAAGAAAATGAAAATACTCAATTATAAGTACCTTACAGTTGTATTGAAGTACGGCATAGTTACTTTCTACGGCTGATAAAATGCAACAATATTTACGTGTAGCAAGCCTAAACATTAATTCCCGACATGTTTATATCTGTCAGTAGCTCGGACACACTGCTGTCCGCGCTGACGTACCGTCACCTGTTGGGACACAGATGTTGTCCGTACCGTCTCTGGTTCTGGCTCTGACCACGGTAACCATGTAAACCTTGTTTTTTTTTTAAGTGTTTTGATGCAGGAAACTGTTATATAAAGTGTAGTTACAGCAACATGTCCTCTTGCTAATGTCAGTAATGCTCAGTTGCAAAGCAGTGCATCAGTTTATGAACAGCTTTGTCTCCTCCGGTTTATTGCACACAAAGCTGTCTCTGTTATGAGTTAAATGCCGTTAGTGCTGCAGACAGATCTGGAGGTCAGAGAAGCTGTGCATTTTGAGAAGAAACAACTTGTCTGCTAGCAAAAGACTCAAGTCACTTTGATTAGCATTCTTCTCTATACAATTTCATTTAATTTACTGAAATTCAGATGAATACCAATCACAATTATTCTTTTGAAGTAAAATGATGTCATCTACGTTGAATGGGTTTGATACTGAATATACAGTAAGACCTTGTGTAAGACCAACATGGGCAGGCATATACTATGTTAATACTAACTGACTTGGTGTTTTTTTTTTTCTCTGAGACTCACACACACACTGACACAGTCGTTTCCAGCGGGGATGTAACAGTGGTGAAGACTGTGTCAGCTGCACGCAACGGCTGTTGATTTAAATTTGGTGGACTAGGGGAAGCTGGGCAGCGTTGTTTACAAGACATACATATAGGACATACATCTTTTGGCAACCCTTGGAGGAAATCTTAAGCTAGTTAAAGACAAGGTTTAAACTACCTTCTCCTGAGTGTATACAAAACGTGTTACACATATTGGAGGCATTTTGTGGCGCCAGTCAAAGCAAGGCATATTGAATTGTAACCAATAACTTTGCATGAGCTCAAATAAGAAATTAATGCAATCCTACTGAATCATCAGCAATCTGCTCGAAGTTATCTTCCCTGGGCTGGATCTCCGTCAACATATTGAAATGCATATTGAATTTGTCGAAGCAGCGACTCACATCACCAGTCTACACACACCGGCATCCTTTGTGTGTCTCTAGTTGTCTTTGTTTGGTCTCTCAGAGACGTACAGCAGTCCCCTTTCCTCTTTTGTTTTTCTCAGTTTGCACTTTGCAGGCTGGAGATGGGGAATAGATCAAAAGCAGAATGGATGAGCTGTTTTGCAAGATCCCCCAGTCTTAACGGATTTCAAGGCTGGGTGAGACTATGGGTTGCTTGTGTGTGTGTGTGTGTGTGTGTGTGTGTGTGTGTGTGTGTGTCTGTGTGTCTGTGTGTCTGTGTGTGTGCGTGGTTGCGCACGTGTGGGTGCGTGCGTGGTTGCATGCGTGCGCGTTTGAGTATGTGTGCAATATGCATGTACATGCAAATTTATGTGTATGTGCGTGAGTGCCTCTGTGCCTGTGTGCCTGCAAGTTTGCCTCTGTGTTTCTGTTTTTATCAGTCTGCACAGTGCACCCTTGAAACCCCACCAAGACTCTCAATATAATGAAGCTACAGAACAACCATAAATGCAGTGTTAAAGGTATTGTTTTATTTGTTCTTTCTTCTGGGTTAACACGGGTTCATACTCACACTTTGTTCTAACAGCCATCTTGTTAGATTTTTTAAAAGATTCCCATTTCATATTCATTGTTATCATTGTTTTATTATTATTTTAGAACTTAACAAGTGTCAACAAAACACATTTTATCTACCGTAGCACACTGTACAGTCTTTTACGTTAGCTTGGCTCAAACGTATGCATGGGAGTAATAGTAACGAAAAACAACATGTCCAGACACAAATTAAAAAGCAAAACTTCAAAAAAATTAGCATATACAATGCAATGGTCAAGCAAAAAGTAATTCTTCTAGCTGAGCCCATACACAGCCTCCCCACATATGATCTGATTTTCATGAATGCAATTCTGGATGTCTGACATGATGATGTGACAACATCTACAGCAGCTAAACAAATGAGAGTTGTCAAGTCACAAATCATAAATTCGCCTCAAGGGGTTTTACAATCGGTACATCATACAACACCATTTATCCTGTTGAAATCTCGATTCGGATAAAAAACTCTCCCTCCTCCCCTCATGATACATGATGTGTGTGTGTGTGTGTGTGTGTGTGTGTGTGTGTGTGTGTGTGTGTGTGTGTGTGTGTGTGTGTGTGTGTGTGTGTGTGTGTGTGTGTGTGTTTTCACAGTTTTGAAAAGTCTATAGCTCATTTTTCTTCAATCAGCCCTAGAGTCACGACTGTGTGCTTTCCCCAATCCTCTCTTTACTATATGGCAGTTCCAACCACCTACACCACCACCTGTCTGTCTAGCCCCTGAAGTTTGCCTACGACGCCACCCTGATTAGTCTCATTCCTACTGATGATGAGTCATACCAGAGAAAGCTTCAGTAAAAAGAGTCCATTTTCCCCACTCACTTCTCCATAGAGAAAACATTCATAACAGTTAAACACAAACACACACTAATACAATGTCTTCGCTCGTCATTTGTACAATGTGATTATTGTGAGGCAGAGTGGGTGCTGTCTAAATATAACTGCCCTCTGTTAGGTTTTAACTGGGCGCTAGCTGCTGATTCAACCGGTGGTAATGTCCGCTGATGGGTAAAAACTGCATCTACTTCAGCATATTTTCCTCTAGCTGAGATGGCATAACGTTGCTATAAGAGCAATAAAAGTCCATCCCCAGAGGTCTTTTTTTTTGCTTAATCATTTTGCTTCTGCAATACACATGGCCACAAACAGACATGCACAATTGCAAGCATACAGAGAGGAAAACACACACGCACACACACGCACACACACACACACACACACACACACACACACACACACACACACACACACACACACATTTCTGTCTCGACTCAGACTCATTTGCACCGCCGTGACACCTGAATGCTTTAGCCTTGGTGTAAGTGGGCTGTATGACATTATGCTTGATAATGGTAGCTATGCTTCTCTCATATATGATGGATGCGTCTGTCACAGTGCAGTTCCGCCACACCCTATTGGATACGGCATTTTTCTGACAGAAAATCAGCCAATCCTGACGCTTCAATGAGCAGCCTCCCTAATCTTTTCCTCGTGCTGTAATTTCAGGTTGCAGAATGAACCCTGGGTAATCCCTTACAGGGTGCATCGTTCCACTTGTTGTCACTTTCCCCATCTGTCTCTCTCTTTTTCCACGCTCTCTCACTCTTTCTCTTCATTTTGCACTTGCATGAACTCTCTCTCTCTCTCTCTCTGTCTGTCTTTTCTGTCTCTCAGTTGCTGTCTCTTTCTCTTGTTTTCTCCGCCTGATGTTCTGGCTCCCTAGCTGGCTGCTCCTCATACTTTCTCATTGATTTTTTTTTTCGGTCGCCCGCCTCACCGCACCTACTCAGTAAGTGATTGACATTCCCCTGCATCTTTCTCTTTCTCTCAGTCATTCCTTTTGCTCCTTTCCTATTCCCCTCTCTCTTATTATACCTTATCCGTCCTCCTGCCTCCGCCTCAGTAAAATAAACAGAGCACAGTACTCATCAACAGTCTGAACTTTGTCTGTATTTGTTTCCTAGATTCAGTGGTTGTACTGCACATAGTTTATTGTTGTATTGCAGTTGTATTGTAATTGACGTGTGAATACCATATGAATGACACTGCAAATGAGAAACATCAAGTTACAGCTATTTATATTGTGTACCAACAGTCTGGTATTTGACAATATGCAGCTTCCTCTCTCTATGATACAAGCTTATGCGTCTATTAGATTCTTGGGTTGTGCTTCATGTATAATTAGGTTTGACACTTTAGAGTTTGCATTATGTGCTCCAAGGGAAATGACATGTAAGATTACTGATGTTTCTTATCTGACCATTGTGATGGAAGTTTTTTCTGGTGCAACAGGTGTAGATGTTTTGGAAGAAAATAGAATGGTTAAACAAATATCAAGAAAATAGTCGTAGATTGAACCAATGTAGGTTTTTGTATTTTATTAAAATATATATATATATATTGCAAATATAGGAGGAACACGATTTCACAAGAGGCTCGCAGCACAGTTGTGGAAAAGGATCTTCGATGAGTAAACAAAAGCACAGAGTTTATATACACAAACGAGAAAAAGGCAGTGACAACCACATTTGCATTCTGTTACATGACATATCTGTAAGTCAGTATACAATCTAAATCATAAGTGACACCCTGGAGCCTATGTGTCTCTTGTTTTGACCCACTATCACCCCTAGGTCACAAAGATGCACTGGGGAACAACTGTTATGGTTTACCGTGACCTTGTGGCTTATCAGTTCAAACTGAGAGGTCCTGTACGCACTTAGCCACACTCAGAGAGACAGATACGTTTTTAATGTGTGAAATGATATAAGTTCTTTTTAAGCCTAAATGAGAAGAACACACAGAAATAAAACAGATGAATATAAAGCATCATGCTAAAATGTAATTTTTGCCATTACACCATTAAAGCTACATTGTATGTATATCCATTTTGAGCGCATTATACGGTGGCCGAACCCGAAATTAGTGAAACTTCGTCCGTGAGTGTCCCTTCCAGTGTAATAATAGTTTGATATATTTTGGTATCTATTGGTATGGTCTATTGGTCTATATTGGTATTTTGGTACCATTTCATTGCTAACATCAGCTCTCAGGTTCCCAAACATATGAAAGCCGATGTTAGTAAAGTATCAGTGCTATCGTTATTCTGTATATTGTACCAGATTAATAGTGTAAGGCGAAGTTTACAGCGTAGGAGAGAAGCAACAGAGGTTTGTGTTTTTAATATATTTCTCTGAGCAGCATGAACAATGTCAATGAAACTGAAATGATCTCTTAGTATCTCCATCGTTTCCACGCAGCTGTTCTAGTAGCTAGTCTGTGTTACAACTCCATGACGTGAGTTGTCTGGCAGGGAAATCACGGCACATATGATTACGTTTATGTTACAAGGTAGACAATCATTTTTCATCATTGACGCAAGGAAAAGTATCCTAGACGTCGTTCTAGTGTTATGCACAACCATGCTATAGTTAGCCAAGCAAGTAGCAACTATAAAACTTTTACACAAATAGGCAGAATTATCTGTTGAGAAGAAAGCAGGCAATTTCGGCGTCCCTTTTAAAATCCTTGCTCCTCATCAGCTCTTTCCATCTTGGAAAAGCCACAACAATATTAACTTTGGTCGCGTTGTTGTTTTAATTTCCTCAGCGACTCAGTTACATGTCCTCGATAATAGACGCAACAGGCTTTCAAATCTGCCGGCGGTGAGTCACAAGTAGTCTTCTCTAGTGATGTGACAACCGTCTCTTTTACACGAGTCGGTTCAACCGGACGGTTGTTGGTTGGCGAACCGAGTCTATAGATTCGGTCACCGGTTCACGTGCCTGCGGCGGGGGGGGGGGGATTTATACATAACTACCAAGATAACATGGCGTGTATTTGCTAAGATGCACGAGAAATAAAGGTTTCTGGGATCGGTTGACAACTCAAACTTGCCAAGAACCTTTAGAAAACCGTTTGATTATAGATTTGTGCATTAGGCATGGTTACATTCGGTCTCGGTCAGTAGCCTAGTGCGCGCCGCGGTCTCTCCTCGAGACAGCCTGCCTACCATGTAATAAACATTTAACTTAACAACTACCGAGATAACATGACGTGTATTTGTATGTGATATCCATCTGTAATGTAGCCTATGAATTTCTATGTACACAATCATCTAAGATGCACGAGAAATAAAGGTTTCTGGGATCGGTTAATAACTCAAACTTGCCGAGAACCGTTAGACAACCGTTTGATTATAGACTTGAGCGGTTGTTAACGGTTACATTCGGTCTCGACTCTCGGCAGTAGCCTGGTGCCCGCCCGGTCTGCTCGTGACAGCCTGTAACATTCACTTCTCTAACATTTAACTTAACATAACTAAGATAACATGTGTATTTGTATGTGATTCACTTCCCAATCAATAATGTGTGAATTGCCGAACACAATCACCTAAGATGCACCAGAAACAAGGCTTGGTTAATAACTCAAACTTGCAGAGAACCATTAGACAACCGTTTGATTATAGACTCGAGCGGTTGTTAACGGTTACGTTCGGTCTCGGTCAGTAGCCTGGTGCACGGTCTCTACAACTCTCTTAAAAACTCTTTCGGTCCAATGAATCGTGTGTGCTGCTCGAGGTAGCCCATTTCCTGATTGATTCTACCACCACTCCAGTGGAGGCGCTAATGAGGTAAAAAAACAGGAGTGAGTCGGTTCATTGACGTATGGCACTCAATTCTCCCGGCTCAGTGACATTGATGGTGGTGGTCAATATTCATAAAAAATTTTTGTGAAGGGCAACACAGATTTTGATAATAAACAACTAAATTAATGGCAACCATGTTTTTTCTCGGATTAATATTTCATCAATTTAATTAGTGTTTGTGTCTCTGCAATGTTTAGACACTCTGTTGTCATCTTTTCATCCTATTTGTGCTATATAATGAGTAGCCTCCCATTTTTATTGCTCAAATCAATAATAAAAAGTGTAATTCATTGCATAAAGTCTTACAAAGAATAATTACAGCATTAAAGGTTTTCAGTCTATTTGATAAATGTCACGGTGTGTTTGCTCCCGAGCGTGCTTTCCTGCTTACATTAGCTGATGCATACATCTTCCTTCCTGTTAGTCGGGGTGACTCACAGACAGAACAGCTCTATTTTCTCCCCCTCCCAGCTTAGAAAGTGTTGATGGCAAGGCCACCAAAGGGCCAGTTCCTCCCCCGCCAGCACATGCTTCTTCTCCCTTCCTGCTCACAGCCCCCTCATCTCTCTCACTCTCTCCAACTCCTATTCCTGGGTAGGAGTCACAGTGCCACCCCCTCCCAGTCACCCCCATGCTCAGACCTCTGGTGACACCTGCCACCTCCCAGCATCTGCACAGGCACTGACAACTGATTGTGTACGCTGATTGCTGAACACCATATTTCCCAGGTACCTTTTTGGTCGTGGCACAGTATGTTCACACTCTGTTACTTGAGGCCGTCATCAGCAGAATGCGGAGTGTGTTGTTGAGGGGGTTTGGGTAGCTATGGTCTATTTGTGTGAGCAAGGTGCTGTTTCTCCCAACAAGTAGACCAGAGGAAATGGGAGGCAAGATCTTTTTGATCATATACTCTCAAAGGAAATCTTTGATTCCGGGAGCTGTCTCTTTCTTTTTTTATATCTCACATCAGAATTCATCAAGGAGAGTTTGTTAAACGGCTTCCAACTGTAGCCACTGATCAACATGAATGGGTTGTAATCTCTTGAGAATTTTGTCAATTTAGCCTTGAAACAAACTAAGAGCTTTGTTTACTGTAGTTTTTTCATATCAGACTTCAATCATTGATCCTCTAACAGTTTGTCCTTTCCCATCTCTAACCATCATTAATACTGCTAAAACCCCTTTCTAGCATGTAATCAGAGAACTCATTCCAGTGATACGGTTTAAATCACACAAATAATGTATCAAGGCTAAATTAGATGCCATATTTTCTAATTTATTTCTCCTATATAATATTCATAATGGAGGGAGGTTGATTATTATGATAAGGGATATTATTTCTCTACAGTCTTCTAGACAGGGGTGGCAATGTTTACATAATGAGGTAGATTACAGAGTTTGCATGTAAATGACAAAAAAGAGAGTGTTTTGAATTGTCCTCATTTCTCACTGAGCCTCACAGGTTGTTATAGGTTAGTGTATTTCATGAAAGGCTGAAATCGCTGCCTTTTTTCCCGAAATTGTTTCTGTATCAGCGAGACACGCTGTAATATTAGCAGGAACACAATGGGCAGGATGACTTCAGGTTCTTGAAATACTCCTCATATGTTAAATCTAAACAGGAGAAAAGTTACACAAACTAATCAAAAGAAACATTTTGCATATTTTCTTGATCTTGCTTTATCTCGAGGTTATCTCCTTTGCCAACACAAAAAGCAACTGCTAAGTTTGTTATTGACACTGAAATTGTGTGCTTGTGTGGCAGCTGCAGAAATGAAATTATAGCTTGTGAGGCCACCATCATAAGGGAAGTAAAATTGTTTTGCTGATAGTTCTGCCAGAGTCACATACAGTAGCTCTTACATTATAATCGCCGGCAAAAAAAAGTCAAAGCTCTGTTGTCATGTCACAACTAACAAGTTTTACTGAACAACTTTGGATTTTTCACTGTATCCAGTACTTGCATAGATTTTAATGAGCTTCAGGGTTGCAGAATGTTCCCAACCATTAGAGGAGCCGTCTAAATTCTACAAGGTCAGAGCATACAAATCACCAAGGGTCTTTCTCTTTCAATGACATTGTGGTAAAGTGCAGGTGAGTGAGAGGAACGTGTACCTGAAAGTAGCAAGATGCAAAGTAGATTTTTCGAAATGCTCGTGTCTGCTGAGTTGTCATGGTGTTGGGGATTGACAAACTTAGGTCTGGGTGGGATGGGAGGAAAGACACCATGTGAGGTGGAGGTGTGAATCCCCACTCGAGCTGTAAAGGAAATGAGAATGTGGCTCTGCGCCACAGGATTTGCCGGAAATTGGTTTAATGAATGCATTCTGTTGCCGCTGATTAAAAACATGCCCTGTGTTTGCTACTCAAGGAGCCACACACACACACGTTGCCTTTCTCGCTAACTCTCACTATCTCCTTGTCTCACAACATGGTGATCTGTCCACTGCTTTCTCTCTGTCTTACGCTGTCTTTTGTGCAGGTCATACCGATTGTCCTTTCGCGAAGAGGGGGGCAATTAAGTTCCATATTGTTTCTATCGGCCTTTAATTACTGACTGTGTGTGTGTGTGTGTGTGTGTGTGTGTGTGTGTGTGTGTGTGTGTGTGTGTGTGTGTGTGTGTGTGTGTGTGTGTGTGTGTGTGTGTGTGTGTGTGTGTGTGTGTGTGTGCGTGCGTGCCCGTGTGTGCTCTCTTTACAGATTGGCTTATGGCACTCTGAAGATGGACTGTCCATGGAGAGAAAGCTTCGATCAATTAATGTGACGGATACCCTCTTCAACAGTACTCTTACCATCACGACAATATTAGTAAGTACCACTGTATGCACGCCGATACACACATATCAACAGTAGACCGTGTCATTGTATTAGCTTAACTCTTCGGCTGATCTACATGTGGCTGACATTCTGTGGTTGACAGACAATTACCATATCAAAAACCCATTTTGAATCTTCAGATCCAAACTCAGTTCCTCTTGGGATCAGAGGAACTGCTGCTGCGCGATTGTTTTGCCCTGAGTACTTCAGATGTGGCTACATCACAGTGCATCAGCAGGAGCTAATAATTCCCCATGTCAGACATTCTCAGCCTCTGTTGTAAATATAGATCCTGTGAGTGCTAGTTCTTACTGCCATCACTCTGCTACCTGTTACAAGGGATGCAGTTTTTAAGCAATTTCCTTAATCACCTGCCATGTTAATGATCAAAATCTTATAAAACACAAACAGTTGACTTTTAAACACAATTTAAAAAAAACACAAGTGAATTATTTTCTTAAAAGGAAAAGGAAACACAATTGCTGCTCCTGCTCTGCCTGTCATTATTTAACAAGTGGCCAACAAAATTCAAATGAGTAAGCATAATAACTTCGCATAATTTAATGGCTTTATTGAAGGACAAATTAGATGACATTAAACACGCAGGGCACCTTAAACATCTCATTAATGAAAAGGGCTATAAAGGTTCAATATGCTTCAATCAAACTAGTTTGTACAATGTTTTGCCCGAGCACATCTTAACGCGAAAATGTTTATAGCTGCTCCAAAGGCCACACTTAAAGGTGGGGCAAAAAGCCTACTGTCACAGTCTCCTCCTGGCTGCCTCCCACTGCCTTCCCAATCTCTCTCCAAGAATCCTGTTCTTTGTGCATCTTTTTTGTGGTCTCAACGTATTGAATTGTAAATACAGCTTGGGGATAACATTGGACCCTTTCAGACAAAGGCATTTATGACGTTACCACTCAGTTCTTCATACCAAAAAAGTTGAAAGTAGTTGTGCAAAGAATCAGAGAGCTTAAGAGAGAAGTTCAAATGTGGCATATTTTCTCATCTGTGCTTGTCGGATGTCACGTTCAGAAAAAAAATATGTGCAGCCCTCGAACACCAGAAAAGTGCCGGGGAGACAGCCCTTTGTTTAAAGCATATGGACCCATATAGCCTCTACATGCCTACAGATATTTTTTTATTCATTAACATATTACCGTAACATGATCAGTGGTGAGTCATAAGCTGTTCACTGTGACTCCTTCTTGATGAAAATGTTGAAGAAGAAGAATTTAGGCCCGGAATTTAACAGCAGTCACACATAGCCCACGTATACTGTAACTTTTGTTCTGTTTACTTTTATGAGGGCCATTCTCATGTCTCAATTATGTCTCATAAGTTGTTTCAATTTGTGGGTTGATACCATTTGTTACAGAGATTTGGTGCAAAATATAACCATTTTTGACCCATTAAGAATTGATACAGATTGTTAGAAATCCCTCGTAAATACCACATTAGGACACCAAGACGTTGAGGAACACCTTAGAAAATCCATGCTGCGTTTTGGTATCAAAAACATTTGGAGATTTCTGCAAGAATTGCATTTTTTTGCGATTCGATGGTGAGCACTTATGTTCTGGAAACTGCTCAGAAACCCCCTTATTGCAAGTATACATACAGTAGGAAAGCCATACATCCTCTGAGTGCCCTAGGTCTCAAGGTTGTGGTTCTAAAGTTTCATGAGGCTGTGATTGTCCTTGAGGTCACAACTGATCATTTTATACAGTGAGGTCAATTTTCAAAAAATGGATTAGCTAGAATGAAATGGCTACTATGGGGACTAACATCACACATAAATGCAAATGGAATTATTGAATCAACAAGAGTCTTAGCTTTCCAGTCATTCCCAATTCATGCAATTCCAAGACTGTTTTGGGACCCCAGTATGCAGAAAAATTCAAATACACCATTTTAGAATAGGCGAAAATAACACATTCATACTACATTAAAAAACGGCATGTTTTTTTACCCAAACTGCATGTGTTTAGCATAAATATGGAGACATATCATTTATCATTTTCAATGATTATGACAATCGCTTCATTTTAGAGCCCTCTACAGCCTCCTAAAGACAGTAATGTGTCCCAGGGGTCTCTGACAGTTAACACTGGTCCTAACACTCCGGGCCAGTCAGCTGGCTAGGCCACAGGGAATTCCCCCGGTGCTCCTGATGGCCAGTCCTGGCCTGTTGCAAAGAAGGAATGGTGAACTTGTCAGATGAAAAACTGAGTTCAGAACTCAATAACCTGTTACCTCTAATGAGTCTTCAAGGAAAGCAACAGCTTTCATATTGCCATTCATGTCATATTATGCAAAACCTGTCACAGTGTGCCACATCACAGTTGTATAGTTAATATATTCTTGACTGGTCCAATTCGTAACAGTGATTAATTGCTCAGTAATTAATTAGCTACCTGTTTTAATTAGTAGAGCAGATGTGTCAGGGATTTTCAAAACTTGTGAGAAGAATATAATACTGTTCATAAGCTCAACTTCTCTGTTTTACAGTAGCTTTGATGTCACATCACAGGTGATAAATGGATTCATGTTGGAGCTGCGTAAAACCATTCATATTTGTAATCAGCTGCATTTGTTTAATGGCTTTTCCTTATCCCTTGATACACACAAACACACAGACAGTTGCACACACAAACCTGTCACTCGCCCAGCTCCTCCTCTTCGCTGACGAATCGGACGATAAGACACAAAGTAGCTTGTAAGCAGAGACAATTGGCCCAATGTGTTATTTTGAGTGCCTGGCTTATCAGCTGCGTAGCTGTGGGAATGAGGGAAAGACATATTGCCATATTTGCCACTGAACAACTCACTGGTCTCATTGAGACTGATTGGGATTCAGATGGAACGGTCCATTTCATGCAGGAGGGAAAGGAAAGGGCGCGAGGGGAGGATAGAGGTGTGTGTGTGTGTGTGTGTGTGTGTGTGTGTGTGTGTGTGTGTGTGTGTGTGTGTGTGTGTGTGTGTGTGTGTGTGTGTGTGTGTGTGTGTGTGTGTGTGTGTGTGTGTGTGTGTGTGTGTGTGTGTGGGCGCGCGCCCCTGCGTGCGTGTGTTTGTTTGGGTCGAGGGAGAGTACAAATAAGACAATATTTTCACAACAGAAAGTGGGTGTGAAAGAAAGAATTGGCCGAGCACAGAGCTTTGATTTCACTTTGGAGATATAGAGTCCCCGGACCAAACTTCGGAAGCCACCAAGGAGCAATTTTCAGTGCCTATCACAGCTCATTCATCATGGTGTGATTGCCGTGTCGCTGTTATCTCGCTTGCGGGCGGCAGACAAGCCGCAGCTGAAAGCCTCCATAAGAATTCCTTACCTGTAGCACTGGCCTGGGAGACTGCGTGTGTTTGTGTGTGTGATTGCACTAGCACTTACAGTATTTATGGATGCTCTCTTCCAAGCATTTGTGTGTGTATGTGCAGTCTGTGTATTTGTGTGTTTGTGTGCACTCTTGGCATGTTCACCTGGCCTTTACAGGGCAGTTTCATTACACCAACACATGGCCTTCATCATCTCTAAGGCGACTGTGATTACAGAGGCAGGCACAGAATTGATTATTATTTTACTGCAAGGCCACAAACCACATATTTGTAATCAGTGGTTGAGTTTGTAACAGGCACTGTTTAGGTCTTAGTGAAATAATGTTTTTGTAGCCACACTGATGTAATAGAAAAAGCCCATGCTTCCTCAAGATAAAATGATCTTGGTTGTGTTGTCCTAAATCATGTGTGGTATTGTAGCTTGCCAAGCAGTAGAAAGAGTAATCTGTTTTATTCTGATCTCGGGTGATTTGTGATTGTGTAACTACTGGTTTTTAAGAGTTACAAGTTATCAAATTTTCAAGGGAATTTTTTCAATAAAAGACATCCTGAGAAGGTCTTGAAGCCAAGCGCATCACTGAACAAGATCTTTGCAGGCTCAGACGCCCTCCTACAGTGCACACTCGTTTCACATTCACACACCTTGTATCTTATTCATCTGACTTCATTTTAATTCCACACGTCTCGCCCTAGTCATGTGTGCCCTCCCTGCAAAAGCTGACCACCACCACTTCCTATTAAAAAAACACAGCCATACACATTCACATGAACACCAAACCCCTCACTCCATGCACACAAACACACAGCTTATGTCACACTGGTGAACAATTTTGGAATCAACATTAATTGTTGTTTTAACATGTTTCATTTATTTTTAGGAAGCCACACCAGGGTAGATGGTATGAAAATGCTCACCTGAGCATAAAGACACCAAACACGCAGACACTCACACACACACAGCCTATGTCACACATGAGTGAAAGATTTCTCAGACTTTTTTCACTGGCTTCATGTAAATACATAGGGTTATTACACCACTAGCAAATCATTAAACAGGCTTGGGTGTTCATATATCCCTCAGTTAATTACGCTCTTAAATACTACTCGTGCTTAGTGCTCACATTCCTCGTTTCTGAAAGAAATCAAATGGAGCAGAGCTTTACCTATAGGGACATCTCTCTTTTGGTGCCAGGTTTCTGCCATTGTTAGGGAATCATACCGTCTCAATATTTAAATCCCAAACCTAAGACCCATTTTCTTTTCGTGCCTGAAACCTGCTTTAAGTCTCTTTTGTAAGTAACTTTCTGCCTTGTCAACTACAGTTCTCATGGTCATTCCCACATTCCTGCAGACTACCCTTGTGTCACTGTGTGCTCTCATATCCACTCACATACGCATTGGTAAGGATTCAACAGCGCCCATAGAGCCGACTGATAAAAGCAGACACAGAGGCAGGCTCAGTGGCGCTGAGGCATGTGCACCTGAATCTGCACACACAGACAAAAGATCTGTCCCCATTTATGGAAGTTTGTGTCTACTTGTTCTCTCTCTCTCTCTCTGTGTTTTAATCGCATTTGTATTTTCTGCCATTTATTTACTGTTTGTTGAAATTGCTTTATACAATTTTTACACGACCTGGCCCTTTTTCTATTGACCTAGTATTTTCCGAGTACTGTCAGAGCTTCTTTGGCTCCTCTTCAAACAGGACTGCCAAACCCTGTGAGAGAATGATATCTCAGCTGCCACTTTGCTGGGCTCTGGAGAGCAAGTTTTTGAGGATAAGAAAACAGTTGAGGAAAGCGTGGAGGGTTGTGTGAAGACATCTTGAACACCCTGAGGTTTTGAAAAGGGGGAAACTCCACTGTGGTGTGTAAAATTGAATGTGAATAACACCCATTGGTGCACCTGGCTCTGTGTCTCTGTAAGTGTACTTGTTTGTGCATACAGTATGTTAGAGTGTGCTTCTTTATCCGTCTACAACCAGACTTTCCTTGGTCTAAGAGACTGCTTTAAAAGTCTACGTTCTTCAAAGCTTCAAACTGATAGCTTTATTGCTGTTTTGCTGTGGTGTGCAAAAGAAGTTAGATGGAATTTCCTTGTGATTCGCCCTCATGGAAGACAGCACTTGCATACGTCTGTATAGGCTTTTCATTCCTTGAATGTTATGTTTATATAATTTTGTCCTCAACTTCACAGAAGGCTTCTGGTAGAAGTGGTTCTTTCAGTGATTTTTGTTGTTGCCAATGTTTGGTGATGGCTGTGTGATTGATGGATGTTTGCCAGGTCTGATTTTATTAGTCTGTACTTGATACAAGATACAAACGCAATGTTTTTTAGCCTTGCTCCAGGAAATTGAGCTTCCTAATTTGTTATAAATATGAAATGCTTTCACCGTTCTTAACACACATAAAACAACAAGGAGTGAAGTGTGTTTTTTTTCTTTAAGGGGAACTACGCCCCTTTTTCAAAGTTCATACATGTTATTCCTATGGTCTAAAGAACAAACAAATCCAAAAATATTAGTGAACATGAACAACTCTCTCCCAAACACACAGCTCCATAGACAATGAATTGGTAAAGATGTTATGGATGACACAGAGCGCCCAGGGAAATGTTATTAGTATGTGGGTACATTTTCTGTTTTAAAACTGAGAACACTACAATAGAATAGGAACCTTACTGCTCCTCTATTCTGTTGGTGTAAAGAGCTGTTAAGTGACTGTAGCAGGTTTTGTGTGTTTCTTCATTTCTTCCCTCTCCCCCAGTCCGGCTTGCGTTATGTACAAAACATCTATTAAAGCCAACCTCTGTAATAATGTTGCGGAAATTGGAAGGAGAGCGAAAACGTCTGACTCGGTCTGGCTTGACTGCAAGTCGGTGCTTAAAAAGCTTCAGCAGTCTGTGAGCTATGAAATTAGCATTTATATTGTGCCTCATGCATGCTGAAACACGAGCATGCATAGATGTCCTGTTTGGCCAGTAAGGTGATGTGTGGCTGGTTTTAAGGAGTTAATAATAGATTTATTTTTATAGATTGGTACACACAGTCCCTAACTGGCTGAAACCTTCACTGACTCTGAGCTGAAGAAACGTTTTCTTTTCTTTTCTACTTCCTAAAGGACAAAAGGTCATAAAGGCTGTTTATATGCTTTAGTTTTGTTATTGTCAAAAAATACCATGAAAAGGCTCAAACCCACAAAGCTTTAGTTCGTCTTACAGTATTTTCTGATGTCTCCGGCCTATCTGTGGCCCTCAACTCTAAGCCCTGTCGTTCCTACTGAAGATGCAAAAATCCGTAAGGACGGTTGATGAATATATAGTTTTGTTCGTGAAAAGGACAAATCTTGCCAAAGAGCTTGCCACCTTTTAGACTAAACTGACTTAAACAGTGAATTTGTTGGGGGCTATTTCATCCACATGTTTGCATCACATTATATACTGGTACTACTTATATGCAACAGCAATTATGTTTTGAAGGAAACATAATGCCCGCCTGGATTACATTTTTATATGTATACATTGTTATTTAACGTATCTGACAAGTCTAAAAATGAACAAAATGTTCACTGACCAGGTAATTCATTTATTTCTGAGAGTACAATATCCACCTTTGCAGTAGGATGTCCGCTGGTAGCAACTACAGCATAATAAAACTATTTTATGGATTGTTTAGGCACTCACTCTCACCACCTAATGCAGGCACCAATTATGTTTCCCAGCACAATGTAATTAGAAAAACATTAGTATTGTATAAATGTAATTTCTAGGCGACAGGTTTGTGATTTGGAGAGTATTTACAGCAGCAGGACGCTGTATATACAATGAATTAGTGTAAACTACAGTGCCCATGGTGATTGTTATGAGGGATCATGTCTCCCAGTGCAGTTTGGCTCATTGGGGGTCTATGGCACAGAGGAATAATAATTGAAAATATGAAAAAAAAATATTGCCAAACTTATGCTTAACATACACATGTGCAGCTCACATATTCTCACGTGCATACTGTACCTTGTAACACAGTCTTTGTCAACTACCTCGCCTTGTAAAACGCTGCAGGTTATTGTTGCTATACAGCGTGTCAGTTTAATCGAACTATGAGCCTGGCTAGATAAATTGAATCCATATGCAGATTCTAGGTGCAGAGTTACGCAGACAGAGAGAGTCGATCAGTAGTCATTTTATTGTCAGTCTTATCACAGCAGAACAGGAGGCTGTGAGTTCCACTGTCCAGTGATGCAACCAGAAAGAGGCAAGGCGCCCAATCTGGTGTCAAAGTAATCTGAACCCCACCCCTGTACGCAGCTACAGGTTGAACCAAGCGGTTGCTGTGACAACATGACAAGTCACAGTAACAGTTGTGCCACCCGATGTGAACCAAGTTGTCAAATGTTCCAGATTTCAGTGTAACTATTTTTGTGGCTTTCACTGTGAGGCAAATCAATTGCCAGTCAGCCAGCTACCACACAAATAAGCATTTCCAGCTGTGGCGATGACGAAACAATTATACTTCTATTCCAGTTCTCAGAATACACCACAACACTACTGCTTATGCTTTACCCTCCTGAAAGCCGTCACAGTGGCTTTGAATGACTGATGACTCTGTGGTGAATTACACACACCCCCGCTGTAGGCATTTATGCCAACTAAAGTAGTCGACAATCTCTTGAACAAGAGAGAGAGCTAGTATATTTTTTGCATGAGCACATAAACTTCAGTTGTTGAAAAAACACTCAATAAAACGTCTATCTGCAACAATAAAGAAAACAGAAGTTCTAGTCCACCTATTACTTTTTGTTTTGTTTATTTTAAATAATGGAGAATGTCCGCACAGGAAAACGCTTAAACTTAATCACTGTTATCTGATGTCATGTTGCCAAGGTAAATTAGTTTTAGCTGGATTCACGGGCTGAGTGCAGGGCTAAAGCAACAGCAAAATGGTACATAACGCTGTCTTTTTTATGATGTAGTGGAGCCCGAGCACACCAGCTTGACAGTTGCATTATTTGAAAAATAGCGCAATAAGGGTAGCTCCAAAATACATCACTGCGGGGCTCTTTAAATCTTCCTACAACATCAACTAAATGACAAAACTAGACATAAATAAACAGACAGCCGAACAGAGAGTTGGTTCTTTAGAAGACAGGTAGTAAATAGGTGTGTGTTGTGTGTGTGTGTGTGTGTGTGTGTGTGTGTGTGTGTGTGTGTGTGTGTGTGTGTGTGTGTGTGTGTGTGTGTGTGTGTGTGTGTGTGTGTGTGTGTGTGTGTGTGTGGTGAGAGGAAAACTGCTTTTGTTTCTTATCCACTTTTTGCTGGGTATAACAGATTAGCACGCGTCTGTCTGTGCCGGATTTTAGTGCCTGGCTCTGCTTCGAATCCACAAATCTCAGTTTTCATTGAAGGCAGTAAACCTGACGTGAACTATGCCCTCCAAAAGACATATGGGATGCTTCCACCATTTTTCCTGACTGTAAAATATTTAGTTAGGTTCTGTAAAGCAATCCTGTTAAACATTAAAGAAGCACTCAAGCAATTTAGTAGTACGCTCACGAAAAGTTAGGGAGGCTTTTTTAAAAAGACTCATCAATATCGAAGCAACAGTCTAAGATATCCTGACTTGCTCTGCCTTCAGGAAAAAGACCCAGGGCCATCAAAACCAAAACATCCCGTTTCCTCAACAGCACTTACCGCAGAATCATCCAATTATGAAATGGCTCCCCAATCCTGCGCCACCACTTAATGAAAGCAAAGCACTCACATACCGTATTTTAAGGCACCTGACACTTTATTCTTGTTATGCACCAGGTTTTTCTCTTGGACTGTTAATATCTGGGTGCATTATGTGTTTTTATTTCTTATTATGTGTCTTGTCTGTTATGCTGTGATTGTTGTTCTGTAATGAGCACAGAGGCAAATTCCTAACTAAGTTGTATTGCAGTAAAGTATTGAATCTTGAATCTGACTTTCTATTCTTAAGAATATGTCAAGCTTCCAGAAACTGTGAATCCCACATTTCCCAACTCACTAGCTAATTTCGTTAGACTTTTTCTTTCAAACCCCACACCCCCAGTTTGTTACGAAATATTTACTTTTCAGACTTTACTCCACAGACACAGAAGGCTTTTTTATTTTCACAAGCTGAATATAACTCTGCGACAAGTGAACTGAATAATGCAGCCCAGTATGAATTATGTTTTCTGTGACTGTACGATATGTCAGTACCTCGTCTGTTCTCCATCTTGCTTTGTCACGCTACCATTTATAGACAGTCAGATGGAGATGTGCTGTCTAAGATGCAAACCATGTGTGTTTTTCAGGAGAATCCATATGTGATGCTGCGGCAGAACCACCAACAACTGGAGGGAAACGACCGCTATGAAGGCTTCTGTGTGGACATGCTGAAAGAGCTGGCAGATATTCTCAAGTTTAAGTATCGCATCCGGCTGGTGGGGGACGGACTGTACGGGGTTCCTGGAGCCAATGGAACGTGGACCGGCATGGTTGGAGAGCTCATCTCAAGGGTATGTAAATATATACACATGCACAAACTGCATGAAATCATAAAGTATCATTCTTATCGCATCATATACATGTATGTAAGCACACCAGTAACTAAAGTGCTTCCTCGAGGTACACAAACACAAAAGCGTATTGCTCAGCTCTCATGCAGTTTTACAGCGAGCAGCTTTCCTACATGTCATACACACACTTTTCATTCAGCAGCTGGCCTTTTCAGCTTAAGCATTGTATTTTCCGAAACAGTCACAGCTTGTTGGTGGCTTGTTTCCTGTCAGCTCCTTTCCTTAAGCTTTCTGAACTGACCTTAACAGACTTTTCTCCTGAATCGGTCTATGTTGTTGCTGTTAAATCTCTGAGTGAGGTGTTAAACTCCTCCAGCTATGCTGTATGTAGCTGTTAACACTCAGATAAGCTTATATAGGGGAGGGGAGAAGAGGGGGAGGAAAAGAAGTAAAACAGGCGAAACATATAGGGAGGCTGGGGTGAGGAAGAGGAAAACAAAAATGAAGTAGAGAGGGATTGAGCCGATCCTGAGAGGTGATCTGTCTTAATTCTGTGGGCTAATGGAGGGCAAAGCCATTAAGTATGTAAAGCAAGCAGTGCCTGCTCTTGTTATTGTCACAGCCTGCCACCGCCCTCGTCCCCTGAAGTTGCCTGTCAAAGGCTAACCTTCAGAAGGGCCATGGTTGAAGTCAACATGTGTATCTGACAGCAGCTTGACAGGTTGGGGTGGGGGGGAGGGCTGACAAAAAGTCAAGACGTGCTTGACTGGGATTTGCCATGGGACGGGGGACATCTGGAGGGATGTTCCACAGTGGACAGAAAGGCTTGAGCTTGTTTGGTCAAAGGCTTAGAAAGGAATGGGAAAGATGGCAGAGTATAAAGATTGTGAAAGAAAACAAAGGAAAAGCCACGGTTTTCAAGTTTAATGGATAAGTTGAAGGGACATGAAATATACACTTGGTAGCAGCAAAGGAGGACAGTCTTAGGTTATTTTGGACAACAGATACAGTACCTGTGTTCCTGCCAGTACCATTCAGACTGAACAATATTTCACTGAGTGAGGGTGATTAGTTTGACTGGCGTCAGACAATAAGACATGCCAGGAGGAATCCAGACCAAAGTCTAAGTACAGTACTGTATGTCCTGGTTCCTTAATCCACAGTGCTGCAGATGGAGAACATAGGCATCTCCAAAAACTTGAACTCGTAAAGTAAAATACTACATCCCAGAGGGTAATGTTTAATTCATCCCTCACATTCACAAGTGTTTTTTTTTTTGTGTGTGTCTTTTTTACCGGCTTAGCATTATATGATTCAATGCAAGTGGAAACAGGTATGATGCAATATTGAACAGCCAGCATTACATTGTTTTTTTCAGTTACACTAGAAGGCATAACAGCAGGCAGGCAGAGAAATCCAGTAATCAATATTAATATTCTATCTTCACATAAATATTTCAGTGGCTGTTACGACCGTGTGTTCCTTTTTCAAAGGATCAGTGACTTTCTTTGTTGAAATTGCCTGGATGGTCGTTCCCAGCGTGTAGCTTCCTTCCGGCACTGGGAGCAGGCGATCAGACTTTCAAACGACGGAGAGAGAAAAAAGATGAGGCATAGGCTGGGGACAGCTGATGATGGAAGGTCAAAGTCTGCAGGCTGAGTGTAGGACAGCAGGAAAATAGGCTTTAGTGTGCAGTGTAGGCTGTGGTGAGGTTAAAGAGGTGGACATTTTGATGTGTACCACACTAATTGAAGCACACACAGAGTGGGATCTTGGCTTTTAGGTGAAGCGCTACATTTCTTCTGGTAGCAGTTTAAACCTGCTCTAAAGGTTAGAATAATTATTTTCACATCACATCAAAATGGATGGCATGCATGAACACTCTTTCATGCATGCCAGATGCCCCTCTCCATGTCTCTCTTTCCTGGAGATACAGTGTGTTGTGGATTTTGAGTGGCGTCTGCAGTGCTGCAGCAGAGCTACCCTCTCTTTACTCTCATCCTCCCATTCCTCCCTGTCCCCCAATCCTCTTAGTTCTCCTGCAGCAGACAAAGAGCAATGCGTTGCTGCTTTCACTCTTTGCTCCTCAGGGAGATGAAAAATCCCTTGCAGTTGCACTTTGCTGGCCTGTATTATTAGCAGGGAGCCATCCAGTATTCAGCGTACATTGACCATTTCTACGTGTGTGTGTGTGTGTGTGTGTGTGTGTGTGTGTGTGTGTGTGTGTGTGTGTGTGTGTGTGTGTGTGTGTGTGTGTGTGTGTGTGTGTGTGTGTCTGTGTGTGTCTGTGTGTGTCTGTGTGTCTGTGTTTCTACGTGTGTGTTTTACCAGCCGCTGCTGTGTTAAGTGATTTGTCTTGACAGTGCTCCCTTGGCCGGCCACAATGGTTACCCTCAGCTCTCTTGTGCCCTACACACACACACACACACACACACACACACACACACACACACACACACACACACACGCACTCACACACAGTTCCAATGCTAGATTATCCTCATCACAGATAGTGCTATTGGCAGACAAAGAGGCTATATGAAACAAAAGGGCATTATTAGTGAATTTGCATCTAGTAGCCCACTTCTTATGTCATCCTTTCAAGCACTTAAATTATTGGTAATGTCATAAACTCATGTTACATCCTCACAGCTATGTTCGGTATTCTTTTGACTGTGTATTCATATGATGATTCACTTTGTTTCAGAAAGCTGACCTGGCAGTCGCAGGCCTGACCATCACAGCAGAGCGTGAAAAAGTCATCGACTTCTCCAAGCCCTTCATGACCCTCGGCATCAGTATCATGTACCGGGTCCACCTGGTAAGTTTCCTCCCTCCAGCCCACGACGACACACCCACTCTAACCGATCGAACTGGCTCTCATACAGCTTGTGGACATACCACAGCAGGCTGTCAGCCTTGTCTAATAGCTGGAAAAGAACAACTATCCCTTCTGGACTGTAGAGTCTATCTCTCTTAGCCTGTCCAAATCCTTCCACAAACTTTGCACCTTATTGCCTCTTTTACCTCTTAGCTACTCCATTTACCATGCATCTGTGAAACTTTTTAATTGGTGTTTTTAGCAGATTGTACAGAGTTCAAGATTGTGATTGTACAAGTATGTTCAGCATTTCCTTGTAGAAAACAAAGGACAAGGGGTATGTGTATACCAGCACCTTGGCTTTGGGCAAACAGCAGGGCAGAGGTTGCACACAAGGCACTTAAGCATTAAGTTTGCATCTGTGTTTTTAAGACCATACCCTCCTCTTCCTTCTGTCCTCCCCTCCCACAAACCCTTAGTCTCTTAGTTTTCTTGCTTCTTCTTTATCTTTCCAACATCCTTTACCTTCTGTCCCTGTAGTCTCAACTTTTTAATAGTGTCCAGCTTCTTTCACTTCTCCTGTGTTTGATTTCCTCCTGTTCTGTTTTACTTCCTGATGAATGTACCAGTTACACAGTTGTTGTGTTCTGTTTGCCCTCTGCTAGGGTTTGGCCATCCTATTTGTGCAAGCAACGCCCTCCGTGCTCCACAGAGAGCAAGCCCAAGCAAGAAACAGTGAAACAACAGCAGTGCAGGTGGAAATGAGCCAGTGTTTGTAGAGCCAGTGGCCCATTAATCATCAGTCCTCCCCCAAAACCCAAGGTGACACAGCAGGGCCAAGTATGGCACTGGCCACATTCCACACTTAGTTGATCTGGCACGTGCATAGAGTCCCAAAGGGGCGTTTACTCACATTTTCTCTTGCTCCTGACTCCCCTTCTTGTAAACTTCCCTCCTTCTCACCTTACCATGGCCTACACACAGCACTAATATGTGTTGCAGTGAGGGACTCAATTGAGCGCCAACAGTTGGGGAGAATCAATCGATGCTCGCAGCAGGTGCAGTGTTAAATGGGCTGCCGGGTAGCGTATCACCTCTGAAGAGGGAGGCAGGCGGGTGGGTGGCAGCATGAGGAGGTGACATGGAACTGATGTCCCTCAGGGCTGGCACACAGTCACAGAGTTGAGTTAGCACAGACTTGGCCCAGTTGACACCAAATTCCTGAGTAAGAGGTCAATTAGAAGGAAATGAAGAAATCAGCTATTATTATTAAGACAAAGCACTGATGTATGGAGGTTTTGAAAAGATAGAGAGAAAAGAGAAAGCTACAAGATAAGCGTGAAAGTGAAGACATGTCCCTTGTCATTCTCTGTCTCTCTCTGCCCCACCATCATTTATTCATGCACTTTTTATTCTCCCATTGCCCCTTGGCATTTTCTCAGATCTGATACCGAGCGGTCCCTCACCATGGCTCTAAAATTCGATATTTGAATTTCTCTGACTGCACAGTTCTAATCCACTGACTATTGATCTTAGGCACAGTGCACTACAAGGGGGGTTTGCTGCTTATTTCAAACTTTAGATGAAAATTTCAGTCTAATCAATAAGAATGGCAAATGCAATAAAATAAAGGCACCAGTATTAATTACCCTCAGACTATCAGCAATTTATTCTCCACCTCTCCTCTTTGTCAGTATGTTTGTATTGTACGTCTTTCTCGTTTTTCTCTTGTATTTTGCATTTATTAAGACTGCACTCTGAGCCAATCAATATGGACAATATTTTTTTCCATCACAATAATATAAAAGGCAAAATCCATTTTGGCGAAATTACTTATTTGTATTTACAAAGCTATCTCCAACTGTTTTCCCACCATCACTGCCTTTTTTAACCTTTATTTATCCAGGTTAGTAGATTGAGAACAACTTTTCATTTGCAACGACAACCTGTCACATTCACACAGTTACACATTCATACCTGGAAGCTGCACAGTACAACTACAGTCTGATCTGCTGGCCACTGAGCAGCTCCACTGGAGCGGTTGGGGTTAAGGGCCTTTCACTTTCCCCACCCAGATTTTTTCCTGTCGGTCTGGGGTTGGACTGGAAACCTCCCAGTCCCAAGCTCGCTTCTTAACCACTAGGCCACCACTGCCACCGCCCGAAAGCACATATCAGACCAAAATTAATTTCCTGTATAAAACAGCAGAAACCTGGACTGAAACTTCACTGGCTGCTCCACTCTAAGCACTGTCAACTGTCATAGTCAACGTTTCTGTGGAGATTGCAGAACAGCAGCAAATCACAACACTTAATTACCTGTCATATGATTTTTTTTGTAAGTGTTTTACGTTACACAAAAAGACAGGGGATCTGATTCTCTGGAGGGATCACTGTTGCCTTGTATACTCACTCTGTTGTAGGATTTCTGGAAATGTATTTCATTGAAATAAAAAAATATAGGAACAAATCTCAGACAGCTTGCAGCTTTTCTGCAGAGTGCTCTACCTGTCTAGGTTGCCTTTCCTGACTATTTTGTGGCTTCTTGGCGTGTGTCCTTTGAGACATGCATGTGGTTTGAGGCCATATAAATAAATTTGATTTTCTTTTACACACAAATCAAAGAGCACACCTTTACCTCAGCAGCCAGTACAATATGTGCATTGGACATCAGAGTTAGGAACCCAGACATAACCTAGAGCTACTGTCAACCTCTTCTTATAAAAGCCAGCACTCCCATAACATTCATCATCTGTACAACAAAAAGCCGTATGCTGTAACCCAAGACCCCAACACTCTGAGGTACTTTATATCTGTGCCAGTTCCATCCTCTAAACATTTCCTTCATTTTGGGGACTGTGCAGCAAAGTAAGCGCATGTGTGCGTATAAGAGAAAGAGAGAGCGGCACTTAATTAGACGTAGGAGCTAATTAGGGGTGTGTGGAAGTCGTGTCAGATTCAGCAGCTGCCCTGAGGGTAGAGCGTGGCATACGGAGCTTTATTGACTCTCTGGCCGCACACAACCTTAGATGAAGTTACACACTCACAAACACACGGAGCCTTGCGCATATACATACACGCATAGTTTCACATTGTAATTACACATACATGTACAAAGCACTCAAACATAAAGCCAGACAACCTGGAGAGCCCAGGAGACAGCAGCATGTTGTTATGAATATGACCCTTTGAACTCTGCTATATCAACTGCTCTCTGCAGATTGCCCCTGGGTCTGTCTCAACAGCAGCTCTGACACAATTAGTAACGCACACACTGTCAAACAAATAAAGAAAGAGTGAAGGTGGGGAGACAAGGGAAAGGAGAGGAAGAAAGGCAATATTAAAGAGAATTAGCAAGAAACGGGCAGAAAGAAAAGCAAAAGGGGTGGAGAGAAGAAGCAGAAATAAGAGCAAGAGTTGAAATGACAATGGGTAGTCTCAGTATTCAGGCAGGCAGCCTCAGGGGGCAACAGTGTGGTATGAATACCAAGAGGCAGGATGACTAGGTGAAATCCTTGACTGGATAACCTTACCAGCTCCTTCAGCCACCCTCCTGGGCTGGCATGTCGGCAATCCCGAGAGAAGAGAGAGAGAGAGAGAGAGAGAGAGAGAGAGAGAGAGAGAGAGAGAGAGAGAGAGAGAGAGAGAGAAGGGGGCAATGGAGGAAGGACAGTGGGAAGTTAAGAGAGAAAATAAGGGCAGTGCAAGGTAAAAATGAATGAGCTCTTCATCTGCGTGTTAAGAGGAAGAAGGGTTATACACATACTATAATAGGCAGCAATTCCTTGCAATTCTATTTGTTGAGATGTACTCATAAAGATAGATCATAAAGGATGTTTCGCCCTCTGCGCCACGTCTGCATTCTCTTCCATCCTTTGATTTGCCTTATGCCCTCTTATCATCTTAACGTGACGATAAACCTTTATAAAATGATTCCCCTGGCTCTAATAAAAATGATTCAAACACGGCAGCAAATGTTTATGTGTGAAGAGCCAGGCCAACCTGTGACTATGATTTATACTCATGTACCCACATTTAGTGCTTGTTCTACACTGAAATCCCTTTATTGCAGCAGGTTTACCTTTAATATCTAACTAATGCGCCAGGGCAATTATCAATATCAATACAGTTTGGTCATTATGTCAGAGTGTTGCAGTCTTCTGTCTCTTCCAAGTGTGTATCTCCCATTAACTACCAGATTAGCCATGGTTGCTGTTTTCCCCAGTCAGAAGTCAGCTACCTGCTGCCTCTGTGTGCAGCACTGGTGCTCCCTGTGCACTGGGTTACCCAAGCACGTATTGTATCTGTTCTGCTGCTGCTGACTGACAGCACAGACAGCTGCTGACAAGCTTTCAAACACAAGCGCACACACATACAAACACACAGCTACTGACAGTCTGTCTTGCACACGTAGACTCACCTTCCACAAGGAAGAGAGAGCAGACCACCTATATGAGCTCACTGTTCAAACAATAATCCAGCGCCATTTGGATAGACTGGGATGTACTTGTGGTTTCGTAAATTTCTCTCTCAAGTCAATTTATCACTGATAACATATGAATAACTAAATAGTACACTCAATATTTACGTACATAAGTTATTTATAACTGTGCTAACATCAGTGGAACTGAGCCCTCAGTGGCACAGATGAATCAGAGGTAAGCATATGTGAAGGACAGATGCACTCTTTCATAATTTCTTTATATCTGGAGTCAGTCAGCCTGCTCTATGGGCCACATACACTCAAGCCAATGTAGTGCACTTACTGTACCGTGAACTTAGGAAGCTGCGGCAAAGCCAATTTAAACCTGCATTAACAGATTTTTGTGGCCACACAACAAGCTGTACACATAACATTGGCACAGTATCCTTTATAAAGCTATTATGGCATATCCAGCAGACAAGGAGCAACGTTAACATCCATTTAATTTGTGTTTCCAGCAACCTGATGAATGATAGTCCAATAAACTCTCTTTTAGCTCTGTTTTTGGTCTTCACCAACCAATGAGGGAAATATCTGACTCTTTAGCTGCGAAATGCTCCATTATGTTCTCCAGCCAGTCACTAACTCTGATCAGAGCGGGAGAGGAAATAAGGCTGATAAGAACATCAAAACATTAAAGATGCTGCAATGAAATCAAAACAATGAGCTGAAAAGCACTAAAATGCTCTGTGGAGTTGTTGAGTATGTGTGAATTATCTGTTGGTTCATCCGTTTCACATTATACATAGATCCATTGTAATGGATTGATTAGTGCAGCTTTAAAAACATGACATTGTAACCCTGATGTTTTCTGTTGTCACAAGATGATCATTAAAGGGAGCTTTATTAAGCCCTTTTTCTAGGA
Source organism: Gymnocephalus cernua (assembly GCA_023631565.1). NCBI lineage: Eukaryota > Metazoa > Chordata > Actinopteri > Perciformes > Percidae > Gymnocephalus > Gymnocephalus cernua. Next base: position 19,513,376 of record CM042430.1, read on the forward strand.
CTCAGTTTATAAGACCTAAAGTGTTTGTAAAATGGACAAAAAATATCCTGACACATTTTAGAAGCACACACACAGTTTTTTAATACATTTTATGCAGTTCCCATTAAGCCTATCTGAATGTCTGTGTGCTCACACATTACACCACAGGAGATGACTCTCAACAGCACGCAACTCCTACTGTCTTCATGTTGTCCTTGTGATTCCTGTCTCTTCCTACCATTCGCTCCGTTTCTATTTCTGATCTTCTGCACCTTCACTTCTCCACCATCTGTGAGCATTGGTGTCCCGCGTCTCTGCAGCTCTCTTCATCTTAATAATAGCACCTTAGTGGGAGCTTAAGATGTGGACTTGCGGGGCAAGCATTTAAAAAAAAAAAACGCTGGTTCAGCATGCACCAAACTGGACCAGTAAACAGGAGGACTCATGTCAGCACATACTGCTCTTACCCACGTAATGCCAGTGCCAGCAAGAGGCAGCTTGGCAGTGATACTGATTTCACAACATTACTTTGAACTGAGATGGCCATTGTGTGTTTCACCACTCCACTGTTCTATTTTGAGACAGCTATTATCATCATCATCATACACATCACACTCTATAGATAGACAGACCGACATTAAGACTGGCAGGCTGATTTGAATCATGCAGAAAATGCTACTGACTCCTTTCCTGCTTTCAGCACCTCTCCTATTTTACTCAGTCAGGCTAATATGCAAGTGATTACGGACACATTAATGAATTTTCAACTCTGCACAAGTCTAAATGGGGGTTCGTTTATCATAACAAATGCCCACCAAAATAATTTCAACCTCTTGCTGCAAATTAAATTTGGAGGGCCTCAGAAATGTTTTACTGCAGTGTTTTGGCATGTGTGATGTCCCCTAGGAGTACCTAATTGAGTATTTTTGCATAAAAGCGATTTGCGCTTACTTAGGTTGGGCTCCACAGTGCTGCCTGTAGACAAAAATCAGACAAAGAGCTTCTACTCTCCTAACAACACTTGGACAGTTGGTTGTGTGATCTCCTCCACTATATACCTGTGTTGCCTGCCCCAATACCATCTCCATTTCATAGTCATTAACAGATGGTGGACGTGCATCTGTGTGTAAATGGCTAATATTGTCTTGCTGATGCTCGGTCAGCCAGGCTATATGCTGAACATGCACATAGGAAATAAGAGGATGCACAGAGCACATAATGAGCACACCCAATCACCAGTAATTGGTTTCATTTAGAGGACAATAGCTGTTGGTGCTGGAAATGAACCATTAGAAATGAACCCCTATATTCCCATTGGTCGGCTAGCAGCCAACCCTTCTTTAGCCACTTCCTCTACCACTGGTTACTAGTCCAAACATTACATTACAGCCCATAGCTGCTTAGGCACAGCTAGCCTTTCTGTCCAAGCCAAAGCTATTACTGTAATCTCTTTCCCTTTTTTCCCTCCAAGCTGGGACACTGTGCGTTCCCAGTCATACAGGAAGTCAACTATAGGTCACAGAAATTAATTTTGGTTTAATGTAACTGTAATGGTTTACTTGATTACTTGACCTTTCTGCCTCTACTGCATGCGTCCTCGTGGAGAACGTGAATGGTGACTGTTGTCCTTGTTCATTATTGTGACCTCCATTGTTCTTCATTATTGGACCTAATTCTGCATCTAATGTGATTTCATGTACAAGCTTACTATATACCAATTAACAGGAAACGGTTTCACAGAATCCAGGCGATAAAACCTCTTATCTGTGATGTTGTATCAATATACAGCCCTGTGCCACTCTGTTGACAATTCATGGGTGTCTGAGTTTGTGCTTTCATACAATGTTGATCTGAATGTTTACATGCAAATGAGATTCGTATAATTATATTGTTATCAGTTTAGGGCAGGAAAACCTAGGCTTATCGCATCAAAATCCCTTTATGTACTGTCCCAGTCACCTTTTTCATCTTTTCCAAATTACACAGGCGGCAGTAAATGTTGTTTAAAACAGACCAAATTGGGCCTGGGCAAAGACATCAACACTGAAATTCAGCAACATAAATTTTTAATTAATCTTGGCACTCACTTTGTGGGGGCGATGTTCGAGACTGTGTGTTTTTTCACATACTAATTAGTTAATCTTCAACTCTACAAGTACGTGTAAGTGTTTAACCTCTCGCAACCTTGTTCAGCAAAAGCCCATGTTTGGTTGGCTTGTGTGTATTGAACATGGGATCAAGGTGGTCACGGTCTTTGTTGCAGGCTTTAATGATTTAAACGCTATACTGTGTGTGTGTGTGTGTGTGTGTGTGTGTGTGTGTGTGTGTGTGTGTGTGTGTGTGTGTGTGTGTGTGTATGTGTATGTGTGTGTGTGTGTGTGTGTGTGTGTGTGTGTGTGTGTGTGTGTGTGTGTGTGTGTGTGTGTGTGTGTGTTTTTCAGGGACGTAGGCCAGGCTACTTCTCCTTCCTGGATCCCTTCTCCCCTGGTGTCTGGCTCTTCATGCTTCTGGCCTACTTGGCTGTCAGCTGCGTCCTTTTTCTGGTGGCCAGGTAAAGAGCTCACCACTAAAAGACATTTTACAGATGAGAGAGAGAGAGAGAGAGAGAGAGAGAGAGAGAGAGAGAGAGAAAACAATGAGAGACAAAGAGGGTAGAATACAGAGAATAAAACCGTAAAAAGGTCTGTTTGGGGGTTATATAGCGGAGGAAATAGGTGTCTGTTCTCTTACCTTTCTTCACTCTCTATCAAGTCTATCTTCCACATCCCGGCGAAACAGATGTTCTCCTCCCTGTGGTGGGTCTCCAGCGTCATACTGGCACCTGCTGGTCAGGGAGGGAACTGGCCCGGCAGCTGCTGCAAATCATAATTGCTTATACAATTGAAACGTTTTTAAATGTTATGAAGAAGCTTTATCAAAAATGCTGATTTATGTCTTGTGTAATGCCTTGTGGAATCAAATTATCAGTCATCAGACAGGATGTATTACATGTGTGGAGAGAGTTCTGTGGGTCTGATACCGTAATTTAATTGAGTGGTGTGATTTGACTTGACAATATGAATAATATACACTTTCTGTTTTTGCTGGGGTTTGCTAAGAACAGTATTTCCTCTACAATCATACTAGGCATATGTAAATGTGCATTAAAGGATAGGTTCACGTTTATTCAAGTCTGTCCTAAAACAATACTCACATGCCGAAATCTACATTTACTGTAATTTTTATTGCCACAGTTTTAAAGTGCCCATATTATGAAAATATCACTTTTTCTGGGATTTGGGGTGTTATTTTGTGTCTCTGGTGCTTCCACACGCATACAAACTTTGAAAAAAAAAACATCCATGCTGTTTTGAGTGAGATACGGGTTTCTGAATGTGTCCTGCCTTCAGTCTCCGTGTGAGCATGTTAACGGCTACCCACAACCGTTAACATGCTAGCGCTAGCATGCTACCTCGTTCTCAATGGCAAAGCACTGCTACAACACACACAAGTTTACCATAATCTACAAAATAACTACTTACATGTGCGCCCTCGTTTAGAAGAAGTCTCCCAGCTAATCCTGCCTTGTAACTGACCAAAGTTGGAGAAACAAGCTTTCTTTTACTGTCTATGGAGCTAACTGACATGATCTACGATCTGAGCTACTGCGCATGTGCGAGTGGAATCAAAAAGTACAGAAGAAAAGATGATTCACTCTGTAGCTAAAACAGAGACCTGAACACAAGGTGAAAAGAGGAGCTGCAGCAGTGAGAGAGAGCTGTGCAGTACAACAAAAATATCGTGTTTTTTGAAAATTAAACCATGTAAACCTATTCTGGTACAACCTTAAAATACAATTATGAACCTGAAAATGAGCATAATATGGGATCTTTAATGATTTAATTATTGCTCAGCATTCTGAATTTGACAAATCAAGTGGGTATTTACCAAAGTTACAGTCTTTGTAGTATGAACGTTCTTCTTTGTGTTGCTGTTCCTGCACCACAGCCCAGAAAATAAACACAGTCCGGGGAAACATAAAGAGGAAATTTCCTTCTAAAAATGTAAAAGATACCCACTTGATTTAGGGATTTTTTTTAGAGCCAGTTTGAACAGGAAGAATGTTTAAGGGAACAGTGACTCTTTCAATGTGAATGTGGGCATGTGAGTATTGTATTAAGGCTGTATTGGACTTGTCCTTTAAACTTTAAACTTTTTTCCTTGACAAGTCTCAAATGTTTGTCTTTTTTGTTAATTTTGGCAGATCAGAAGGAAATCATGCCCTAGTTTTAAGACAGAGACTGTTGCACACAACAGTTGTCACAACGCTTCAGATTCATGCAGCACCATTTGAACATACCAATTGCATTGCCTTCACCCACACTGTTTAATAGGTTGCACATGGGGAATGAAAAGCAGGTTGGTTCTCTCTAGAGAACCAAGGTGACTTTGTGCTCAATTGACTGTTGTTTTGCTCTGTGTCTGTCTCTCCTTTTCTTTCTCCATTTCGCTCGCTCCCTAACTCTTGAGTTTGCTCTCTTTAGAATACTTAATCCCACTTTCATTTCTAGTCTTGTTGGCTGTATTCCTCCTCTAACACACTCTCTCTCTCTCTCTTTCTCTCTCTCTCTCTCTCTCTCTCTCTTTCTCTCTCTCTCTCTGTTGTGTGACCCCATTGTCTCGTTCTCCCCAGATTGACACCTTATGAGTGGTACAACCCCCACCCGTGTCTAAAGGGTCGCTGTAACCTGCTAATCAACCAGTACTCACTTGGCAACAGTTTCTGGTTCCCTGTTGGAGGCTTCATGCAGCAAGGATCCACCATTGCTCCCAGAGCTCTGTCCACACGTTGTGTTAGCGGAGTGTGGTTAGTATTGGCGACAGAGGCACACAAAGAGTGCATTTGCATGTTTTCAGCTTTCAAAACCACTCAGGCATACACATTCAACAGACACATTCAATTGTGTTCTGTGATCAAGCTTCATTCCAGATTTATAGGACATCAGGGTTTAAGATGAGACAGTGATGCCATCTGTGCATGTGCATACGTGAGACATTGTCTGTGTATGTCTCCCTTTGCAGGTAAAACTTCACTTCCTTTCATCAAAGCCAAGCATTGTCACCTTTATCCATACACACCCACCCAGCCATTCATGCATCCACCCCGCCATCCACTGGTAATCCTGCAGTATCTTCTCTCATTTTCACCCGGGCAATCTATCTTCATACACCAGCCTACCTATTTACATTTTTGTAGGTGAATACATATGTTCTTGTCCCCTGCCTTTCCTCTACAGGTGGGCCTTCACATTAATCATCATCTCATCCTACACCGCCAACCTGGCTGCCTTCCTGACAGTCCAGAGGATGGAGGTACCGATAGAGTCAGTCGACGATCTGGCAGATCAGACAGCGATAGAGTATGGCACCATGCACGGAGGATCCACAATGACTTTCTTCCAGGTCAGACGTTACACACTTCATTACATATGATAGGTCATTGTTTCACAGCCACACACATACACACAGACTCACCCAAGAGCCTGCAGTGATCAGTGGGCCATCAGTGAAGTTATGTTATCCTCACCACCTTCCTGTCCTTCGTGTCCTTCCTCCTCCAACCAAAGGTTTTATCTGTTTCCTGTCTGTTCCTTGCCACAACCATTTAGTATCCATATTCTCAGGGAGATGGGGCACTGTCCAGGTCGCTAAGGCACACCCTATCCTCTTTCATCTTCTAAAGATTTGACCTCGGAGAGAGAATGAGAGAGTGTGAGAAACAGAGAAAGAGTGTGTTACAGGGAGAAGGACAGTGAAGGATGATGTGGAGGGAAGAAAAGAGATACATTAGCCTTGTCTTTCTTTGTGCTTTCATGTCCACTGGACCTTGAATAACTCAAGGAAGACAGGCCAAGAGAAAGTAGAGGACAGGTGGAGATGTTAAGTGAAGATTCTGTTGTAAACTACACAAGTGGAAAACGATTGGCTAAAGAAAAAAAAACATTCACATTTTACTGCAGCAAACCTTTTGGAGAATTTAAATAAATCCATCAGTCAAAAAGATGAAATAGAATAATAAATGAAAAACAATCTCCACCTCTGCAAAACTGAGACATTTTTGTATCTGCAACTGCTAGACTTTTGTTTACTGTCTCTCTCACATCTGAATGTGTCTGTGGCTCCTGACTGTGTCTCGCCACTCTGCAGAACTCTCGCTACCAGACATACCAGCGTATGTGGAACTTCATGCACTCAAAACAGCCCAGTGTGTTTGTGAAGAGCACAGAGGAAGGCATCGCCCGTGTCCTCAACTCCAACTATGCCTACTTGCTCGAGAGCACCATGAACGAGTACTACCGCCAGAGGAACTGCAACTTGACCCAGATTGGAGGACTGCTGGACACCAAGGGCTACGGCATTGGCATGCCCGTGGGTGAGTGGAGAATGATGGACTGAAAAATGAGATGGCGGAAAGAAGAAATAAAAATTAGGCAAGAGAAAAGGAGAACTTATCAATTAACTCACATAGGTAGGAGACCTGATGGATATCACTGGATAAGACAAAAGACTTACGTCGAAAACACGTCAAGCAGTAGCGAAGTGCGGCCGGCAGTAAGCTGCTATGCAATATTAAAATATCTAGGGAAAGTTACGGCGGCCACTTCAAGCTCAGCGAGCCATGGCCGGTAGAGAACTGTGGCCAAACGAAAAGTTGGGGATAGACCAGGCCAGACAATACCGCAACCGGTCACAGTCCTGTGACTCCTGTGACATGGTGTCCTACAGTATGTTTACAAAGAATTTCTACCCGCTTATTGCGGCGGGCCGCATTTCACCGCTGCTTGGAGTGTTTTTGAGGGGAAAGGGAGTTCAGTGTAAAATAAACGCAGCAGAGGACAAAACTGATGGTTTTGCTTAGATACACCATAAACATCACATTGGAGAGATACATTGAAAAATACAGCGGCAGCAAAGCCATTAACTGCTATCATGGGGGGAAAATTATGCAACAAGTGAGAAACTAAAAGAGACATGCAGCTAGAATAATAATTTTAATAGAGCGGCTGTTTCCATGCTGTGATGGGAGAAGGGAGGACGAGAGAAAGGGAATTTAAAAATATTGTTCCTGTTGAATGTGGAACTCGTGCTGAACGACTGGCTTGCTGTTCTGAGAGTATAAAAAACAGGGTTTACTTACACTTTGATCTCAGCTCGAGTCAATCTCTAGACAAGGAAAAAACACACCTTGAAGTAAACATGATTAATTTAATTTCCTTTGATCTTCAGAAGATAAATATACCCAGTCTTTAGTAGCTAAGGAACTGTGATGTAACCTGTAGAACACTGTGAAATCCTTGTAAGCCATTTAATCTTAAATTGAACATCTTCATTTTTGTTGAAACAAAGTTGTCTAATGGAGTGACATCATTTTCCATTCACCGCGGTACATCAGAAGCAAAATTCATGAAAAAAAGTCATTCAATTTGACAAAGTGAGTGTGTTTGAACTCTAAACAAGTAGATATTTTTAGTCTAAAGGTTCAGTTTTAAGTTGGAATACCTCATTAAGAAATTTTTCGCATTGCGCAGGTTTGAGCTTTGCCCCTCTCTTCCCTGCAGGGTCAGTGTACCGAGATGAGTTTGACCTGGCCATCCTCAAAATGCAGGAGGACAATCGTTTGGAGATCCTCAAGAGGAAGTGGTGGGATGGTGGCAAGTGTCCAAAGGAGGAGGACCACCGTGCCAAAGGTTTGTCTCCGGTTAATCCCCATCTGCTTGTTCTTCAGCTCCACTACAGCTCGCAAGACTGTGTGTTTGGAACAACATTTGAATTTAGTTGCCTCTTTCAAATCCCTCTTTCCGTCATCTCTCACTTCCCCTACCATATCCTGTTGTCTCCAGGTCTGGGCATGGAGAACATCGGTGGCATCTTCGTTGTGCTGGTGTGTGGCCTGCTGGTGGCTATCTTCATGGCAGTGCTGGAGTTTGTCTGGATGTTAAGACAGGCCCCAGGAAATGAGGTGAGAGAGGGCTATCTAACCTGCATCTGCTTTATCTCCCTCTCCCCTCCTTGCTGGCACCCTCCCCCTCGCGGAGCTGCTAGGCTTTCCCACAGAGCACAGCTATGACAGGAAGTGTAGCAGGTGTCTTTATCTTCCTCTGGGTTCCACTGGACACCCAGCCTTCCTCCGTCCAGCTTATGTGACATAATCAGCACAAATCCAAAGATATACCTCACTTATACCTCACTCAGAGTACATGCATATATGGATTATTTTTTATTTATAGCAGTAGAAGACTAGTGCTTCTTGTGGGACTACAGATGTAAATTAGCCTAAGGCTAACTCTGGTGCAATGCATCAGATGGTTACATTTATGTTTTAATTGTCCCTTACAAATAAAATTGAAATTGACATAAATATATATATTTCATAAAATATCATACACAATATAGAATATTGATTGTAGTTCAATCTGATTGGTGTTGAATACATGCTCACAGGGTGCTGCCATAAATTGTGGTTGTAGTTTTCTCTTAGCCTTAATCCAATCATCATTTTACTTAAAAGGTGCTTGGCATTGAGTGCACATCTTCACTCAGTTGTCAGAGACCAGAAGTAATTCATTGCTTAAGAGATGAATAATGACAGTAATGGATTAGTTGTGGACGTCAACTAGATGTGGGAAGAAGATTTCTACTTAACATAGATTTAAAAAAAAAGTATTTTATAAGTATATAAGTATTTTTCCCAGTGAAAAGTCACGCAGATAGTGTATTATTGTAATCCTAAAAATGGTATAAATGATAAATCAAAACTATATATGTACAGTATAAAATCATATAAATTTCAATGTAGCTTATTCTGGAGTGGGGACTGGGAAGCAATATGAGGAGTGTGTCCAGTCTTGTCACAGAACTCCTGCTATTTGGAGAGGCATTTTCTTCAGGACAAATAAAAGGCCAATTTAAAATTTCCAGAAAATCATCAGTTCTGTAACCGAAGTAGCTCGGCTGGGCTGTTCTTATGGCGGTGACACCATAAACTAGAAATAGTCGAGTAGAGAAAGATGTGCATGCAGTGTTATCATTATTTCTGATGTGTTTCCTTTAAAAGATACTTAATAATTGTCTTTTCAAATGGACTCCGCACTGTGATTTTAATTCAATAAACATTCAGAATGTGAAAGTCAAAACCTCATGTGATTTCTTCTTTTTGAGCAGCATAGATTGATGTTTCACTCTGTGTGTGTGTGTGTGTGTGTGTGTGTGTGTGTGTGTGTGTGTGTGTGTGTGTGTGTGTGTGTGTGTGTGTGTGTGTGTGTGTGTGTGTGTGTGTGTGTGTGAGAGTTTCAGTGTCATGTATGTCATTGTTATGGATAATTCTTGTGTTATATGTCTGTATGTGTCTAAAAATTAAGAAAATTTCATATGTATATATGGATCTGTTGTGATTTTTACTGATAGTTGTTAAAGCTATACCAGCCGTCTCCCTGTTTTTTTTCCATTGCACACTGATTCTAATGATTAAATGTATGTGTTACATGTCTGTGATGTTTATCAGTTTGTCCTGATCAAGTCAGTCAGTCAGTGAGTTGTCTGGCCTCTCTCCCTTTCTCTCCCCCTCTTATCCCCCTCTCCCCTATCTTTTTTCTCCCTGTGTGTGTGCTCACAGCAGTCAGTGTGTGAGGAGATGCTACGGGAGCTCCATGGGATCGTCCTGTGTCGCGACAGCCTACAGGTGAGACGCCGGCGGACGGCTTCGATGCTGCGGCCGCGGCCCTTACCCCTGGAGGAGCGTCGGGCACGAGCTGCCGCTGTCAGCCTCAGCAACGGAAAGCTGTGCGGGGGCACCGGACTGCCTGAACCCCTCTCTCACAGACTGGCACAGGAGGCTGCCCTGGTTGCGAGGGGGTGCAGCCACATCCGCATTTGCCCCGAGTGCCGGCGCTTCCAGGGACTGAGGATGCGTCCTGCAGGGGCCACTGGGGCCCTCCCTTCTCCCACGCACAGTGAGGAGAGCATAGAGTGGGACAAGACCACAAATAGCAGTGAACCTGAATAACGGCCAGCGATTCCAACAGGACTGACTTTCCCACCTCACCTCTCTACTTTCCAGGGATCAATGATCACATCATATTTTTATTCAGCCAGTCGGGGCTTGGTCTTAAAGGGCAGGGCAGTGCTTTGTTTTGCCCTAGAGGCAACAGCCAGTAGTCAGTTTTGGAGTCTCCTTGGGTGATTTTTTTCCTTGGTCGTAGGAGAAACTGATGAGTCTGTCTCATTGTGGTCTGTTCCTGTTGGCCCTTAGTACTGTGTCAAACAGGACGGACAAAAACAGCTACGGGGCATTTGTACTATGCAGTATTTTCAGTCATTTATCATTGTGCTGTTTCTTTTTTTTTCCTTTTTAAATTATTTCTGTCCTCTGTTGGATTATCAGTACTGAATATTGTTATTCTATTGTTCTTAAAAAAAAAACTTTAAAGAAGTTCCTTTTTTATCTGACAATTTACTGTATGAACATGTATTGCCTCTGAAGAGCTGCAAAGATGAACAGACTAGTGTGAGGTCATCCTTCAAATCCTGTTATTTTGAAAGTGCCAAAAAACCACAAGTATTATCTTGTGGCTAAAAAAAAGCACCACAGCCTTTAGAAGACAAAACAAACTCAAATGAACCTAGAAAACAAAGTGAGACATACAGACACACGGACTTCTTTTATAGTAGTGATATTCTATTAAAAAATGTTTTAACTGTTGGTATCTCTGCAAGACAGCGATTCATGTCCTGAGGTGTGGGCAGGTGCTCATTGAATGATTAATTGCTGTGGTGGCTGAGTAGCTGAAAGAATGATGTCCTGTTTTGAATACCTGCTTAAATACATGATGGCTACACACACGATGACATCCATTCATTTCCTCCTTCCTCTGGTTCTTGACATTTCTTTCTCCTCCGTCTGTCCTACATCTTTGACACCGTGGCAAATGTATTGTCTCATCACTTGTCCTTTTTATGATCTCTCACTTAAAAATAAACACACAGTCTGTAAGAGATCAGAGGTATATGTTCTGTATGTGTGAATGAAACCCAGCTTATATCAGAACCAACCGAAAACATGAAGTCCCTGGTAAAGCAAACGTTTTTTTTTTTTTTTTTTATATCTGCAGTTGATTTGATTCTTTTAAAATGTCAAGCATTTAAACCTTTACTGAATGTGATGTTTTACACACTGCTTCGAGGAGTATTTCATTTCAGATCAGCCGAGATGCTCTCTGACATTTTCATACTTGCAAAACCCTCAAACCAAGCTTAGAATATATGAACCGGGTCTTTAAAAGACAGATTTTTAATGCAAACTGATAAAGAATCAAACAAAACTAGTTGGTTGTATTTATGGTAAGAATAGGCAACAGGATTTGTAAGTTACTTCCTGCATAGACTGTGACACGCCTTAGTATTTTCCAACTGAACCGACTGGTTTGACGGTGTTACTGTATAGGATAGCCTGACTGTTGCACAGTGGGAAGCAACGGTCATCCACCTGTCTTCACTGCTTCTTGTTTATGTCTGATGTGTCCATCATTTTAAATCTGCCCATCAGGCTCTGTCAGTCACCATCTCTCAGAACTAGGCCACCAACTAAACACAGCTTGAAGGTACAGCTGCAGTAGCTCTCTTGTACTTTTATTAGCCACGTTCACTGTCTATCTTCGTCATTTTTCACCTGCAGGCAGGTTGTCATGGTTAGATATTCTCTACATATGCTCTGTACCTGGAAAGAGGAGTGAATGTTAAATTTGAGGAGTCCGACCCATTGATCATCAAATCAAAACCTCCATTCAAATCTCTCTGTGACACATTAAGAAGCCAGCACACATATTGCCAAGTTCCTGAATGCTCCAGCAACACTTGGAATCCTCCCTTACAAAGTCATTTCAACGAAATGCAAGAAAAAAAAGAAACTAGTAATAATAACAATCCAAAGAATTTAGGAAAATGCGTCCACAGAACTGAGATGGTACGACTATATATGTGGAATAAATGAGTTAACCCTGGAACAAAATCTGCCTGACAGTTCAGCATTCCCGTCATTTGGAAACATCTCCATGTCGGGGCCTAAAAGCTTCAAAGCCTTCTTGAGTAACCTTTACTCTCTACTAGTAGTAACTGTGACAATTCATGGATAAATAATTTAAATATAGGGGGAGCATTTTTGTTCCTAGAAAACAAAGTACATTTCTTTGCAAAGTAATGACTCATAATTAGTATCCTGCATTTGTAAAATGTGTTGTGTATGTAGAATCATAATAGGAACATGTAGTTTAGACTCACAAGTGAGTTGTTACACTGTCACCTTGTTGTTGAATCATTCTTTCTCTTTTGTTTCACCATTTCATATGCACATTGCATTAATGGCCATGGTTGTTATGCTGGTTCAGAAGCTGGTAAATGTGAAACTGCTGACAGACCTGGAGGGAACTGCAGCACAATTGTACTAATACAGAGTTTTCAGTCATTAATGGTTCTGAACAATTGGGTGACTGGAATCACAAATGAGTGGAATTTCTATTTGAGGATTTTTCCTCCCACATTTTCAATATCAGTTCAATCAGTTGCTAAAAAGTGTTTCAGGACTTTAGATGGCATTTCGATTGAGGTCTGCAGTGTGTCTGAACTCCCACAATAACACATTGGGGTTTGAAACGGCATTAAATCTGCTTGATTTGGCACCGAATAGAGATCAATGGGAGTCATAAAGGAATTATGTTATCTCCTGGAGTGCCAATGCACCTAATCCAAGTAATCAAGTAATGAACTATTATTATATATATATGTGTGTGTGTGTGTCCCACAGACATTGTGTAATTACAGTATGATCAGGGTTCCCTAGTAGAGTCCAAAGTGTTGTTTTTATTACAGGAGTAACAAGTTTGTGTTAATAGAACAGAGATACAGACTAACATGTGTATTATGTTTATATGGACATAATGTCATTTAGACACATAATGGGCACAGATTGTGAGCAACAAAAATCCCATACTTCACATACAGTCAGTGTTAACTTTCTATATTTCTTTCTAAAATAACTTGTTAAAGGCCAATTGTCACGCAAAAGTTGCTCTCCATTTGCTGAATGTCACTAACAAACTCATGAGAGAGTAAGAAGGCTCTCGCTGCACCCGATGCTAACTTCTTAAACACTAAAAACATTTACAGGGGTGTTAAATCAAGCGTAGTTGGAATGAGATTGCCAATTACCTTGAAGGCATGGAGAGCAGTAGAGTAAGAATTAAAAAAAATCCCACTGGGCAACCTTAGCTTGGAGACCACTCAGAGTGACGGCAGGGTTTGGCTGCTCTATTTTATATGCTTTATTTTCTCATGTTGACATTTTTATTCCATTAGAAATACATTTCTTAAAACAACCACCGTCCTGTGGGGTTCTGGTTTTGTCTCTTCTTTACGCTGATGTATTTGACCTTCTGAGCTGTTAAGATCTGTCATGCTAAATAGCGTCTGAGTGCACTTTGTTTTTCTAGTTTTATTATTTAACCGGGAGAAATATTCAGACAGTGCACTTGGTTTGTTGTGACAACACATGCAGGGAAGCAGTATGAGGATGTTTGGGTTTCTAGCTGAGTAAACATGAAGATTGTTGAGTGAACCAGTCGTTTATCTCCCATAACTGAATTAATGTCCGCACACTTGTGAATTCGTGAACCGTTTTGAATGAGTATTGGTGGGATGTCTAACGGAGGCTAATGAGTTTAACAAATCACTCGTGCTATATACGCATCTGCTCACCTATAGTCCATCTATCACTGTGATTTCAGTGGATATATCTCTCTCTCCTCAGGATAGTGACTGAACGCACACAACCTGCATCTGATTTGCTCTTTAATTCAGGCTGTCTCTTCTCTCTGAGTGCCTGTCTCACAATCTTTCCACTGCAGCATTAAAGATGACAAGTTTTTTGCTGTGCGTCACCAACCTGCATGTCACAGTGCATATCCTCTGCACACACCCACTTGCATAAACACTCACCGCCACCTTTATGTCACTGCTGTGTCAAGTCTTCTCCTTCTCCTTCTGTCTCTGGTGCTCCAGGTCCATAAATCTAGCGCATATTTACCCACCACTGCCTAGCTCCTGTTGGATTTATGGAGCCCATGATGAGCATTGAATGCCTGCAGTGGTGTGTGAAAATCTGCTTGACTCCTCAAGCTTACCCAGTTGTAGCACATAGCAATACCATTTTCCGTGTTGTTGATTGTAATTCTGCGAGGATTTAGGAATTATAGTGTACTGAGTCTCATGCCCTTTGCCAAGCTAGCAACTCATAGCCCATACCTTGAAGAGTGACTTATTTATCAATCCATTCAGGGTAAATAAATGTTTTTTGGCATTTGGATCAAGTAAAATTCATATTTTTCAAGCCTCACAGTCCAGCTCTAGGAAGCCAAAACATGAAACCTCGGATTTTAAAAACATGTTTGGCATATTTTAGGTCTATAACTCTGCATTCAGTATGATTTTATTGCTTTCCGATAGCAATTGTTAAATCTATTGATTACATTTCTACTGCATCCCTTTGTCAAACAATTTCTTTCTCCTCTCCTCCTCCCAGATTTCCAAAGTTTAACAGCGTACATGTATACATCCGCCCCATAACCACTAATGAGCACTGGATCTAAGGATGCAATTGAAAGACATAACAGACTCAGTGTAAACTAGCTAATTCACAGTGAGACTGGTTCACATCATTAAGTGAGAGGTTTCCTATTGATTTGCTGGCAATTAATTGCAAAAGTTGTTGTTGTGTGCTCAAAGAAAAGGTATTCAGACTGCAAGAATTCTCTCCAAGGTGAAATACTGTCAAGGCTTTTGTTCACTGATAGCTGTCCTTGAACAGATTGACCAAAACATATTTGCATTATTTGTCTTTCAGAGAAATAAAATACTTCATCTATTTTGTGTTTTGTTCCCTCACTATTCATTCCAGCCTTGATCGATGTCCCACCACAGATGGGGGAGCATAGTAGTGTGTGTGTGTGTGTGTGTGTGTGTGTGTGTGTGTGTGTGTGTGTGTGTGTGTGTGTGTGTGTGTGTGTGTGTGTGTGTGTGTGTGTGTGTGTGTGTGTGTGTCAGTCATACCACTTACCTCCATGGGAAATCACAGTGTGGGCATCTTGATTCATCAGCTGGATCATCTCCTTGTATTACCCAAAAGCTAAACAGACGCTGTAGACAGCCAAGTCAAATTCCAGTGGAAGTGCAGCTGCCAGCACTCATTGTCAGGTATTCATCAAAATGAAAGAAGCCAGCTTTTATCGTGGAAATTGATGAATGAGAAGCAGTTCATTAATAACCATGGATACTGTTTTGTCCACGGTGCACATGATTAATGATTAGTTGGTAAACCTGTTGAAAAAAAGCATATACACCTTAGGTATATACTACTCCTGGGATTGGAAAGTAACTATACGTGCATTCACTCAAATATTGTGCTATTCCACTGCATTTCAGAGGGAAATATTTTAAACATTTAATGTCACCATTGAGGGATTAATAAAGTTCTTATTATTATTAGCATTATTATTATTGGACAGCTATAGTTACTAGTTACCTTTTAGATGTTGGGGCCCTTGTAACATTTCAGATGTATGAGCTGTTTTCCCTTTAAACATCTCAGCGATCAAACTGGATACACATGCATTACTGTAAATGGAGAGATGATATAGAGCACATGTGTCAAACTCATGGCCCGCGGGCCAAATGCGGCCCTTCACAAATGCTGATCCGGCCCGCATATCAATTTTAGGTCCACAGTACATTCTGGCCCTGGCTAGTTGAGCACCAAACCAAAAAGATGGAAAACTGTTTTCAAACTCCAAATGACGCGACTCTCAGAGCAGAATATGGCAGATTTACCGACTTTGAGACTCAGAAACTCCCCCAGAACCAGAGAGTATTTTAATATTCAGGAGATGAAACAGGCTGTTTGCATGATTTGCTGAACTCTGCGATGGCTAAAGAACTCTTTGCTGACTTTCTAGGAGTTTATGTCGAACGAAGTGCGACAAAGTTGAAAAGAGCGACAAAAAAGCAACAAAACGATGCAAAAAACAAAAGAAAATTGATTAAAACGCCTGAAAAAGCCACAAAAATGACCAAAAAGGCGACCTGCAGTAATACAGTCAAATATATTTGACTTTTTTGGATGTATGCATGTGAATTTAACTCTCCGTCTGGCCCTTGATGTGATTCTCTTTTCCAGTGTGGCCCTACATGAAAATGAGTTTGACACCCCTGATATAGAGTGAGGGGGCTGCCCATGGATGCTCCGGGTTTGGAATAAAATACCCGGCTAACTGTATATAACATGTTTAAAACTAGCTCCACCTTGACCATGCTACAACCGTAAAATGCTACATGTACATGTGCATTTATGCATTAACAATCTAATAATGTAATACTATTTCCTTCACAGGAGCCATGTAACACATCTGGCTGATAAGACTGCTGTACTTAATTAGAAATTGAATGCAGTACTTTTACTTGTGATGGAGTATTTTTACATTGATACTTTCACTTAAGTACTTACTGAGTACTTCTTCACTACTGGGCATTTTTATAGTAACTTTTCCATAAGGGGAATATAACTATAATACACACTGCTAATAAATAATTCTTTCTGCGTTCACCCACCAACAGGTGCACTATGCTTATCTCATTTTGAGCACTGGGACGACTACAGTTAACACACACTCTGAGGGCAACAACTCCTTGTGGTTTGAGGAGAAAATATTGGTTTTCAGATAGAGGCCTCTTGAGTTCCTGTGTAAATTAGTCGTCAGAGTACAGAATTATCTTCATCCCAGAGTAAATGATTCATTACCTCGTAGATGAGAGGCTAAAAAAAGCTGCACTGGGCCATTAAAAAGACGCACAAATGACAGCCTTGGAAGTAAAATCTGTTTATCTGGCTCCCCACAGGAGCAGTCAGGTTTTATTGATGCTGGGCAGCTAAGTCATATTTCTTGCATCATTAACTGTTATTTTGCATTTCTCTTGTTATTGTCTATTGCTAGTCGACCTCATATTGAACTTGACTTATTAAATTTTCCTTTCTCATGATTAAAGTTTTCTCGTAGTTGGTGGTCTGAGTGAAAACACTGCCACCAGTAGTATTACAGTTTAGCAGTGGTGGTACTGTAGTTACTTATGTCTCTGTGGTTCATGTGGCCATTACCTTGTGCTCTCTTGCCTGTTACCATATGTGGCCTCTGGTCCACTGACTCAGCATAAAACACATTCTGAGAAAATATATACATATACATATATACAATACAGTACAGTGTACTCTCAAACTGAATAATTAATTTCATACCATGTTAGTGTAGTTGTCACATACTGTTATTTGACTTAAGAAATATCTTGTTTAAAAAATAACAAAGTATACCATGTATTTACACATATAAAATACTCTAAAAACTATCTAAGATATTCTGGCCACCATCTCCCTGACTGTAAACAGTCATTTGCTACATCTAGTGGGCACTACGCAACATTACAGACACCACATGGTGAGCTACAGAATACATATAACTCAGTCTATTTTGTACTGTGACGGTAAAATATTATATAATAAGAACATCCATCTGTGTGTTAGGCATACTAAATTGTGAGTTGCAAATTGATGCTGTCGTGGACGTCACTTTCAATTGAACCAAACAGATGCAATAGTCGGATCAAACAGAACTGAGATGTAGATACAACATATGAACAAAATTAAAGTGTCTCAATGAGAAAAGCTGCTGCTTTCATTTGTCTTTTAGATGTGCAGTGCATTCAGGCCAAAATCTGAGAGCAGTTCCTTGTAATTCTGATGAAGGGTCGTGCTCTTGTCCTCCCATCCCTGTCGAGCCACAGACAGCTGGGAAGTCAGGCTGTCGAGAGTCTCCTGCAGGAAACATTAGTAAAAAATGAGATCCAAGTTCAAATTTGCCCTTTAAATCACCCATTTGTCTAACATGATATCCCTCCCCTCTTAACCACCTTTAACTCTGATGAGTTTTAGAAGCGGAGCTGATGGAGACGAGGCATAATTAGATTATGTGTCATAGTGGGAAGGACAGAAATAATGATAATTGCATATTAAAATCCTAGTTCTTTAATCACAGGCTGAGCCCTCTAACAGGGCTCCAGGCTTGACTACTTATCTTTAAAGATCTGCGTACTGAAGAATTGCATCTACTATCTGTGCACCGCCAATAATAGCCTGTACCTATAAAAGGTCCATACAGACCCCCATTCCTCATACGTTACGTCTTAATGGAAGATTCTGCTATCTCACAAACCTTAGTCTTATTGTCCTTGGTTGAAGTAGTAGCATAACATTGTATGACACTATTGTGGATGTTGTAAATTTTAGCACTTGTGCGCACTGCTTGAAACAGCTCCTCATCAAAGTCCAGTAGAACAAAGAAAATATGCCCCTTAAACCAGCCACATAAGACCTAGGCTATCACTTCTTATTCTACTGATTCACCCAGGTTAACCTGCAGATTGATGTTATGTGGCTCTGTAACACCAGAAAGTCCTAACAAATTATTGGAGTACTAACGTTTCATGTTCACCTTTGCTTAGGCGTCCAAATACCTGCTTTTGACAGGTGGGTGAAGGCTGCAGTGTCTGAGGCTTTTGTAAAGCTGTTTCCAGCAGAGTGCTGTCTGTTAACGCTAAAGTGATGGTGTGGTGCTGTACAATGTTATGTGCAGCAGAAAAGCTGACTACAGCGCTGCACCTGCGTTCATTATGCCAGTTTAAATACATAGTTCTTTTTCTGTTTGACAGACTTTGCCTTCTAAAGGAGTTTAAGACCCGATGACCCCCTGCTGTGCCCTTAAACCCTTATATGTAGGATTGTAGATTTTCTGACTTGGTGAAAAGGGACATAGTCTGCATATATTTTCATCAGGATTGTCGCAATATTCTACAAACAAAAGTCTATATATTGATTATTGGCACATACCTGGACATGCAGGTTTACAGTTCATGGGGCCTCAAAGATCAATGTCGGTCAACCCTACAAAGGCCCGTTAGTAATGCCTATTCAGAGCTTTCTTTAAATCAGTTTGTATTAGCTTGTGTTGTAACTCACATGCAGGATCTTCTCATAGTCTGTTTCCATGTTGTCCAGCTTATGTTGGAGGTCAGCTATGATGGCGTCCTTCTCCTGTTGCACCTGCTCACGCTCTCTTTTCTCTTTCCTTAGTTCCTCCTGACACAGCACTAGGCAGAACAATGCATACTGGCATGCCATTACTTTAATTTTTTTTTGGGGAACTAACTGGCACTTCTATGTCTTTACTTTAAAGTATAGATGTTAAAATAAAATGTATTCATACCAAGATCTTCTTTCAGCTGGCTGACCTCCTTCTCCATTCTCTTCGCCTTGTTGGTCAGCTCTGTCTGCATGGTTTTGTACTGGCGACTGAGGTCTAGAATGACATATGTGTCAAAGTTGTCAGACTTGGCTTTCATTGCTTATTCACTTTGTAAGGCTAATGCAGCAATTAGCTTATGCAGCCAGTTAATTAGACTTTTTGTTCTTCAAGAATTACCCTAACCTTGGCAAACTCGCCCCTTGTCCTCACTCCCAAAGGTATCCACGCTTTATCTCAGGTTATTAAAGGAGAGGCTAATTGTTGATTCATGCCTCGTCTGTACCGTACCAGAGTTGACGTCCCTGTGGTCTTGTCTCTCGTGCTGCAACTTCTGCTCCATGTCTCTCAGGCGTCTCTTCAGGTCAATTCTATCAGACTGGACCTTTATTACAGACTCACACTGTAAGGCTGTGGTAATCACACAAGCACATGCATGCATGAATTTATACACCAGTGGTAGATTTTTTTTCTGAAGCAGAAAGCAATGACCCTTTGTAAAAGATTAACAATGCATACAGGCATGCTATTACTTTGAATTTTTTTTTAATACACCAATTACAGTTCTGTCATCAATATTTTACAAAGGTGAACTAAAACCATAGTGAGACACGTTCAAGTATCCAATTATGCTTCAACATATAGCAGATGGTGCTAGACTATCTTCCACTGGAGGGTGAAGTATTCAGATCACTGTCATCATTCCGAGTAAAAGTCCTGCATTCTAAGTTTCTTACCCAAATAAAAGTATAAAAGTTTTATCAGCAAAATATAGTCAAGTAAATGCACTGATGCAGAAACATGGCCGTTTTGACTGAACTTCATTACTGGATAACTATCACAGAATCAATCAACAAATGTGTATGTAGCTTTATACTGTTGTAGCTGGGCTAATTCAAACTACTTGATAGTATCTATAACCATGCATTTATTTTTAACTAATCATATAGTATGTTTTGTACAAAAAAATACAATATTTCCATCTGAAATGTAGTGGAGTAGAAGAACAAAAACAGCATAAGATAGAAATATTTAAGTAAAGTATAGTACCTTAAAATAATGCTGAAGAACAGTACTTTACTTAACAGTAAATACATTTAGTTACTGAACTTACCACCATTGCAAGCTACAGTGTAAAAACATACACTGTAGAAATAAGTAATAATTACACCATTAGATGAATTGAGAATTTTTTTTTTCCCTATGAAATGCACTAGAGCCTCAGTATGTGGTCTCGCAAAATGGAAATATCAGATTAGAGTGCTATAGTAGGCCGACCACTACAGGGCTGTGGAGATAGGTCTGGTAATGCAAGATTGCCGACAGTGGAGAAAGAAGTATTCAGATCCTTTACTTAAGTAAAAGTAATAATACACTGTAAAAACTAATCCGTTACAAGTAAAAGTCCGGCATTAAAAATGTTTCTCAAGTAAAAGTATGTAAGTATCATCAGGAAAATGTAAGTAAAAGTACTCAAGGCAGACAAATCCTCACATTTTAGAAACTGGAAACGATCAAAACAGTTCTCTTAATCAACCAAGTGTTTAATTGGCTAATCATTACAGCTGTACTAGGCCTGTAAATTGTTGGGTATATTAATTTAACATAAAACATCATATTCTATAAACATGTGTTTTTGGAGCAACAATCTTAAATCTTAATTTGTAAAGAAACTACTAACTAAAACTGTCAGATTAATCTAGTGGAGTAGAAGTAAAAAGTGGCATGAAAAGAAAAGACTCAAGTGAAGTACAAGTACCTCAAATTTATACTTAAGTACAGTATTGAGTAAATGTACTTAGTTACATTCAACCACTGCTAGCCAACCACTAAACTGAGTTATACTTATATTTTTCTTGGTAATGTTGATAGCAATTGGGTTCACAGCACATAGTGTTAATTAGATTAGTGAATTAGTCAATCAACAAAGAATTAATAACAGTAATTGTAGGCTATAAATCATAGCCTATATAAAGCAAAAAGGCCAAATGTATTTGGTTCCAGTGTATCAAATGTGAGGATTTTCTGTTTTATATTATTGCAAAATCAATATCTTTCAGTTTTGGACTAGGCTCATATGTGAAAATAACAAATAGATATATATATATATATATATATATATAGATAATAATAAACATAATAGAGTATGGATTTGTGCTCTTAAAACATAAATAGGAGTGTTATTTATTTTTTACCTTTTACAGTCTATGGTTTTTACACAAGTCACCATCAGTTTGGCCCTGGATGTAATATACCCTACATATAATAACAAATAACAAAGAGCTATGACTAATGGGTAGTTTGACCTAAACACAGTCTACATTACATAAAGCAACTCAACTTAAAATTGCTGCTCACCAACGTGATCCTGTAGGATGGCTACATCCAGAATACTGCGCCTATACTTTGCTTCCAAGTCATTTTCACCTGCAAAAAAAACAAATAGTTGTAAACCAATTTAGCATCACTAATGCCAAAATTGTAAATCATCTCATAAGTAAAGTTACTTTTTTCTGGATTCTTTTTTGTGATCTTTTTCGTTTTTTTCTTTGGAGGCATGTTTGCTTGCTGTGAGGCTGCCTGTTCAGACCTTTGAGCACACAAACTATACACTAACTACATACAGGGATGAGTCTTTTTTGCTGGGCACTGGTTGCTGAGTGAGTTGCCATGGCACAAACTGTCCAGCTTGATTGATAGTTGACTGATTTTAGTAACAGCCAATCACAACTTGACTAGGTCACCGTTGCCTTTCGAGCTCATGCACACAGTCCGTGCAATTGGATCTTTACTTGAAGTGAGACATGTCAAAGCGTCCTTTGTTGTCATGGGTGACAAAGGCTCGCGCTGGGGGAATTCAGGGCTGCATTCAGCATCCCTTTAACGTTTTATGAATGCTGTACAGGCAGAGGCGTGCACCCGACTACATTCATCAAAGCTCGTGAACGCGCACAGGGAAGGCGTGGAGTTTGGATTTTTTTTGAGGGGGGGGGGGGGGAGAGAGAAACGGAAGACGACGTACAGGAAAGGGCCATACTACACGTCACGGGGGAAACAGAAAACACTGGGAAATGTTTAATTCCCACAATTATTTATTCACCCCTGTTCTAGTTAATGTCCGTGAAGCTTTCGCAGTTTTAAGCGCAACTTTCTCCTCATTCATCGGTGAGTGTTTTCTGTCGTCAGCCTCTGCTGGCTGACACTGTCACACAGACACTGAACTTCCCGTCAAGGCTCAGCACAGGCGAAAAGAGCTTCTGCTGCTGACAAAAAGGGGAACGACATCGAGGGTTGTCAAGAACAGAGGACACACTCCAGTCCACAAGGCTTCTGGGCAGAGAAACGGTGCCATTGTCCTCCAGCTGAGGGGCGACCAGAGACAGGTCTGGTTCTCTGCTTGTTAGCCTGCGTGGGTCCCTGCAGAGAGAGACAGAGCACCGCAGCTAGCTGCAGCACAGGGTGTGAGTGACTGAGGTGCTTGTTTTAGCCATAATCGGGGCATTTATCTGACAAGCTGATGCTGGGTTTACTGATGGGAGCCTTTATCCTATAGCCATCCCTCCCTCCCTATACCCCCCGTCGGACCCTGGCTCGGATTCGCCACTCGGGCGCTGTCCTCGTCGGGGGGTGCCGGCGGATCACCATCGCCCGGTCCAGCTAACTCCAGGCGGCGGTTCGGTCCCCTTGACCCCTGCCCTGCCTCGCCTCTCTGCCGCTCTGGCCGACCCTAGCCGAGTCCGAACATGGCAGGGAACCTGAAGAAAGGCGGGGGTCTCATCGGAATGATGAAGGATGCCTTCCAGCCACACCATCACCACCTCCACTCCCATCACCAGCCCGGGGCCGTGGACAAAAAGACGGTGGAGAAATGCTGGAAACTAATGGACAAGGTTCGTAAGTTACTGATCAACGTTAACCAGCGCGTTGGATGCCTACGGGTGCTAGCTAACTGCAGCTAACTAGCGATAAGCTAGCTAATATTCGCCTGCTGCAGGGCTGGCGTTGCTAACGTTAAGTTAGCTAGTCAGCTGGGAGAATACATGGTTAGCTAACGTAAGCTAATTTTCGAAACTGTGTGGTTTTGCACCGTATGTGCCAGGCTCCCTCGTACCATAGTAAATTACGATGACTTTTAAAGCCTAACATTGACGTTAGCCCACGGACAGAACAAGGCTTTCTTTATCACATCGGTTTGCTAGTGCTGTGCCACTCGCTGGTAACTAGTTGTCGTACCGTGGTACAACTAGCTAGCTGGTTTGACCACGTTTAAATACTATGATGTATCGTAAACATTGGCATGCACAAAGAAGGAAGATTTGGCAGTGAACTGAAATTTCAGTGGGTTCTAGCACAGCAACAGTTCTCCTGTACATGGTTACTGAAATGTTTACAGTCAACTGTCTGTCAGCCCTTGTAAACTGTAACAAAGCATTGAGAAAAAAAAAATAAAAGAAATGTGTCCATTTAACTAGGCCAATTATGCACTTTCACAGGGAAGACTCATTTCACAGCTTCACTTCTCTGGAAAAAAAAGTCTGTAGCAGTTTGACCCCCAGTTTCCTGTGAGATTCACACAGCACCATTAGAGTGAATAGGAAGACAAGACACTCTTTTGTGTCTCCTCTTCCTCTTTGAGGCCTTTGTTTAGAGCTCTGATGTTAAGAGACCAAGTCATTTTACAAAGCTATTATTAAAAAAAACACATTTCAGTTTTTTGGCTTCACTGTGGTAGATTATCTGACTGGACTGTTCTCCACATTTGAGGAGGTACTGTCCCTAACACAAATAAGAAAACCAATGTAACGCTGTAACGTCAGTCTTTATTTTATTTGTGTTCAACACTCTTCTAGAAAGTTTGTGTGTCTGTCTGCAAACCTAGATAAGATGATTAAAGAGCTGACCCTGTCAGGTTAGCTTTTGCAATTTACAGTATGGGAATAATTTACCATATGACAGCTGATTCAGTAAAAGATTTGAGGGGCAGCACCACTGAGGTGAAAGAGTATCTTACCTTTTTAAAAAGGATATAAGACCAAAAGTATTTTTACTCCACCAGAATGTTTAAAATAGCAGCGGAAATATTGTTCTGCTCGGCCTAAAAGAAAAACCACAGCCCAGCATACTGTAGAACAACACCTGCAGAATAACAATGCAGTTGCTCTCTGAAAATACCTCCTGCACAGGACTTGGTTAAACTTTATCAAAAGCACAAGGCTAAGTTCCCACTTCAGAGTTGCCTACATAACCTTTTATTAAAGTGTTCAGCATAATAAACCTAGATTATTGAATCCTTGTGTTTAAGCTTTTGAGTTAAACACTAAATGTGTGATGCCCTGAGCAAAGGTGTGTTGCAAGTTAAGTTACCTGTGTCAGGTTTAAGCTTAAAATTAAACTTTTAAGCATTACAAGTTTAACCATTAGGTGTTGTGGTTACTGTCTCTGCTGTTGCGTTGCTAGTTAGTTATTCATTAATCAAAACCTGAAGTTTTACGTGGATCATTTAACCATCAGCCATACTAGGAAATATTGCCATGGTTTTATTATTTAACCAGACGGGAAACCACGAGTGAATTTCAGGTCATATGCTACTTTAAAGATATTATATCAATGTTGTGCTGTAGTAAAGCTCAGTGACACACATTTTTGAGCTTGTCTTACCGTTGTAGCTGGGTGAAATTAACATATCTGAACCTAATCATCGTATCCACATTGGTAACATTTCCTTAAAAATCTTCTTGTATAAAATCACCAGTAGTCCTATTGTCACATTATATTCATGCTGACATGTAGATGTATGATTAAAAGTAATATATATATATATATATATATATATATATATATATATATATATATGCTATCATTGTCCGAAGAATCAATATAATATTATTGTGATAAAACGTGTGATTTACACCCCTACAAAATATACCAGGTCTCTTGCCAGGTGTAGAACCAGCCAGGCGAGACTGACACAGAGAGAGGAGAGGACATGAGTGGAATGCAGTTTAGCTTTGAGGCACTCAATATTTTACCTCATGACAGTAGCCTTGATTGACATTGACGTGCGAGAGCATTCAGTTGTTGTAGCCTTTTACATGCGTGCATGCACATGTGTTTGGCTGAGTTTTGGGTACAAGTGTTTGCGTAGTAGATAATCATGTTAGTGGTGTAACCTTGGCAACAGTCTATCTGGTCTCAGACATAACAAGTGTGGACCTAGGGCCTACTGCATTTGGAGGCCTGGAGAAGGGTTGAGGAAAGAGGGCACAGTGTAGGTAATAATACTGAAGGCATAGTTCAGTTGCCCATGTAGCCTAGTCAAATCACCCAGATATCAACCACAATGTGGTCAGTCTAATACTGAATGTAATATGGATAATCCCAGTGACTAATCTTAATCAAGTCTATTGTGGTAGTTGTTGCATTTACTTGTCCTTAAATCATCCATATTAGATCTTGTAGTAGGGCTGGCCTAGATATCGAGATATAGCCTATATATCGATATTGAGATACGAGACTAGATATCATTTTAGATTTTAGATATCATAATATTGTAATATGGCTTAATTTTGGTCTTTTCCTTGTTTTTAAAGGCTGCATTACAGTAAAGTGATGTCATTTTCTGAACTTACCAGACTGTTCGTGCAGTTCTATTATTTAGCGTTAACCACTTAGTAATTATATCCACATTATTGATGATTATTAATCTAATTGTGAAGATATTTTGTTAAAGCATCAATTATCAACCCTACAATATCTTGGCAATATCAACATTAAGGTATTTGGTCAACAATATTGTGATATCTGATTTTCTTCATATGGCCCAGCCCTATCTTGTAGTATCCAACCCAGTAATGCTGTTCAGACATCAATGAAGGCCCAAACATTTTGTGAAATCAGTACTGCCTAAAGTATCCTACTGGTATAGCGTGACCTCATTCTTTTTGAGGGTCATTTGGTACAATGATAATGAACTGACTGGTCTACTTACAAACTAAAATCAAATATTTCTAATTTGTTACACTCTCAGTAGGCTATCTGAAGCATGGCCATTCAGGCTGTGGATTCATCTTTCTTTTTTAAGTCTGACACCTTAGGTGTGGTAGGGAAGGGAATACTCACGTAGCACATAGACTGACCAATGAAAGGGGAAGTTTAAATTTCCATGTTTTATAAAGCCGTCTAATAGAACATTATCTCTCTACTCACCCATTACAGAATCCACCCTCTGTTGTGTCAATGATTGATCTCAGTCAAGCTGTTTGATTTTGTGTCCCTAAAGACAGGCTTTTTTTGTCTTTCATAACTAAAAAGTTTATTTTGTGACGTTTCACTGTAGTTGAAGCTTATGTCCATGTTGTCAGTATCACAGTCCGGGCTTCAGCTGTTCAAACTTGCAAGGCAGTCATGCAGAAATGTTAAGTAAAGAGAATTTGTGTCCGAGGCAAAAGTGGTGTTATGGTGTGCAGATTGAAATGAGGAAGTGTAAACATATCGACTGCTTCTCAAAACATGCTGAAGAAATGGAGAATCAGACATGGTAGTCACATAATAAGGAACTGCTGTGCATGTCTACAAAAAGACGTCTGTATTGTAAATTAATAAGAAATGGAGATAATTAGCCTTACAATGAGACCAGAAACTGTCCATGGATAAATGCAGATATGCCTTTGTCTTTCATATTTTTTGTATAGATACAAGAGGAAGTAGTGTGACAGTTCTGCAATAACTCATGACTTCATAAGGGATTACATCCACATACTCGGTGTGTGCCATCAAATAATGTGTAGACCTGCCACACTTGGAAAGCTCCAAGCTTGACTCTGACAAGGATTTTAAGAACCTCAGTCTTTGCCTTTGTTGGCATTTTCCATTCTGCATGTCTTCTATCTGGGCTCACTGACTATATTTTGCACTAAAGACGAGTGCTCAATACAGAAAAGACTCTGTCTATTTAATATAAATAATGTCTTAGTGATGTACAGAATGGAAATGCACGTGCAGTGGCGTTATAGACAACTCAGATTTTCTTTCCCTTTCGATCGCCACCCTCTTTCTAACACATCTTCTGTCTCATTTTTCTCTCATCTACATTACTTCCTTCACCCACTTGTCTTTAACTGTATCGTGTCTTCCCCCTCACATCTCTCCCTTTCTGCAGGTGGTGCGCCTGTGCCAAAACCCCAAATTGGCTCTAAAGAACAGCCCCCCTTACATCCTGGACCTGCTGCCAGACACCTACCAGCACCTGCGCACCATCTTGTCTCGCTACGAGGGCAAAATGGAGACTCTGGGGGACAACGAGTACTTCCGGGTCTTCATGGAGAACCTAACCAAGAAGACCAAGCAGACCATCAGCTTGTTTAAGGAGGGCAAGGAACGCATGTACGAGGAGAACTCACAACCCAGGTGAATAAAGTTGATACAAAGGTTGCAGCTAGCTTAATATTAATCAAGGGGATGTGATTGTGGAGGTGTAAGGCTCCATATGTTTTTTTCTGCTCTCTTCTTAAACTGTATTGCTGAACCATTGCGTTGACTTTCTTGTGAACAAACCCATTTGAAATGGGAATGTGAGGTGTCTTTGTATCACGACAACCTCGCACCTCAAATTGATTTATTCGGTTTGAATAATTAAGACTACACAGACACAGGGTGAACAATTGCACCCATCCACAGCCCCCAGGTTGGTTGTAGCTCTACATGTCTCAAAACAAGAGGAGAGAGGAGTTGTGGTTTGAGCATGTGAGCATCTGTGCTCAGAATGGCGCTTAATCTACAGCTGCCTGTCGCTTTGTTTTTGTGTCTCCCTATCTCTACCATCTATTTGAACATTTCTCTCTTCTTGTAGCTGTCTTACTGTAATTCTTCTTCTTTTTTTTTCATCACACTGCCTCCGTCTGTCTCTTTCTTTTCCTTTTACATTGAGTAATCTGTCTCTGTCCCTCTGAAAACAGACACACAAGTGTATTAGAAATCAGCAGTTGTGGAGGGACTTATGGAAGTGTTATTAATGAGATATGCCTCTTGTTTCTTTGTTTATAAAATACCAAATGAGAAAAGGCATTATTTTGAAGACAAGATATACCAAAGAAGGCCTTGAGACAAAATTGAGCTTCTTATAAACAAAAAACTATTGTTGTGTTAATGAGTAGACTCTCTGGGCTGCATACTAGCTGCTGGATGAAGCTGGTCTTACCTCCTTGCCCATATCACTACATATGGGTATGTCTTTTGGTTATCTGCATGCTTTGGGCAAATGCTGTCAGACAAAATTGTAACAGGCATTATGTACAGTACGTAATGACTTACTAAGATAGCCCTCATTCGGTTTCTTTAGGGAGTTTAATACACGATGTGGGCCAGTATCAAATATTATCCCCGTATTTTCGGTAGCTTCTCTTGTGAAAAAGATGACTTGCAAAATACTTTTTTAAACTGTGTTGTCCAGGCATCTTTTTATATCTGGCTATTGTAGCTGCTTTTTTTTAGGAGTTTTGGATTGGTCTGTCATACAATGACACCAAGTGGGTGTGGAAATGATTGGACAGAAACCAAGGCCCGAGGGGTGTAGTTCAAAAAGGACCTAGAATTTGGTACATTCATTATGTTTTACCGACATCCTTAAACCGCATCAAAAGCAGTTTGCACGGCTTTGTGCATTAGCATCATAAATGCAGTGTTATGTTTCATCATATTGAATTAAATCTCAAATAATAGTATTCATCTCTTACTACCTCATTACTTTTGTTTGAGCTACCAGGTGGTCTTTGAAAGGGACACTTCACCTCCTTTTAAGTAGGGGTGTAAGAAAAAATCGATACACTTGAGTATCGCGATATTTTGTTTAGCAATACTATATTGATTTTAAAAACGCAACATCGATTCTTTTTTTTTTTTTTTTTTTTTACGTGCAAAAATATTCATGTAAGACAGTGGTTCACGTTTATGTTGTGTTTAAACCCCCTACCGCTAGATGGCTATGCTGAGACGCACCACTAGTGTCCTTGCCTAACAGTGCCTAGCAGTGCCTGACTTTTTGCTAGAAGCTAACAATGCAGCTATGGCTGAACTTTGGCCTACTTTTAGCATATATAAATTTGCTCACTAAGAACCTGTGAACCACAATCCCAAACTGGCAGTTTGATTTTCTGTGTACTGAATTGTTTACCAAAAGTAAACTTCTTTGACTTTTATGCACATCATGTCTTTTTTTAAATATTAGTTTTTCTAAAATTATACTTAATTTACGTAATTAACGATACGTATCGTATCGCCAGATTCTTGCCAATACACAGCCCTACTTTTAAGCAAGAGTTGATGTGCTGTTTATTGCATTTAACATTAGGATTTAACAGGTGATTTGCTCCATCCATCGCTGTAGAGAAGCGAAACTGTCATGAGCAGAGTCGGCGTGCAGCAGATAGCCCTCTGTGGATCACAGTGTTTCTGGTGCTGTTGTGTGTCCTCTTACAGGCTCATTAAGTTAAGTCTTTGCAAGAAAACAGCTGTATTCCTACAGACTTTTAAAGGGGGAGGTAAGCTTTACTGTAGGTTGTATGTAAAGCTGGTTTAAGAGTTTTCTGGTTTCACCTAAAATAATGTGAGGACAAAGTGAGCTGGAAGTGGGTAGATGGATAAGAACATGAATACTGTTGACGAGAGGAGCTCATTAGTTGGTGAATGTTTTGTTTGGCAGGGAGTCATTTGAATCATATTGCACCTTACCCCTCACCTTAACTTTTTTTTATTGTTGCCATTTAAATGTAATGTAACATTATTTTTTAAAGGGACACTAAAACTGCTAGAATTTTTTTTTTTTTTTCTGAAGTTACTTTACTCTTTAATCCTTCGTCTCTTGTTTGAACCATTTCTTGCTTTATGAAAATTCGGTGATAGTTTTATCTAGCCAATCCAACGTGATACATACTCATGTTATTGCTCAGTTCCTCAGTGACATTGTTCTTTTTCTGCTGCCGTGACGGTAATCTTGCAAACAGAAAAACCCCACTACAAGGCAACCAGAGAGAAGAGGAAGCTGTATTTACCATGTGGTGGTGGTTGATTTTCTTTTAGCCATTTTAACTTGAACCGTGAAATTTATTTTCATCATCACTGCATTGCACAAAGAGGCTGCATAGAAAGACATTTCTGGTTAAAGCAGAGGAAACACACACACACACACACACACACACACACACACACACACACACACACACACACACACACACACACAAAACATAGCCAGGCATTACACACAAAGACTGCTATTGTCTGTGTGGAGAATGCAGTGGCAGACACTAACCAATGGGTATCAGCCCACTTAAGAATGCTATAGAATAAACCAATGACGTTGAGCCACTAGAGAGACTAGTATTTGGTTAGCAGCTGAGCTTAGCACATGGCTTAGGCTGAAAGGGTGAACAGCAATGATAAAGTTTATCTCAGTGCCTGAATGCATAAAGAATAGTTTGATAATACACTCATTTCACTGTGTTCTTCAATGCAACCTTAATTAAAATATGAGAACCCTGGCACTTATTATTTTCACCACTGTGACTTCAGTCAGTATCAGTGCTTGATAATTATTGACTTAAATTACTCCACTGAGGCTTAATAGCCCTTTTCAAGTCCAAGTGAACGATCCGAGTGTTTCATCAGAGCCCTGAATGCAGCGTGGGTGGATATGCTGTGTTGTGATGCTGTACAGACTTCTCCACTATGTCTTCCCCAGAGATTTAGAGCCTCTATTTATCTAGCCCCCCACTCCCATATGTCCCACACAGATTGTTTAGCCTTAGAGAAAAAGTTGAGTTAGTTCAGTGAAAGCTTGGATTTGTTTTTGTTGAGCAACAGTCTGCTAAGTCTTAACTAGGTAGGAGTTGAGTTACGTGAGTAAGATGTGCCAAATATCCAGTGTTTTTATATAATTATGGTATAGAGGGAAAAAAGGGGCTTCGATGTTGTTCACGGTAGAAGATAGTGAGGATAAAAGTAAGTCAACTGTGAGCGAGACTTAATTATTAACACTGACAGCCCACATTCAGTCAGAATCAACACAACACAGTCAGCACTTCCTACTTGTTGTCTTCACTTACTTCCTCTTATGGCTTTACACAGCAAAGCCAAGACATTGCATACAGAAATGAGTGTAGTTTTGATAGACGATTTTCTCTTACGCGTACCTGGCGGTTCATACCAGCCGCGCTGGTCACAAAGCGATCCTTCTCCTCTACACTATGGCTCTCTCTCTCTCTCTCTCCGTCAGTGGTTGTGTGTGCCTGCAGAACACCTGTCTCGCTCTAGACACAGCTGAGAAGTCAAGGCAGCCAAAATCACCATAAACTTGGGTGTTTTATTTTGAAATTTGTTTAATTTGTAAAGTATCCAGCTGCCCTGTGGCCTTGCTGTATGTGATTACCTACCTGGCTTGACACATTCGCTCGTGGCTCCCTTGAAGTTGGTAGATTTAAAAAAAAAAAAAAAAAAGTCTGAAACCATTAACTGGTTATCAAAACAGATGCAGTTTAATTTTCAATCGACTAGTCATTTCAGCTCTAGATATTTCTACAAGCCACAAACCAAAAGCTGGCAGGTGATGAAATAGTTTGCTAATTAGGTTTGGTTAATTGTTTTGTGTTGAGAAATGAACGTGTTGCTTGAGTTTCTTCTTGGTTTTAACACAGCTGCTTTGTCTATAGCCAGTGTATTAATGTATTAAAGAAACCTATACATTAAACATTCCTCAGTCCCTCAGCAGAGTAATACAGTAGAAGGGTTGATCAATGTGTCCTCAGAAAAGCTCTTTAACCCCCTCCTCCATTAGTCTAACTGGAAACTGCTTTGACCTCTCTGTGAGAGTCTTTTTGATCTTCCTGGGCTAAGCTGCCATTGCATCCTGACCACCGTCGATAGGTCCAGCTGGTCACAGGAAGTGGTGGGCTTATATGCTTCAGGGTGACGTAACTGCACTGTGGGACAGTCTACACTGCAGAAAGTGACCTGAAGGCTATTATAATACGTTGGAAATATTATTTGTTGAGATGGGTGTAAATCTCTCACGGTCTAATTCGTCTCACATGTTATCTTTAGACACTGTTAGACTTCTGTTGTTCTTGAAAGGCATTATAGCTGTTGGCTTTGTTTTAAAGCAAGTATTCTTCACTAGAGCTGAATGGTGTGAACATTTTCACATCCTGTATTTGGTTAACATTTTGACTCTCTTCCCAATGTTGTACACAATAACAACAATAATGTGTGCAATAATCTGCACACATGTAAAGTTGAAACAATTTGTCAAATAATCAATTAGCTATTAGATCAACAAACAAATATTTAACAAATGTATTGATAACCAGTTAATTTCACAATGTTCTGACCTTTTTAAAGGCTAAACAATACATCTACAATACTGGATATTTGCAGCCCTACAGACATGCTTAATTAACAGTTTTATCCACACATCTTCTAGCCCTATACTTCACTGCCACCCCTTTTTCTTTACTTGATTCGATCATCCCTACCTTCCTTTACTAACAGTGTGCATCACTCCAATCCTTTGCACAATAGAAAAATACATTCCAGACATGCTTCAGTGATATTACAATAAGCATCAATATCACACAGTATTACAACTCAGTAGGAACAAGTTTCTCAAGCTTCTATTTATTCAGCCTTCCCTGCAGCTGAGCTACTGATCAGGCTTTAGTGGCAGGTGCTATGAAGAGCCTTTCACTCAACAATGGTTTGGATCCATTTCCCTTTACTCATCATTGTTTTATAAATGTTTTAGTAGTACTGTCTGTACTTTTGTGTATTTAATGTGTTGCTCCACTCGCATCTTGCTCATGCTATAAATCCTAGACAAAAAAGATCAGAGCATGAAATTCATTCTGCAGCTGTTTACAGAAAAGTGCTCCTGTGTTATAAATGATGTATGAAGTCAAGCCTTTGTGGACAGAGAAAAAACATGGCATTGTATGGCACAGTACCTCTGGTATTTGCAAATGTCATTGACGCCCATTTCTATTTTGGTTCACTATGAGAGACCCATCCTAAAATATGACTTTCTATTTTCTGTAACATACCTGACGTCTATGTGAAACAAAGGTCTGTCTGTGAGAGCACAGCTCTCGACTTTGATTATCTGAAAACCCAACTTATCACTACTGCTATGATACCGTAGGAAAGGTCTGTGTTTGTAGTATTGCATGGAGCCATGAGGTAATGTAGCAATGAATAACGTCAGATGAAAATGATTACAAGAGAAAGTTTGCATGGATATCATTTATTCCTGTTTTATCAGTAGCAGCTGGGGTACGTTTAGTTTGGTGATGTAGCTACTCCCACTCGTAAAAATATATATAGTGATGGGTTGTTTGATATTAAAGATTAAACTTGTTGATACATTTAGACATGATTCACATGGACAGTTTCATGATACAGTATAGTTGTTGAGGTTTTAAGATTGTGCTCAGAGAGTGGTCTGCTGCATGTGTTTCCCTGCTGGTCTAGGATTGGATTTTACCTAGTCTCGCATTGCCAGACCTACCTCCACAGCACTGCGGATGAGGGGCTGGTTAGTCCACACAGCATTCTGGGATGGGAGAAAAACATACTGTGGTTTATTGACATTTCTTTAAACCAATCACAATCGTCTTGGGCGGCGAACTTGTTTTGGGGAAACGTGTACGTTCAAAGGTTGTTTGTCATGCAACAGAAAACTAGCTAGCTGATGACACTGTTGCAAATGCGATGATGATTGGCTGGGTGGGCGGATGCCCTGCTCACACTGTCTCACTGCACGCTCTGACTACCACTAAACACAGGACAGCGACAATGGCGATGAGCCAGGGAAATTCAAAGGTAGCGTTCTCGAACTGGAAGTACCGGCACTACTTTTCGCTCATTGAAATTAAAGGCAAGAATGTTTATGTAACATGCACGCTATGCCCAGGAAAAAAGACTTTATCCACGTCTGCCTCAAGCAACTCGAATCTTATGAAGCACCTCACACAACATCAACACACGCTAACACGACACTTGTTGCTGCTGCTAACCCAACCCCATAATAACCTCGAGCCCAAATGCAGCTAGCGTGAGCTCCAGCGAAGGAGACAGAGCCACTCTGTTAAAACAAGCAACGCTCCATTTTTTGTGTCAGCAACTGGCGACCAAGGCCGAGCTGAACACATTGATTGCAGTTTTATTTCTATGCATATCATATGGCCGGCTGCAATCTATTGACTTCAAATAAATACCAAATGTTCTAAAATACTGTATATAGTGTTTTTATTCTTGAGTTAATATAAACATCTTTGACGTTAAAGAACGTTATAGAACGTAATCGCGTTATAGAACATAAAAAATAACGTCAGTTACTTTGCTGAGTAACTAATTACTTTTAATGTGGTAACTGAGTTACTAACTCAATTACTTTTTAGAAGTAATTTGTAACTGTAATTACAACCCCAAATCAGAAAAAGTTGGGACAGTATGGAAAACACAAATAAAAAAAGAAAGTAGTGATTTCTAAATGTACTTTGACTTGTATTTCATTGCAGACAATACAACAGCACATCATTTAATGTGTTCCTCATGATTTTTATTGTTTTTTTCAAAAAAACTAAATCCCTATTTTGGTTCTTGCAACACATTTAAAAAAAAGTTGAAACAGTAAAGCATTTACCACATTGTAATGTTGCCATTCCTTTTCATAACACTTAAAAGACGTTTAGGGACTGAAGACACCAAGTGATGAAGTGTTTCAGGTGTAATTTTGTCCCATTCTTGCTGCAAACAAGTCTTAAGGTGGGCAACAGTACGGGGTCTTCGTTGTCGCATTTTGCGCTTCAAAATACGCCACACATTCTCTATTGGAGACAGGTCGGGACTGCAGGCAGGCCAGTCAAGTACCCGTATCCTCTTCCTCCACAGCCAGGACTTTGTAATGTGTGCAGAATGTGGTTTTGCATTATCTTGTTGAAATATGCATGGACGTCCCTGGAAAAGATGTCTTCTTGAAGGCAGCATATTGTGCTACAAAATCTCTATGTACTTTTCAGCATTAATGGTGCAAGTTACCTTTGCCAAGGGCACTGACTCAACCCCATACCATGACAGACCCTGGCTTTTGGAATTGTTGCTGGTAACAGTCTGGATGATCCTTTTCTTCTTTGGTCCGGAGCACACAGCGTCCATTTCTCCCAAAAAATACCTGAAATACTGATTAATCTGACCACAGTACACGTTTCCACTGTGTGATGGTCCATCCCAGATGCCTCCGAGCCCAGAGAAGTCGACGGCGCTTCTGGACACTGTTAACATAGGGCTTCCTTTTTGGCACAGTACAGTTTTAACTGGCATTTGTGAATGTAACTACGTATTGTGGTACTTGACAAAGGTTTGCCAAAGTAGTCCTGAGCCCATGTGGTGATATCGCTTATAGATGAATGATGATTCTTGATGCAGTGCCGCCTGAGGGCTCGGAGATCACGGTTGTTCAGCTTAGGCTTGCGCCCTTGTCCTTTACGCACTGAAAATCTTCCACATTCCTTGAATCTTTTAATTATGTTATGCACTGTTGAAGGTGAAATAAGCAAATGTCTTCCTATCTTTCTTTGAGGAACATTGTTTCTAAACATTTCAATAATTTTCTCACGTATTTCTTGGCAAACTGGTGATCCTCGGCCCATCTTTGCTCCTAAAGGACTAGACCTTTCTTGGATGCTGCTTTTGTACCAAATCATAATTACAATCACCTGTTGACATCACCTGTTTCAAATCACATCATTATTTAACCAATTTACCTGATTACTAGCCCTAAACTGCTCCTGTCCCAACCTTTTTTTGGAATGTGTTGCAGGTCTGAATGACAGGAAAGGATGTATATTTACAAATGAAATTAAGTTGACCAGACAAAACCATGAAATATTTTGTGTTCACATTGTCTGCATTGAAATACAAGTCAAAGTACATTTAGAAATCACTACTTTCTTTTTTTATTTGTGTTTTCCATACTGTCCCAACTTTTTCTGATTTGGGGTTGTAATTACTTTTTAAAGTAAGATGACCAACACTGTTTGTAAGTCACTTATCTGTTGTTTATTTGTGAACTTTGCCAGTAAAGGAATTAGTAATAATAAAACCCTAACATCTATGGCCTAATTTAGCATACTCATACTCATGCGCCCAAACTGAACTTTGGCTGCATTGTCTCATTCTCAAGGTGATTTACTGTAGCGTAGCCTCATATTGAAGACAGGAACAGTGCTGTTTCACACCACTGCTGTTCTCTGCTTTCACGCTAACTGGACATGCTGCTTTTTTGGTTCATCTCTCAGTACAAACCAAGGTTAATCAGGGGACAAAAAGTGTTGCGTCTTTCTGTGTTGTCACAGCAGGGAGTGTTAGTGAGTAAGCTAGTTGGTAGTGATGGACTTGGGAATAAAGTAAGGGAAGCTTTTAGCGGTTAGCCTAGCAGCCAAACAGCTATCACTGCTGGCAATTTAAAACACATTTTACTCTTCAGAGGTTGCAGGTGTTTCAGCTTCAATTACATTTGCCTTAGCTTGTAGCTTGGGGCTCGGCCTAATATGTGTACACACACACACACACACACAGACACACACACACACACACACACACACATAGCAGAGCATCATGGTTATTTATGTGACAGTGAGCAGCCAATTTATGTAGTCCTCACACTATTAGATTATGGTGATTAGCATGATGCAATCCACTAGCTTCTTTGCCCCACAAGGTACAACAAACACATGCTGTTTATGCACACTGAGATAAATGAGCTCAGATATGCAGTAAGATATGGCTAGTCAAGTGTATAGAGAGGATTAAGCTAAACAGTGCTATTTTCTGTTGTTTCCACAATCTTTATTTTTCGCCATCACAATAATCTGAGTTTAAACCTGTCTAATTGACTAGAAAGGGCTTTTATTTAGTTTTTTTATTCAGGAGTTTGTGTAAGGAAGCAGTTAAGTGTGCGTGGGTCATTGCTTAAGTTCAGTGTAGTGTGTATGTGTGTGTTGTGTGCTGTCATGGCTGTTTCCTGATGGCTATCTGGATTGAAGCCAGTTCCGGAGAGTTACATGTATAAAGTGATGACTGCAGCTAAATGGTAAGCCAGAATTTCAAACACTTAATCATTGTGTTTCCCAGTGCATCATCATCATCTACATTTATTTTTCATTTCTCTGTATATTTTTTGTGTAAACATCCACCACATTATTAAATTCAGTGTACAAAATAGTATTAACCCTGGCCCAACAAAGTGGGTGCTCCCTTTCCCTTTGCATGTGTCTCTGCATCTATTATTTAGACGGATGCATGCAACTTCATTTCACATGCTTCCTTGTTAACGGATTATCAAGAGTGCGCCTAAATGTGATTTGACAGACGCTTCACAATTCCCAACACTGACTATTTTTTTTAAATGAGCAACAGGATTGGGAATTAGTTTTTTTTGGGGTTGAAATACTGGTAGTTTATGTTTTATCTTTATAATTTGCATCCGCCATTTGCAATATTTCCATTCGGTTGTTGGAATAACTGCTGTAGGCTACTATGAGCGGATCAAAACCTGTGATGGCGGACACAGTGTGAATGCTTTGCATATGACTGGACCGACACAGTTAAAAACTGTACTGATGTGTTGGATGTCACATCATGTTACCTGTAGTAAATGCCCTTTCACATGAACCTCTTGATCTAATCAGAGTACTTTAACGGTTCCTCTCTTACCATTCGTATTTGCAATATGTAAAGCTGATCCACTGACAAAATAAGTGATCAAAAATGTCCATATGTTTTTGAAGGCATCAGTTATGACCTGTTGTGCAATTTATTGCAATCAATTTGGTGACTTCCAAAAAATCCTCAGATTACATTAAAATGGATTCCATAGGGCCATAGTGATTTAAAAGCGAAACAAACATGGGTATCTAAGTATTATGCTAAACTCTAAGTGTAGTTGTCCCCAAGGTACTTACACCTGATCTAGCTTAGTTCATCTAATAAAATGTTGAA
Source organism: Gymnocephalus cernua (assembly GCA_023631565.1). Taxonomy (NCBI): domain Eukaryota; kingdom Metazoa; phylum Chordata; class Actinopteri; order Perciformes; family Percidae; genus Gymnocephalus; species Gymnocephalus cernua. Next base: position 19,551,823 of record CM042430.1, read on the forward strand.
AATAACTTTTGGTAGATTTGTTGCAGGGCTCAGTTTGTGTTTGATCTGCATTTCACTTTTAGCCTTAAGAAGAAAAGATAATACAGCTGCATTATGATGTTATAGCTACTTGTAAGTCTGCCAATCCAGACAGGCTCTCATTCTGTAAGGTTAACCCTTGCTTGCTGTGGTGTATTCGGGCAGTGCGGTGCTAGCTGAGCTACTTTATCACAGCCAGCAGGAAACAGGAAGGGAGCAGCCAGCTGCAAGGTCAGAGGTCAATCTATAGCATGAGGGGGATGGTGGACAAAAAAACTAGTGTTCAGAAAAAAGGGTTTGGCTTGTTGTCGTGGTTAAGAATGACTGGGAGACGGAAACATAAAATACTATAGACATGACAATTCAGAGTAGGTCAGCAAACCATTCTCTGTACAGCTGTAGTCCACTGACTGCATTGTCTTTGTTGGTACAGCAGCATAAAGAGCTGCAACAGTTGTAGGAGTGCTGGCTACTGCCAACACACACACACACACATACACATACACAAAAGCTGGTATTGAAAGATGGAGAGAGACACAGACTGAAAGAGACGGAGAGATGCTAAAACAGATATTGGCCTGTCCTGCTACATATGAGATTAGATTTGAACCTGTATCTTAGAGTTTCAAAATAATATTCAGCCTGCCTTTTGAAAGCTCTCTGTATCAGACAGACAAAAAACACAAGTCTCATTCACTGTGCAAATATCGTGCCAGAGACAGCTGTGCCACCCTGTGAGCTTGATGCCAGTCAGACCCATGTTTGCTTTCACATTTATTCTGTCTCTTGACTCACACATACAATATGGATATTTGCTGTTACATAGTCTATGTGGACTCACTGTATATATGTTGTGTAGAAAAAGCCTAGACTGGTGTTTCCCGAAAACTATTGACCCAAGGCTTGTGACCCCCGGACATTGTTTTAACTAGTGCTGTCAATCGATTAAAATATTTAATCGCGATTAATCGCATTAATGTCATAGTTGATCTCGATTAATCGCAATTAATCAAACCTTTTTTTCTATTCTAAATGTCCCTTGATTCCTTTTTGTCCCATTATTTTTTTTCTTCTCATTTGAATGCTCTTATCAACATGGAAAAGTGGATCGGCTTGCTTTGTGCAAATGCTTTTTTTATTGAAAACAACATTGGCATATACAGTACGTAGTGTTCAATTTCACACTAACATTTACACTTGGAGCTAATAATCTTTCACACAATGTAACACCGTTACTTCGATTTTCCATTGCAGATAGTACTGCCTCATGCCTGAGGTGAGCGTGGCTTGTCGTCATAGCGACTATGGTTTCCCCCGACTCATTTCCTGGTTGTCCTCCATAAACAACGTAAAATCAAGGAGAGGGTTAACTTTTCCTGCTCCAGATTTCCCACCGTGGTCAGAAAGAACAGGGGAGACACTTTGTTTCTCTCACTATGGGCCAGATGTACTAACGCTTTTGCGCCCACTTCAGGCGTATTTGTGTCGCAACGTGCGCGTAAAATCATGGCGAGGTATGTACAAACAGGCCGCAATGATGTAAAAGCGCAAACTGCATGTCGTGGGAGCTGAAAAGGGCAAATTGCGTTTTTCGTGTCATGCATATTTATTCATGGGAGGGTCGCGGGGAAAGTGGGAGTTTACCGTAAAGAGATGGGAGGGGAAGCGTAAAGAGCACTTAATTACGTATTCCGCCGTATGTACAAAAACCGCCAGTGATAGCGCACCTCTATTTTGCGGTGAAAATTCTCCGCCTCTTAAAAGCAGGTGTAAACCTGGAAGCGGGTTTCCTCACATATGCCTCCTGGTGAAATGACAGCAGTAATCCAAGCAAGACGAAGACCTAGGCCAAGGAGACGAGCTGAAAGGAGTTTTGCCACAAGGATCACAGATTAAGCAGCCATGCAAGATTACAGTTACTGGAAGAAATCAAAGATGACATCGAATCTCTGACTCAGAGTTCACATTCCAGCAGTTGTTAAACTCCCCGCTACATTACAAATATTGGCATCAGGATAATTTCAAACAGTCATAGCATCAGCAGTGGGAATATCGCAGTCTGCACTCAGCCGTATCATAGCACAAGTACTTACAGTTTACGGTATAGTGGGCGGAGAAAGGCGCTAATTACGGATGACCTGCAGGTTTGGTAAATATGGCATAAACTATGGTATCATTGCGTTCGCTATCTGCGGGTGAGCCATGGCGCTGATAACGCTACGTTCGCAAATGTACGTACATCTGGCCCTATGACTCTAGAGTTGCTACTCGCTCCGAAGCTAATCGCCGTGACAAGCCTACAGTAGCTACACGGCTCGCAAGCCCAATGTTTCCAGTCTAGCTCGACCCGAAAGAACGTTAATCGTGCATTTAAAAAAATTGTCGGCGTTAAAATGGGTTTGCGTTAATGCCGTTAATAACGCATTAAACTGACAACACTAGTTTTAACACAATCTAAAGTGCAAATGTCACATGTTTGGGGATTGCAAGTATGGTAGGTTTACTGTCTGTCTTTTGCCTGAACAGCTCCTCCTGCAAGTTTATAATGGTGGTTATTTGTTTTAGTTTTTCCTGCTTTACAAGAAAACATTTTGTCTCGATCAGCTCTTATGTCCTACGTACATGAACATACAATTTACTGTTAATCGTTTCAGACATTTTTCAGGACTCATTAGGCTCGTTCGAGATGAGCCAGGTCTGCGCAGAATCGCTCACCGGCGATCGCCGCCCAATGCATGCCGGTTAGATTTGTGTCTGACTTGAACCCTACTATACACAGCAGAAAAAGTCTGCAACATTGTTTTAGCCTGTGGGGTTCTGCACAACCTGGCTGGCTCTGACTCCTGAAAAAAACACAAGTAAAAGACACTGCATAAACTCCGCTACTGAGTGTTTTTTTTTTTAAATATTAGTATACCATGTAGGCCTAAGATATTGCAATATAAGCCTGTATATTACTATTAGGACTATAGCATACACGTGTCAAGGATGTATAAATTAAATAAACTTTAGCTCAAGTCTGATTTACTATTACTACAACACTGTTGACTGCATCAGTGATCTCTTTCCATTCCACATTCTTTCTACAGCCTTTAATACCAGTTTTCAGGCTGCCAAATACTACACACGTTAGTGCAAATTAACCTGAGATATCAGGGTTTCAATCTCCACCTCTGAAAAGTGCCGCTTCTTAGCCGGATTACGTCTCGCCATGTCGTAAATTGTAGGGGCGATGCCTCAAAACCGAGAGTATATTGGGGCGTGACATTTAAATTACGATCGTTTCCAGCCGCTGCATTTATTAATGTGTTTCTACGTTAGGTTGATAAATGAGGGTCACTGTGATGGACATTTTTTTTACCTTAAACAATTAATCGATAATGTAATCTGCAGATTAATCTATAATGAAAATAATTGTTGGTTGCAGCAGTAGTTGCAGTTTTGTTTTGATACATGGTTAGCTCATTTTGTAAAAACTGTTGCTGAAACACAGGGGAGACAGAAAGGCTTTTTTAGAAGCCACTGCTTATGCTGTTAGTGGCAGTGGCTAGCCAGCTAAATAGCAGCTCACAGATTTGTGTTTTGCTCTGTTAAAGGCAGGGTTGGTAACTATTTCCAGTATACACCTGTGTTCATATGATTACCTTGAAGATGAAAGTAAAGCAGAAAGGGGGTTGTTGTAACCTGGATAAAAGCACAGGGTAGAAAGAGGTTGACAGGAGAATGGATGAGACTGCGGCTTTAAGGCTCAGTAGGCCAGTAGGCCTAAAAAGCAGATGAAACAGGAGGACCTCCTGCTGAGGTGATAGCTGCTTAAGAAAACACACAGACATGCAGTGTCCCAAACGCTCTGTGATGACACTGGAAAGGGAAGACGTTCATGACTACTGTCGTGTTCCTGCACAAGCTCCCCAGGGAAATGCCAAGAGTAGTTGAAGGGTGCATTTTCCACATTGAATCACTGATTAGGATAGCCCTGCATTCAAAGACACACAGTCCCTGCATCTGGCTCCAAGTCTTTTACTGTAGATTTCAAGTGGGCAAAACAGTTCAAAAGATTAGACATCCAGCTACCAAGAGTGTTCACTGTTTGAGGATCATTTACTGCTGAGAGGGTATAAATACAAGGCTTTTATTGCAGTTTGCGAGAATTGCATTTTCTCATTCAGATTCTTGTCTGCTCCCTCTAAGGCAGGGGCGTCAAACTCAACTTCCCAGATGGCCACACTGGAAAATAAGAATCACATCAAGGGCCGGACAAAAAAAACGCCCAGAAAAAGTGACAAAAACGTCAGAAAAAGTGACAAAAACGTCAGGAAAAGTGACAAAAACGTCAGGGAAAAGTGACAAAAACGTCGGAAAAAAGTGACAAAAACGTCAGAAAAAGTGACAAAAACGTCGGAAAAAGTGACAAAAACGTCGGAAAAAGTGACATAAACGTCGGAAAAAGTGACAAACGTCGGGAAAAAAGTTACAAATTATCAAAAAAAAAAATGTTGGGCCAAAATGTATCGTGAACCTAAATTGATATGCGGGCCGGATTGTAATCTGCGAGGGGCCGGATTTGGCCCGCGGGCCTCGAGTTTGACACGTGTGCTCTAAGGTAAACTATCACCCTAACAAGCACTGGTCTATTTTTGGCAGGTTCTCAATGTACACTAATCTTATTCATCCATCTTCAGTCACTGTCCTCCTTCCTCATTTACTCTTTCCACTCCCCGCTCGCTCCACTCATAGGGTGCATAGTGTAGTGTAGGGCAGCTGCAGTGTAGCCACGCTTTCATTGCTGTCTCTCTTTTGCATGTCAATTCACCCTGCACGACAGCCAAGCACAATCTCCCTCTGTGCTGCCTCATAAATCATGTCTTTCTCAGCATAACACTTCTAATGCTGTGATGGGGTGCAGGGGTATGGTGACATTGTGCGGCTTCATTCTCTCATTTCTCCTGTCTTCCTCAGTTATACTCTTCTCCTTATCTTACTTATGGTTATGGTTTTTGCTACTCTTCAGTCCTTTTCTCTCCTCTTTGCTTGTTGACAAGCCTTTTTCAACTGGAATCAGAGCTGTGTACTAGGATATCCTGGTTGCTACATCTCAGTAACTCTGTGATCGTATGTGTGTGTCTGTGAACACGGCTGTGTTGTCATTCTGGACCGGAGACTATTTCTGTAATGTGGAAGCAGCTAAGGACACTCCTCAGTGGGAGAAATCACCAAGCAGAAACCTTACTGCATATTTTAGAAACTATGACGTGTTATTCTTTTGGTAGTGTACAGTTTACATTTGAATCTCATGTTTTTTTAAGAGCTAAGCATTCATTCACATGGCCTCCTCACGTGTGTCAGGACTAAATTGAAGAGCCACTGAGTTTGCCCTGTGGAAAAAACAAGTAAAAACAAATGTAGCGTTACTGTTAAGCTTGTCATGCGTTTTTCTTTTCTGGGAAGTTGAAACCCAATCCCAATTTCCCACACCAAGGCTAGGCTAATACCATCCAGAAGATATACAACCACCACCCATCCATTTTACCCAACAAAAAAAATAGTGGCAGCATGTGCATTTTGTTTGTTTCATCCTCTATCACATACCAGGAAACCTCAATTTCTAGTGGTGGTGATGACAATTTAAGCTTTTGGTCAACTATTCAGAGAAGCTAGCCGAGTGGATAGCAACGCACTGTCCTCCACACAGACGCAGTTGAACGTCTTCCCAAAGCTACCAATGGACCATGAGAAAAGTGATGTATCTCAGAGAACTGTCATCCACCCTGACCGTTAGATGGCACTTTTGTCAAGACTAATTCCTTACTGGAGGAAATAAAAGAAACAAGCTATCAAACAAATGAGAAGAGGGATGTAGTCAGAAATATGCATGCACAAACAAAAAGGCGTAAGGATTCCACGTTTAACTATTATTTGTCATCTATTTAAGGGTTAATGCACGACGAGCCGAGGTGTCCACTATCACTTTTTAATGGATGTGTTCCTTCTGCAGATTTAGCTTCACTCATCTTCAACAAACACCCCTAAAACAAAGGTATAATTTGGGTGTATTTATTGGCATCTTAAAGCTATAGTGCGTGGTTTCTGTCTCCCCCATGAGGAATTCTAAGTAATGACAGCCAAACTGTTGGTGTGTCCACATGATACAAGCCTTCAATGATACGCATGCGCCCCCACCCCTCCTCCACGCAGTTGCTAGTAGCCAAGGAGGACACGGAGGATTAAAAAAACATGAAGGACTCTTCAGAAGAGGTAATTATCTTCACTTGAGTTTCTGCGCGCAAAAGTCGCTGGACGACACCAGTTTCTGAACATAGCCATACTGAGAAATCCAGAGGTAGTCGTGTGGAGCTGATAGTCTTAATTAGCTTTGTAGCAACTCATTTGGCAATGGCTTGAATGTAACGGACGTTCAATAATATCAAAAATGTACGCACTAAAGCTGTAACTGTTTTTTAATTTGGAAGCCAAAGGATCTCACCGTCACCTCTTTTCCACTTTGATGTTTGGAAAGCAAGTGTAAAAGTAAAAAGAAATCTAAATACATAAAATGAATAATACATATTTGAGTGCAAGAAGTTTTAGAAAGTAGATTTTGCATTATTGTCAGGCTAATCGCATCGCTGCGTTTTTGTTTTGCATTGCCATAGATGGCTTAACCAACAGAAATAGATTTATAGTTGACTGAGGAAATTGTGAATGAATTTTTCTATTTCACTTAACTTTTTGTCAGTATTTCATCTACAAAGAGAAAAAGTTGGTTCCTACTTCTCATCATGTAAACTAAGCAATGTTAGCAGAACTTATTGTGTTGTCACTTTCCCCTGCATTTGCAAACATATGGCTTATAGCACTAATGGCAAACTTGGAACATAACAATAATTCATTCTTGCTGCAAAATGCACATTTAAACTACTATTTGCTACAAGTTAAATCTACAGTATTTATGCTCTTTTCTTGTGTGGCTACTTGGTGACACCTGGTGCATGTATAATTCCAAAGAACTGCATTATTTAGTTGTTTTTCTTTGTCCCTTATTCTACAAATGCCACCCTTGGTAGGTAATGAGAAAATATCTCTGCCAAGCAACAAAAAAAAATATATTTTTCAGTGAACGTCATTAATAACTCTTAACACTTTGCAGCTAAACATTCTTAAACATGATCAGGATTGACCATCAGTGCAATAAGTAAAGACGTGAAATCTCACACTCTCCCCTCTATTGACTTCTACAGGCGGAACCTCACCAAGCTTTCGTTGATCTTCAGCCACATGCTGGCAGAGCTGAAGGCCATCTTCCCCAATGGTCTGTTTCAGGGTGACAACTTCCGCATCACCAAGGCAGACGCTGCAGAGTTCTGGAGGCACGCCTTCGGGGACAAGTGAGCCTAATTCTATATTACTTTTCATGCATTGAACATTGTATTGCCCCAGTGTTTCCAAACATTCCAAGCATCCTGGAACCCCATGGGGTCACTAACACGGTTTTCCCCCAAAAATTTGTTACTGTTACTGTTGTTACTGTTACTACAGAAAGAATATATAAGTGATATCTGAGAGCAATGATTTCAGTGTCCTTGCTCTTCACAGACAATGAATATCTTCTCTGGGACAAATGTTAGGTTATTGAATATTGTTGGCTTAAACACGTCTTTTTGGGTGGTCCTTGACATGTAGACCCATGTTTTATATGATCACACACACAGTTGTTATTAATCCATCCCCAAGTGCACACAGTTCAATTAGATTTTCAGCAAGTGTAGTCATACAAAAATAATTCAGCAATGTGGAACTACAAGAACAGATAGCTGGTGTGGTTTATGTATATCTTACAAATTCAGCAGGAACTGACCAACATGGGACCATTTGGGAAAGAAAAGTAATGTATTTTGCAAATATTGCCCTAAGTGCATTGAAATGTATCTGTTTGCATATCTGGTAGCTGTCCCTTTAAAAGATTGCATCACGTCAGCATGTATGACCAATGCACTAAAAAAACACTTAAACACTTAAACACAAAATAGCATTCACTTATGAATTAGGGCTGGTCGATTATGTAAAAAATAATTAATCACGATTATTTTGGTCAATATTGAAATCATGATTATTTAATTTAAATATTACTCATTGACTTTTGGAAAGATGTTGAATTTATTGAAGCTAACATTGAAAAACAGTGAAACAGATCAACAGTGAAAACACCTCGAACTGTGGAATTTCCCTTCATACTTTTCACGTTTGAACCTTTTTTCTTTTTATTATTCAGAACACAAGACAAAATAAGAGTTTACTTGTAAACATAACGTTCAAAATAATCGTTCTCGATTACTCTGTTTTTGTGATCGTTAGGAGCCAAAATCGTAATCATGATTAAGAATCTGATTAATTGCACAGCCCTATTATGAATTATCAGAATTCAGTGATTAACTGGAAATGCAGTTCATATCTGTAATTAGACATTTTGGTGGTGTATTAGATGCGGCGGGCACTAGTGAATTAAGTGCTCATGATGCGCTTAAGAAGTATGCAACAGAGCAAGTTACCCAAAGTTCTAATCACTGCACCTATGGTATGCTGCAAGGCAGCCTGCTGGTAGTTTACATTCAAGAGTCATGATGTTTTGATGTTCTATTTCGATTTTGAAAGGGGATGTTGTCATGCGTTTAGCTTTTTTGTGTTACAGGACCATTGTGCCTTGGAAGATGTTCCGTCAGTCTCTCCATGAGTTTCATCCCATCAGCTCCGGACTGGAGGCCATGGCCCTCAAGTCCACCATAGACCTCACCTGCAACGACTACATCTCTGTCTTTGAGTTTGACATCTTCACCAGGCTATTCCAGGTAGTGAACACAAACACACACAAACACACATACACACACACACACACACACACACACACACACACACACACACACACACACACACACACACACACACACACACACACACACACACACACACACACACACACACACACACTTTGCACCGTTCTCCTTGTGTTGTCATTGCGTTGTAAGTTAATGAGAGCTGAAATGTGCAAAGTAACAGGGTGATAGAGAAGACAGAGAGTAATTCATAGCAGTCTGTTAGCCTTGGTGTTGGAAACAAATTTCATTTGAGCAGCACATAATGAACTTAAGCGAATCTGCCACTTATTTTTGGCTAACTCTATCAACTTGTTAGCAGGATGCCTGCGGACTTATTCACACTGTCAGACGGGACTGAAGTTGAAAGTTTCCTCCGCTCTGCTCAACCACTACAGATAGAAATGTTTACCAGTGATTTTGTCCTTTTCATTGGATGTCTGATGTTGCTTTATAAGGCCCAGGCAGGTCTGTGTTTTTCCAGATAGAGAGCCGGACTAAGATCCTTCTTAAGGACAGCAATAATTACATGCGTTATCATGTTGTTATTATTATAAAATTGTACTTTCTTACTGCTAGATGAATAATAAACAACAAGGATGACAATTTGTTGAATAATTCCCTGGACAGAAATTAACTTTGGGGCTGTAGATTTTGGCACATTGTAAGTTTATGAGCCGTTTACTTTGCCAAACCTTGACTCAACTTTGTAATTGATAGACCACACAACTAATATACAGCTTATATGCAGGCATACAATGACACAGTAAAGGATAGAGGAAAGGCAGAGGGCGGAGGTCAGATGGCGGGTTTATCAGGCATCATCTCCAGAGTTTATCTATAGTATGTAGTGCAAGCATTTTGTATCAGCATTATAATTAACCCAGTACCATATGTAAACAATTAACATTTTGTACCATCTCATCTGTATACTTAACTTTCTGCATTTTAATTTATTAACTAAATTAAATGTATTATGTAAAACCTCTTTTGTTATATCGCGTCTGTAGTAGTGTAGTAGTAATGTGTATGTTGTTTATTCCCTCAGAGACATTATCCCCTGCTACTTGTGTGCAGAGCAACGACAGGACTAATGAAGCCTAAACAGATTACAGACATTTCCTATGACACGCCCTCACACAGAAAAAACCCTTCTCTAAATGTCCTCAAAGGCAGAATAGGAAGTGAGCCTGTTGTCATTTTAAGCTCTTTCCTTGATATGCAGTAGACTGTGGGTGATATGCAGTGTTTTTCTTTATTACTACTATCAAAAGCCTTTCAAATGTTTCATGCAGTATCTTTAGGTTGAATGATGGGGTGGTGATTATAAACCACTATATTGGAAAAGTTTAGTTGCTCTGTTCAGTTAAGTGTGAAAAGAGCAGGTGAAGCACAATTGTTTACTAACCCCGCCAGTCTGCGATCACTTTACGCTAAAGAGTACAAGAGAGATGAGATACAATATGTCAAACAAGAATCCAACAAAAGAGACAGTTTCGACTTGTCACTTCACTTCCTGTGTGCAAAAAGTATAAATAACCAACATTAGATTGTAATTTGGGCACATATGGTGAAGCAACAGGGGAACAGGATGATTTAGCCTATTAAAAAAAAGAGTTGAGTGCGTACACAAGTGCGTTGTTGTGCTGATTAAACCGTGCCGTTGACTTTGCGGCTCATTTTTAGTGTTGTATGTGTTAATTGTACTCCTTTCACACACGAGACAGACTGGTGAGAACAATTGCGGAACCACCTACACACTACCGTACTCAGTCAGCTAAGGAGTAGTATGAATATTTTTTTTCCTTCTTGTTGTTAGGGCTGGACTTGTATTGGGTCAAGTAGTTTTTAAAGAAAGAAAAGTAAAGTTGACTTTTGTCTGCTTTATATACGGCATGGGAAGCAGTCTGCTCATGTCCATATAGCCTTCCTCATTCTGTGGCTCCAGAAGGTACCAGATGAGTTGCATGCTGTTTTAAGTGGGGTGGTGATGGCGCAGTGGATATGACACATGCCTTTGGTGTGGGAGATCAGGGTTTGATTCCCACTGTGATGCATCAACCAATGTGTCCCTGAGCAAGGCACTTAACCCCTAGTTGCTCCAGAGGCGTGTGACTTCTGACATATCTAGCAATTGTAAGTCGCTTTGGATAAAAGCGTCAGCTAAATGACATGTAATAATAATAAAGTGTTGCAAATTCTGCTTTAAGGACCTTTTTACACTGCTTGTCCCAGGTTGAATTGGCCATCGTAAATCACACTGAAGTTCAGTAAATAGTTGTTTTAGCGTCATCCGTGATGCAGTAAATTTCTCCATTACTCTACTCATACTATTATTTCTGTGTCCATTCACTCACACATCTGATGAGTCACTCACTCTCTCTCTTTCTCGTGTGTGTGTGTGTGTGTGTGTGTGTGTGTGTGTGTGTGTGTGTGTGTGTGTGTGTGTGTGTGTGTGTGTGTAGCCTTGGTCGTCGCTGTTGCGGAACTGGAACAGCTTGGCAGTTACTCACCCAGGGTACATGGCCTTCCTCACCTACGATGAGGTCAAAGCGCGGCTGCAGAAGTTCATCCACAAGCCTGGCAGGTGAGACATAAAGAGACAGAAACACGTATACATGCAGAGAGACACACAAATATGCAATCTAAATAAAGATGTGGTGTCATTTGTTGCAGCAGTGTCCAGCATAATTGTACATTTCTGAACACAGTGCACATCTGAATTTGCTCTGCCCTAGCGGTCATCTCCCATTCACTTGAAATAATAAATAGTTTAATATCCTTCATCAGTTTCTATTAGCATGTTTGGGCAGTGTGAGCCACACAGTTGTATTCCCATTGTAACCACGTTCATTTGTTTCCATGGGCAACAGCATGGTCGCGGGTTTACTCAAACTCTAAGGACCTATTTTCGTCCCTACTCAGGAGACGGTATATGTTTGTTTGAGTGTGTAATGCACATAGTCAAATACAAACATAATTTGTACCTAAGTGACTCATGGTATCTCTCTGCACACAAACACAAATAAATGTGTAAATTTGTGTGAAACATTTGTTGAAGCAGCCGTCGGATCTACTAAAGATTTGTCCACTGGTAACCCCTGCTTCGTGTGTGTGTGTGTGTGGGGGGGGGTGTGTGTGTGTGTGTGTGTGTGTGTGTGTGTGTGTGTGTGTGTGTGTGTGTGTGTGTGTCTCAATGGCCTGATTGTACACTGAAAGCTGATGTCACTTTTTAGGCTTGGCCTGTGTAGGGCCACGTTGACATCCGGGCAGTTATTGGTCTATGTGAGCGCAGCATTTTGACACTCTAAATTACAGCTTACTGTCAGTAGTGTTCTGTTTGTATTACGGGTAAAGCAGTTGTTCCACTTCTAAGCTAAACGCCGAGGCCATCACCAAGACTTTTTTCCACTTGTGCAGTATCTCCAAACTCGATTCCTGGAAGTTGTCACTGATGAGGAAATTCTAATACATGCATCTGTGTCGTTAGGATAGATTAATGTAATTCCCCTTTTCTGGCCTAACTCAGTCACTTACCAGTGGTCTCCAGCTTGCCCTGAATACTGTGGCTAGTGTACAAAGGCAGGCTTCTTGGCATGGATATTCAATACCCCTGATTCTTAATTGGGCAATTTCCTGATACTAAATTCTTAACTTGTACATAGAAACAAGGAGGCAGGAAGAGTGGCTGCATGTCTTTCCAGACTGATGCAGCCTCTTGTAGCCACTGCTACCTTTCCACTCTAAAATAGGTTAAAGCACAGCTGCTGGTGTCCATGAGACAAACCTGACTGTGAGCCGCCCACCCATCCCACAGCGTTGTTATACTTAAAGGTGCCCTGTGGCGTTGTCTTGTTAACATAAAAACACTTTACATTCAGTGTTACTCACCAAAACGCATTCCGTGTATCCTTGAGGTCTAATAAATGTGTTGTTGAATGCATTTCCTTCCTCATAAAACATTTGTAATGCTGATTCTTTAAGTTTTTTTTTTAAATCCAGCATTGTTTAATCAATCTTACATCCATGTTAACTAGCTAGCAGTCTTCCTCTTCCCCGTCTTTGAAGGCATATTGCTGCATATCTGAACGTGGTACCGCCACCTGTTGATCAGTGAAATAGCGTGAAACCATTTTAATGATTGTGTATGCATGTGCAGGAGACAAAGTGGGGACCCACTCATAAGAAAACAGCTCCATAGCGCTTCTAGAGATCAAACTCTCCACAGGGACCGCCTTTATACACCACACCATGCATTTGCTTGATGCTGACTATTTATCTTTTATTTTGACGAGCAGTGGTGCGTTTTGATGTGCACGGTGCCTTCACCCAACATGTGTCTTGCATGCATGAAGATGTTTTAGTGTGCACAATTTCTGAGACACCCTCCTCTATTTTATCACTTTTTTCAGTGCAACAAAGAGTGACACAACTCCAGCATGTCTTATTTCTTATGTCTCTTTCTCCTCAGTTACATCTTCCGACTGAGCTGTACACGGCTGGGCCAGTGGGCCATCGGTTATGTGACAGCAGATGGAAACATACTCCAGACCATTCCCCACAATAAACCCCTCTTCCAGGCCCTCATAGATGGCTTCAGGGAAGGATTGTAAGTCCATTGGCATTTTGTTTGGCACACTCATATCTGTCAAGCTTTTCATCTTGACCTCTGCGCTGTGTATCTGTGGCTAAGTCTTGGTCATTATTTGACTCAGCTTTAATAAATAATATACAAGTCAAGCTTCCTGTTATATGCAGTGCTTTTCTTTTTCGGTGATTGAATCTGCCTTTCAACTCTAAACCAATCCAGCAATATCATATTGCCTGTTCCCACCATTCCAGTGTTATCATAACATCAGCTAGTCAGTGGTTTAACTGGCTGGCATTAAACTCATCTTTTAATGCCAGCGTTGATTCTTTTAATGAAAGCTATGATTGGCCTGCCCCGACCTGTAATCAAATCCTGATTTTAAACTGAGAAAGCCTATACAGTACATCGCCTACATCTACAAAACATTTATCAAATGGTAATTACACACCATCTGACCCATTTGTAAAAGAGTCAAGTACTCTACATGCATCATCTCGATGATGATATTAAAACACCGTGCCAGGTTGAATGAATGGACTGAACAGATGTTTTCGTTCCCGCAGCCTGTCAGGTATACATGCAGTATAATCATACTAACTAATTATGGTGATACCTTTTTAAATGAAAATGCCTGTTGAAATACCCAAGGATACTTTAAGGCTCCCCTCTGTACATACCTTCTAATTTGATGTGCCTCTTCATCTCCAGCTATTTATTCCCTGATGGCCGGACCCAAAACCCAGATCTGACAGGACTGTGTGAGCCTTCGCCTCAAGACCACATCAAAGTCACACAGGTCAGAGCAGTGTGCTTCTCAGACTGCATCCTCACTCTTTAATATCTTATGCATTCTTGCTGGTCTTTGGCATTTTATTGTAAATATCAAATGGCTTTTTTTTGTGCGCACACAAAGAAGTGATGCAACAGTCTAGCGCATGACCAAAAGGAAGCAGAAGTAGAAGACGTGATAGAACACCACACAGGAACTGAGTAAGACCAGGTTCGGTAGCTGACGATCCAAAAGATTTAAACAAATAGCATTTTTTTTCTGTCTGACATTTATATTTAATAAGTTAGATAAACTGGATACAATATTATAATATTTTTCCCTGTAAAAAAAGGTGAAAGCGGCAGTAGCATAAATAATTAATGTAGAACATTATGATATAGGTATTCTCGCTTTAGTGTTGAGTCACCTTCTTTAAAGTTCACTAAAGTAAGCAGTGTTGTGTTCCCCAAGTAAAATGTCTAAAATAAAAGTTAAATTAAGGAAAATGGTGCATTTCAGTTGAGGTGGTTCGGGCATCTGGTAAGGATGCCCCCTGGGCGCCTCCCTAGGGAGGTGTTCCAGGCAAGTCCAGCTGGGAGGAGGCCTCGGGGAAGACCCAGGACTAGGTGGAGGGATTACATCTCCAACCTGGCCTGGGAACGCCTCGGGATCCCCCAGTCAGAGCTGGTTAATGTGGCTCGGGAAAGGGAAGTTTGGGGTCCCCTGCTGGAGCTGCTCCCCCCGCGACCCGACCACGGATAAGCGGACGATGATGGATGGGTGGATGGTGCATTTCAGATTTTAATAGTTTCATAGTTCACGCAAATTGGTCTTTTGTCAGTGTGAGCTCCCTTTTATTAAGCAGTATAGGAAACCCCATCTGTCTTTCAATCACATTGAAGGACACATGTTAAATGTGCAAGATATAAACTGTAAATTGTGAAATATTGTTAAAGCCATATTATCTCAGGGTTTTGTAAAGGTGTTTATGAACAGACTCGTTTTGATTGAGCACAGGACTGAAACTTAAAATACGCCCCCACATTTTAACTTGGCTCCAGATCCTTCTGGGCTCTTTCGAAATGATCTCAGATGGTGTCAGTACTGTATGATGTTACTGTGTTTAGGCACTGAAAGCTCATAGTTGTCTCATTCTTTCGCCCTCAGGAGCAGTACGAGCTGTACTGTGAGATGGGCTCCACTTTCCAGCTGTGTAAGATCTGTGCCGAGAACGACAAGGATGTGAAGATTGAGCCCTGTGGTCATCTCATGTGCACCTCCTGTCTCACTGCCTGGCAGGTAAGAGTGTGGGTGGATGGAACGGGTTTGTGTGGGTTGATTTCTCCAAGTTAAGTGTCATAACTCATACCTGTTGAGAGGAGAACTCACCGCTGAAGTGTTCTTCTCTGCAGACGTAACAGACATATAAAAGCACATGACCTCCTTTCATCTCTGTGCTGTTAACATCTGCCATTGTGCCTGTGTTACAGGAGTCAGAGGGTCAGGGAACGGGATGTCCCTTCTGTCGCTGTGAGATTAAGGGTACAGAGCCCATTGTTGTGGATCCTTTTGACCCCAAGGACAACAGCGGGGGCTCCTGCAGGGGCACATATGGGGCTGAGGGTGCTCCATCACCCAGCTATGATGATGACGATGACGACAGACTTGAAGACCCCCACCTCATGATGAGCAAACTTGCCTGTACAAAGGTAATATATAAGATTGTGGAAAAGTTTCCACTCATGGCACTTGGTAAGCTGTTCTGTTCCATTGATAAAACATTGAGGCACTGGGTTTAGTTAGTTCTGACGCCCTGGGTGCACCTCATGGGTTCCTACTGTCCTCTTCTCTATTTTTCTGAGAGACCCATCCCTGTACAGATGAAACATTCCCTGCCTTGCCCCCTTTTCACTTTTTGGGAGCTTCAAGCACAAGGCTCATATCTCAAGTCTTTCATCTCCATCTTTCATGGTGCCAAGGTAGCAGCTTTTTTTGTGCCTCTCGGTATTTGATATGTGAAGCATTCTCCTATCTTCAATCTTTTATGTGCCTCTGAGAAACTCTGTGTGCATTAGTCTGCTTATAAAGTAGGCGAATACCTGAGATCACACACACTTTGATGTGTTCCCGAGAATTTTTTTTGGGGCTTTCACGGCTAACCCGACCTCTATCTCATGTTTGACCATTTCTTTAAATATACTTGTAAACCGTGAAGTACTTAGCTGTACTTCATAAATAGTTTGTGTTGAAACAAAACGAGTCATGGATTTCTTTTTATTGTTTTTCCTTCTTTTTTTGAGCAAAAATAGAGCTCTAACAAAAGTTAGATTGACAGCAGACTCTGTGGATGACTTGTATCATGAAAAGTTGTCAAAAGATAAAAACTGATTCTGTTAAAATGTAGCTGATGTGATGGGTGTTTTGCTGTTGATCCAGGTGGAGCGCCCCCCGTCACCTATGTCCATGGCTCCTCAGTCCTCTCTTCCCCCTGTGCCGCCCAGGCTCGACCTGCTACCACACAGACCTCCCAACCCCCCTGGTGCCTCCAGCCCCGGGCTCACCAGTAAGGTAACTGAGTATACACAACCAACAACACCTTGTTCAGGCAAGAGAGGATGTTAAAATAAATGTTTAGTAAATCATTTAAGTATTGCACAGTCAAACAGCATGTGTAGCTTGACTTTTATAGTGTATCTATCCACAGAGTTGAAGCAGAGAGCAAAATCAGACTAGAATTTAAGAATAATTTCACTTGTAACCCAGCTGTTACTAAAATTATTCCTACTTCTCTTACCCTCTGGACAAAAGTAAGGTGTTGAAATGACAGCCACAATAATCAGTGTATTTTATATTCTGCATATAAGTCCTTTTAAAAATGCATTTTCACTCACTCACACATTACCAGATACTTCTGCTTAAATGTAGATAAATGAAAACTATAGATGGGAAGCTGGAATTGTCTTCGGATGATGAACATTTTCCTTGGTGGTGCTCATCTAAGTTATGAATGTTGTTGATTATGATGATGAATGCTTACACAGTGGTCTTGTTGCCAAATGGATTATTTTCAGAAGATAACTTTAACACTTTAACAGCAGTTTTCTTTGATTATGTAGACTAAATGAGTTCCCTCCATCGCTGTTTCTCCCCTCCAGGCAGCGTCTCTCCACAAAGACAAGCCTCTTCCCCTCCCCCCAGCGCTGAGGGATCTCCCCCCTCCTCCTCCTCCAGACCGCCCACACACAGCCGGGGCAGCCCCCGATGGACGGCTGCAGAGGCGGCCCTTACCCTGCACTCCTGGGGAGACCCCTCGAGATAAGCTCCCTCCTGCACCCCCAAACCGGCCCCTGGCTGACTGGAACTCCCGGCCTGTTCCCAAGGCCCCCACCTCCTCTTCGTCGTCATCATCCTCCTCCTCATCTTCCTCATCCACTCAAGTCTCCAGTCTTGGAGTGGACATTCGAGCAGGTGTCAGGGAACTCTCCAACCGACACTCCCTCCCCTTGGCGCTGCCCTCTGCTCTGGACACACGCTCAGACTCACAGAAGAACAACAGCTCCATCAGTCTGGACCACCAGCTGGTCAGAGAAACTACAAAACACCACACACTAATCTACCATTTGGTTGGATGTGTATTCATTGGCTACAATTATGAAAACATGCAATTTTAGTAGTAACTGTCCAAGTAAGAGAACTGAAAAGATAAACGTGTTTCCACCTTCTAACAATCCACTATACTGTACGGTATATGTGGGTGGCTTTTTATCTTAGTCACCCTCTACATAGCCACTGTTTGATCACTTTTTTAATTGCAATCAAAGGTGTATTCATTACCTCTATTACCATTTGTAAAATCCATGTTGTTCACTTGGGTTTGGCCCAGTTGTCTGTGGCATTAGAGTTACATTTTTGTTAGTGTCAAAGTAATTTTTTGTCCATTTTGGGAACTGTGTGCTTTCTTTGGAGTAAGTTAAAACGTTAACTATAAAGCCAGAGCCAGCAGCTGTTAGCTTAGCTCAGGAATGTGTTAATTAGTGGGCTTTAGAGGTGCTGGTACGTGGATTTAAAAAAAAAAAAAAAAACTTTGGACAGAGCCAAGTTAGCTGTTTCCCCGTTTCCAGTCTTAATACTAAGCTAAGCTAACCGGCTGCTGGCACCTGCTTTGTATATGTATGGTACAGACATGAGAGAGGCATCAATCTTCTCATTTAACTTTCAGCAAGAAAGCGAATAAGCACATTTCCCTTCATGCCAAACTATTCCTTTTAATAATTGGTTTCAAGATTTTGATGATGAAATAATTCTTCCCTTCAAAGTTTCTGAGATTTCAGCTTCTGCTTCCTTTCCAGAGTCTTACAGCAGTGGCCTGTCAAGATTATGACAACCCCAAAGTCAAGCCCTCGGCCTCAGCCAACGCCATCTATTCACTGGCAAGAAGGTATGTTGCACTGGCACCATAATGACATTAGAGTGGAGCATCTCATCTTTGAATGACATTTCACCTTTTAGTGTTTATTTTCACAAATCCATATTTACAGTTCTAAAAAAAATATTGTTGGGTTATTTGTTCCCAGACCTTCTCCAGCCCAGAGACCAGTGACGGGAGAGGAGGCACATGACAGTGAGGAGGAGTCGGAGTACATGATCCCTTCCTCCCGCCCCGTCCTGCCCCCCATCATGGCACCACCTGTAGGGGAGACCCCACCAGTCCCGAGGCCTCTACACCCTCAGGCTCTATCGGCACTCCAGACACAGACACAAGCCTCGGCACTCAACTCACGGTATTCAAAACACTCAATGAATCCACCTCCAGTAGCACATCTAGACTGCGTGGTGACTGCAGTACTGCGTCTGTTAATTGGCAATTGTGTAATTGTTGGTTGTTGTTGTTTAATTATTGTTTGTTTTATTGAAGACTGACACTGGCTGAACTAGAGGATGGACCTCAAATGTATGAAGCCATGTACAACATCCAGGCCAGGTCACAACAAGCCAGAGATTCAGGTATTTTGATGCATCAATCTGTGGATCAGGTGGACGACGACAGCCTTGCTGAGCAGCATGAGTCACTATTTCAAACCTCCTATGAGGCCTTCATGCAGACTTTTGGTCAACCCCCCTGCACAGATGTATTTGTGTTATCTCTGCTTTTAAATTAACCGCTGGTGGAACAACACTCTCTGTCTATCCGATACTGTAGGGCTAATGCATTGTTTTCAATCCATCCCAGACTATTCCGAGTTGCCCCCTCTGGCGATGACCAATGGTCCCAGAGACCATGCAGCCGAGGACGGGGAAGAGGAGGAGAACGGCTACGACTTCCCAAAACCCCGGCTGCCAATGCCCACGGCTCGACGGACCCTTTCAGAACTGGGGGGGTTGTCTTCCTCCTCTTCATCTTCCTCATCATGCTCATCTACCACAGCTGCTTTCAGCCGCCTTTCTCTCGATTCGGACGCTGGAGCCGCAGCCTGTAAGTATACTTGCCCCTGTTGAGCCAGAGCTTGCTTTTAATGCATAATATAATACATTTTTAATATTATAATATAGTTAATATTCGCCCAAATTATGGGGTCATTAACAACAAGCCGTCTTAACAAAGAAGGGATTTTTTTACTGTGCCATTACCTACATCATCCAAGGCTATAGGTGACTTTTTTTCATTTTTTTTACTTCAACTTGCGCATGTGCTAGATAAAGGCATATCACCACCTCTGGCTTGCAGAAAGAATTAAATCAAAATGAAACTACCTAACTAGCTGGATAGAATTAGGGTAAATAGGAAATTTGGGTGAACAGACCCTTTGAAATATGGGCTTTAGTAAGAGACGTGGCACTTAAAAATTTATATTTTACATTAGTGGTACAAAATTTGTCTGTTTCATAGAATGACTTGATGTAAAAATGTAGAACAGCAGCCTCTTTGTTCAGGTACTTACTGGCCAAAAAGCTAAATTTGCTGATGAATCAATATCTTGAAGTAGAGGAAAAGTCCTCTGACCTGGAGAGCAGCCTGAAAAGTTGACTAAAGCATTTTTCTGCTACCTGATACGAGGCCAGACATTATACAGATTCTTCCAGAAGCTCTCTGAAGTTAATGTTAGACGTTGATAGATTACCATACATAATTTGCTCCAGTATGTGCAATCACTGTGTGCAAAAGGGTAAAGACCAATAATTATAGAGCTGCTCAGTTACATCAGTGCCCTTAAAACTAGAAAAACAGTAAGTGACGCCTCCAGGATTTTGGACATACCTGCTCGTGGAATGGCCGTCTGTAGCATCAGAATCTCATATTGACTACTGAAATGTCGCAGACCGCAAGGTTGTGTGGAGGTTTGCAACTAATGCAGCATTAGTGGACTTAGCACATCCTGTAGAAGGAGGTAGAAAGGCATTTATTTCTCAGAGTAATCTCTTTGTCTCCGCAGTGAGCTGACATTTACTTCCTACAGTATGATGATTGCCAGCTGTCTGAGTGTTCCACTAAAGACTTAAATCATTACATCTGAGGACCAATTAAGTGGCTTTCAGACAAGCTGACAAGCTCTCAGATCATAATTGGACTCTTTATGAGTGCTTTAGTAAAGGTTGCTGCAGTGAAAAGATCAACCAGTGCACCATATGCAGTGTGATTGTTTTTTTTTGATTTTTTTATTATTGCAAACAGCTACAGGCGCTTCATTAAAGTGATCAGGATGTTTTTTAAATGAGATGTAAATTATTTTCAGTAAAGTCAATAATTTTTTATAATGACCTTTAAGGGTATACGAGTGGGCAAGTTGTGTTTTTATGTTATGGTTAGAATGTGCTTGCAGGAAAGAGGAGAGTGTTTGCTATGAAGTGTGTGTGTGTGTGTGTGTGTGTGTGTGTGTGTGTGTGTGTGTGTGTGTGTGTGTGTGTGTGTGTGTGTATATAACAGTATGTGTTACAATGATGATGTTTCTTACTAGAGTGGCTCTACAATTTCATTGTACTTAAATGCAATGACAATAAAGGCATTCATTCATATTTAAAAAGGATTGGCTCTTGTTTCAGGTTTAACCCAAGCTTAAAACTAAAGTTTTCCAGACCTTTTCTGTCTTTAAAGACGTAAACATTCCCTCTCCCCTTTTCTTCAGCCTTTTCGGAGCCGGTGGAAGCACCAGAGAGACCTCCAAAGCCCCTGCCCAGACGAATCAGCTCGGAGCGTCGACCCAGCCCTGTCCCGCCCGTCCCTGCCCCACCCAATGGTGGTGCAACAGGAGGAGAAGCCAACCCTCAAATCAGTAGCGAGATCGAGCACCTCATGAGTCAGGGATACTCTTACCAGGACATCCAGAAAGCACTGCTGATTGCACAGAACAATATCGAAATGGCCAAGAATATCCTACGCGAGTTTGTCTCCATTCCCTCCACCGCGCATATTCTTACATAGCACGCTCCTTGTGCCTGTCTCTCCTGTTTGCTCTCTCGCCCTAGCTTGGCCCAGCCTGGTTGGGTTTAGGTCGGCACAGCGTAGCCCAAAGCCCAAAGCTCATTGCCTGCAGCGCTACCTCCGGTGCTGGCTGACGCCCTACATCCCTGTGGATTTTTAACTGGCTGTTACTCCAGCGAGCTCGCAGCATCTCTGGGACATCCGCGATCTGCACTCCATGCGCTTTTAACAGTGTCTGGCCTTCTTTAAACTGCTACAGCAGGCCTTTTCGTTTTCACGGACATCTCCGCAGGAGTGAGTAAGCGTGTCTGAAACAATGACGGGACGCCACATGGCGCAAGACTTTCGTAGAAATCCTGGAAAGACAGATTGTTGTCTTTGATGTCGAAGGCTCTTGCTGAAAATGTAACCAACACCTCACAAATTAAAAAAATGTATGTCTATATGAAAATTTAATATATGAACAAATATATATTAAATGTGTGTAATATATACAGTACTTGCATATACAGTATGTAAAAATGACTTCAGCTTTGAGGGTCGCTGTTGGTACAAGTGATGTGGGGACCAAATTAAAGGGGGGTTTGGCCCTTTCTCTCAGACTGAGGGATGTGAGTGTGGGGAGAAATACACATGAGGAAGAGTCAGGGTGTCTTCCTCAGCAGGATGTGCTCAGTCAGCAGCAGCTTAGAAGATGTGCAGCCGAGCTTCTTCATTATGAATTCAGTCTGTTATGGCCTTTGATTAACAATGTTGCTTTGGTACTTCTTTTTTTAGAAAAAAAAACATGCTTGTTTTGTCGTGTTGTATTTTTCAAAGTAGCATGACGATGGTTTCGGGTCTGGGCTGTCTGGCAGTGTGTGTTTATATTTGTGAGTTTGTGTATGTGAGCATGCATGTGTGTGCGTGTCTGCCAGACTTCCTCCTTGCTCTTAAATGAACCCCTTTGTTCCTGTACAACATGAATGTGTAATTACAGTCAGTATACTCAGACATGTGTTCTGTAAACGTACTACTGCTCTAACTCATACGGCAGGGCCTAGTGTAGCTGTAGAGCCTGGCAGTGAGATTATTAGAGGACGTACTAATGTTGACGACCCTGCAGTACCAGACAGGCTAGTGTTGTGTGATCCGTGGTGGCTGAAACGTTTTCGTTCTGTCTTTGTCTAACTTCACTGGCTGGCTGGTTAAAATTTTCTGTCTCCAGCTCTGTCCAGTGTTGTGAAACAAACAAAAAAATGTCATTGATTTACTTTGATAATATATTATTGTAATATGATCATAAATATTGTTATTATAATTCATTCAGAAGTGCTTCACTGCTGCTACTATTGTTAGTGCTAAATAATTAAGCCTTAAATGTACATTTGTGAATATTGTGTTTAACCATCATCGTGGTTCTTTAAAGTGACAGTATCATCTGTATTTCTCTGGTCTGTAATGTAGCATACTTGAAAGTACAAGTGACTTGTGAGCCTGCAGCGCTCTCAAGCTGTCGACTCTTGAGTGTTTTAAAATGTTTCATTTTTTTAAATAAATTCTAGACTCTGTAATAAAGCAAACAAAATGCTTATGCTATGGAAACCAGCCATTTTGTTTGATTCAGGCCTCTCATTCACATCAACTTCCTTTCTCTGCGGCAGTTCACCCCGACTGAAAGGAGGTGATTGCTGAGGCTTTTTGAAAAGTAGGCACATGGGTTTGCTGGCCCACCCCCAAGTCTACATTAAAATCAGTATTTGGGCCAACTGTAAGAACTAACTCAGGAATAATGTTTATCTAAACAAGTGGTGTTCACCCGAGCTGTCAAACACCCAGAGGAGACTCATTGGCATAGACAGCAGCTCACCTGCCATCTCTTCATCCAGGTGACATGTAGCCAAAAGTATCCGCTTAATGAAGTCACACAAGTAGCCTATTACTTTTCTTTTTTTTGGGGGGGGGGGGGGGTCATGTTATAACTTGCACATTTTTCATATTTCACAAGTTGGCAGGACTAGAAACAGCAGCTTCATTTCCCGGTACTATGAATGAATAAGATAAATAAATGCAAAGAGCTTTTAGGTACATTGACTTGAACCTCTTGCAGCATATGAAGAAGAATGTTTTTTTTTTTGGTAGGGGAGGATCTAAATCATGTCAATAGCTAATCAGCCCTTGCTTATTCTGGGTAATGCTGTCTGTTGACTGGAAGCTATCTCTGCGCCATCTGTCTCGCCATCTTCTAGTTCTCTTTTTTTTCTGTTCCTAGTTGCCTTGAGAAACTTCTTGAATGATGGGTAATGGACGGGGAGGTCCCCAATCCTCAATACTGTACCAATGTTTTGTTGATGCTTCGATGACAACACGTCATTGTCATGTGTTATTTACCTTTATTTCTTTTGTTTTCACACAGTATACCAATTTGTGCTTTGATACTGTCACTCTAAAGAAAAAGCTAATTGTATAAAGTTAGTGATATGAAAAGAAAATGGCTATTTTTTTTTTCATTTTGCATTCCAGTACATGTATTTTGTTCCAAAGGTTTTGTTTACTTATGTTAATAATTCTGTGAGCAGTGCCATATGTTTAGAGATCCTCACCATGTTTAGAGTAAGGCCTTGTTTTTGAAGAGTTTGTTGGTATTGATCTGTACCTGTTGATATCAGAAGGCCAGAAGATTGTGCAGTATTGCTTGTATTAATCTGTCCAGTCTGCCTTGTCAGCCACATCAGGCCTGATCTTTGAGCACAAGTGCTGATCTGTCAAAGGTCTCCTTTTGTTTGTCTTACCTGATAGATAAACCAGGTCCCAAATCAGTACTCGGCCTCAGAGATGCTTGATGCGTACCAGCCCCTCTTACCCTCAGTCTCTGTGTTGGGTTACTTTAACGTTCTGTCAGAAGAGGGAGCCGTTGTTCCATGTAGCTGTTTCGCTTCTCATTAGTAAAAGGCATTCATTAACTTTACGATGGTTTTCAAAGCTCATATCACTTTGGAAGTATGCACAGTGCTGTTAATAAAACGATAAGCAAAAGCCATCACGTGTCTCTTTTCTCTACATGCATATTGAAATGTGTTTGGCTTGTAGATGCCATGAATCTGAAAAATATCAAATGCAGGCAAAGAGTTCAAAAGTGACATTTAGGAGCACAATGTCAACAGAAAAAATTAAACAATTTACTCAGGATGCACAAGCCATTTGTGATGAATCAATGATCTTTTTATGACATACTATACTATGACTTTTATGACAGACTTGATTAATTATAGTCCTGGCAGATACTGTACAACAGGGGTTCTAAAAGTTGAGTGCCAATTTAGGACATATGATTAAGGGCTGCATCGGAAAAGTGCACACATACATACATAAATTTGTGTATGTAGAGGTTATTAAATGTGAGCTATTGAATGTGAAAAGATTGAAATGGGCCGAGGGTTAAAATCATTAAAATATAATGCATGCAAATGATGATGCATACATTTGATGTGACGTTCAGGGGCTGCACAAAAATGGTTCTGAGCTGCAATTTGAGAAACTATGCACTATAATAAGAATTTTTAGTTACATTTTTATGGCATACTATACTATGACTTGTTTTAACACACTATACTTTGACTTTTTCATGTTTTCTTTGACACTATATTATGGCTTTTTATCATTTTCTTTCGACATACTATACTATGACTTTTTTTGACATACTATACTATGGCATTTTTATCACATTTTTCAACGTACTATACAATGACTTTTCAGCATACTATACTATGACATTTTTCCACATACTGTATCATGGATTTTTGATGATGTTTATATATTCTACGGCTTTTATCAATTATTTTAAACTGGCTATAGTGATATATGAGTTGTGGCTTGGAGGTAGAATGCTTACCCTGTGATTACAAGGTTGGTCGATCATTCCCAGTTTAACATAATGTCACTTCTTGTGGTTTGGAGGTTGAATGCTTGCCCCAATATCTGAAGGTTGTTGGGTCAATTCCAGGCTTAATTGTGTAACTTTTTTCGACATAATATGCTATGGCTTTTTTCTTACTTTTTTCAACATACTATACTAAGACTTGTTTCATCACGTTTTTTGACATACTATACTATTACATTTTTTTCGACATACTATACTATGGCATTTTTATCACTTTTTCCAACATACTATCCTATTACATTTTTTTCGACATACTATATTATGGCGTTTTTATCACTTTTTTCAACATACTATACTATGGCTTTTAATCACGTTTTTCGACATACTATATTATGGCGTTTTTATCACTTTTTTCAACATACTATACTATGGCTTTTTAATCACGTTTTTTGACATACTATTCTATGGCTATTTTCAACATACTATACTATGACTTTTTTCGACATACTATATTATGGCGTTTTTATCACTTTTTTGACATACTATACTATGAATGTTTTCGACATACTATATTATGGCTTTTTCATCACGGTTTTTGACATACTATGCTATGGCATTTTTATCACTTTTTTTGACATAATATGCTATGGCTTTTTTCTTACTATTTTCGACATACTATACTATGAATGTTTTCGACATACTATATTATGGCTTTTTAATCATGTTTTTTGACATACTATTCTATGGCTTTTTTCGACATACTATACTATGGCTTTTTTTATTACTATTTTTGACATACTATACTATGGCTTTTTTATTACTATTTTTGACATACTATACTATGGCGTTTTTATCACTTTTTTTGGCATACTATACTATGAATGTTTTCGACATACTATACAATGTCTTTTTTATTACTATTTTTGACATACTATACTATGGCGTTTTTATCACTTTTTTCAATGTACTATACTATGACTTTTTTCGACATACTATACTATGACTTTTTTCGACATACTATACTATGCCATTTTTATCACTTTTTTCAACATACTATACTATGACTTTTTTATCACTATTTTCAACATACTATACTATGATTTTTTTCAACATACTATACTATGCCGTTTTTATCCTTTTTTCAGCATACTATGATATGGCTTTTTCATCACGGTTTTTGACATACTATGCTATGGCATTTTTATCACTTTTTTTGACATACTATACTATGAATTTTTTCGACATACTATACTATGGCTTTTTTATCACGTTTTTTGACATACTATACTATGGCTTTTTTATCACGTTTTTTGACATACTATACTATGGCTTTTTTCTAACATTTTTCAACATACTATACTATGGCGTTTTTATCACTTTTTTCGACATATTATACTATGGCTTTTTCGACATAATATACTATGGCTTTTTTATCACGTTTCTTGACATGCTATGCTATGGCTTTTTTATTACTATTTTTATATACTATACTATGGCGTTTTTATCACTTTTTTCATCATACTATACTATTGCTTTTTTCTAACATTTTTTGACATACTATACTATGGCGTTTTTGTCACTTTTTTCGGCATACTATACTATAAATGTTTTCGACATACTATACATTGGTGTTTTTATCACTTTTTTCCAACGTACTATACTATGGCTTTTTTACCACGTTTTTAAAAAACTTTTTTCAACATACTATACTATGACTTTTTTCGACATACTATACTATGGCTTTTTTATCACTATTTTTGACATACTATACTATGATTTTTTTCAACATACTATACTATGGCATTTTTATCACTTTTTTCAACATACTATACTATGAATGTTTTCGACATACTATACTATGGCTTTTTCATCACGTTTTTTGACATACTAAACTATTACATTTTTTTCGACATACTATACTATGGCTTTTTTATCACTATTTTCAACATACTATACTATTACTTTTTTATTACTATTTTCGACATACTATACTATGACTTTTTTCAACATACTATACTATGGCTTTTTTATTATCATTTTCAACATACTATACTATGGCTTTTTCATCACGTTTTTTGACATACTATACAATGGCTTTTTTAATATACTATACTATGGCTTTTTATCACTTTTTTCGACATACTATGTTTATATATTCTACGGCTTTCATCAATTATTTTAAACTGGCTATAGTGACATAAGAATTGTTGCTTGGAGGTAGAATGCTTGCCCTCCTATCATAAGGTTGGCGTATCATTCCCAGTCCAACATAATATCACTTTTTTACCACTTTTTTTGACATACTGTACTGGCTATCAACCTACTATACTATGGCTTTTTTATCACTTTTTTCGACATACTATACTATGGAATTACTGGAATTACTGGAATTGTTGGGTCTTTGTAAATTATAGAGTGTGGTCTAGACCTATTCTATCTGTAAAGTGTCCTGAGATAACTCCTGTTATGATTTGATACTATAAATAAAATTGAATTGAATTGAATTAAATTATACTATGGCTTTTTTATCACTTTTTTTGATATACTATACTCTTACATTTTTTGACATACTATAATATGGCATTTTTATCACTTTTTTTTACTATACTATCACTTTTTTCGACATACTATACTGTCTTTTTCATAATTTTTTTTGACATACTATACTATGACTTTTTCATGATTTTTTTTCTACTTAGTATACTATGACTTTTTTTGACATACTGTACTATGGCTTTTTTATCACTTGTTTCCACATACTGTTTAATGGCTTTTTTATGATGTTTATATATTCTACGGCTTTTATCAATTATTTCAAACTGGCTATAGTGATATATGAGTTGTGGCTTGGAGGTAGAATGCTTTTCCTGTTATCATAAGGTTGGTGGATCATTCCTAGTCTAACATAATATCACTTCTATAGACATACTATACTATGGCTTCTTTATTAATTTTTTGACGTACTATACTATGACTTTTTTCGACATACTATACTATGGCTCCTTCATGATGTTTTTTTATACCACAGGTTTTATAATTTTTTTGAAAATATTACCTACATATGTGAGTTGTGGTTTGGAGGTTTAATGCATGCCCCAATATCTGAAGGTTGTTGGGTCAATTCCAGGCTTAATTGTGTAACTTTTTTTCGACATAATATATTATGGCTTTTTTATTACTATTTTCGACATACTATACTATGGCTTTTTATAACTTTTTTCGACACACTATACTAAGGCTTTTTTATAAAAAATTTCGACATACTATAGTTACTATGGCTTTTTTCACTTTTTCAACATGCTATACTATGGCTTTTTAATCACTTACTATACTATGGAATTACTGGAATTGTTTGGTCTAAATTATAGAGGTCTAGACCTACTATAGACCTAGACCTACTATAAATAAAATTGAATGAATTGAATTGAATTATACTGTGGCGTTTTTATCACGTTTTTCCACATACTATACTATGACTTTTTCATGAGTTTTTTCTACATACTATAATATCACTTTTTTCGACATACGACACTATGACTTTTTTATGACATTCTTTGACTTTTTCATTTTTTTCTACATACTATACTTTTTTATGACATTTTTTGACATACTATACTATGACTTTTTCATCACTTTTTTCGACATACTATACTATGACTTTTTTATGATTATTTCAACGTACTATACAATTACTTTTTCATGAGTTGTTTTCGTCCATGACTTTTTATGACATTTTTTGACATACTATACTACGATTTTAATGGCATTTTATGACATAATAAATACTATGACTTTTTATGATTTTCATGGCATACTATACTTTGACAGTTTTACGACTCTTTTATAACATATTATACTATTTTTTCATGACATTTATGACATACTATACTATGACTTTTTCGTGACATTTTATGACATACTATACTATGACTTTTTAATTACTTTTTTATGACATGCTATACTTTGACCTTTTTATTACTTTTTTATGGCATGCTATACATTCTATACTATACAAAATCTAGTTTGACTGCCCATGGTTCAAATAGGCATCATGTTTGAGCCATTTTTAAAACTCTTACATAACTTAAAGCCTTCTGTGTACAGACTGCTAAATGTATAACATGTAATATACCGTATGTCTGCAGGAGCAGAACAATATGACCATGATTTATTTGTCTGCATGTTAACAATAACAGAATAAGTAAAGCTACAAGCGTATCATTTCCTAGAAAGAACTTTGTCATATTGCCGTACTGGCAGAAAAAATAGATATTTGTTTGAAAGAACCACTTCCAAGTAAATATTGAATTTCTCGTGTAATATCAGAAACATAATTCTCCATATACTTAGAATTGTATGCTTGCCTCTAGACAAATTTCACATTTCTTCATATTCAGCTGTGCATTCAAACATCACTACAGGTTAACGAACACTTAATTAACTGGAAGAGTACCAACTGAACACGGTTTCTATTATCCTATAAATAGTACCAAATACATACAGGTGCATTCTAGCAAATTATAGGAAAATCATAAAAAATCTTTGAGTACCTGTAATTCTGCACAACAGAAATCTAATATTCAAACATTTTCGTTGTGTTAAACATTAGCAGCCTAACCTTTTACATAAAGTTGTTTATTAAGTAGCTCAACGTCTAACTTGAAATAATTTTAAGATCTTATTTTCATTCAACAGTCAAACTTTATTTGGTATAAGTTTCCAAAACTACAAACAATGAATTTGTTGGTAAATTGGTATGAATGTCATTAATGACATTCATTTTACATTTCACAACTCCAAGGCATTAAAAAGGTATTTTACAGAATTAAAACATCCAAAACCATTTGACAGTGGTAGTTCTTAAAAACAGCAGAGCAAAACAGACTAGGAAGGGTAAGTATGGATGATACCTGTACATTACTGAGCACAGCGCGTCTTGATTGTTGATTGTCTACAAACTTAGTTTGCATATGTCACAGTCATTCCCCCCTCCTCAGTAGTCACGTTGTTAGTCATCATGCATTCTGAGAGGGGATTCTGTGTCTCTCTGGGATCCAACAGATTATTTCAAGTTTCAGTCAAAACATGAATTACTTAATTTCATAGTTCATTCATTAAACATAAAAGTGTATTTTCCTTACGAGGAGGGCAACTTCATGCCGTGAGCCATATTTAACATGGACCAATAATCTGTTCTACCCTCATCCTTCATCCTAAAAAAGAACTTAAAATACAGTCATACTAAAACAAAACCACTGTTTCACATTGGAGAAACTCATCTGCATGAATAATAACAACAATGAAATCAGTGCACTAAACATTAAAGAGAAACAATTATAGGCTTTGATTGAATTTTTAAGGCATATTTTTAACTTGGCTGTTGGCATTGCTTCCACTCAAACACGCACAGAAAACATCACTAGAAGGAAAGAAACCATGAAGTAAAGAGTACTACAAATAAAGTTAACCCTTCTATGTAAAATGCTGATCAAATTATTCTCCCGTTTCGCAAATCTTCTTTAAAGTGACTATATGTAACCTTTAAATGTTTCTGAAACTGGGTAATTTTTCATCTAATGATCATAAATGATTTGTAACAGCAAACGAGACTAACAGTGAAAAGAACGCTATTTTTATATAGTTTTTATTAATGCCTTTGCCCGGTTCCATTTTTTCGGCGAAGTCACAAAATGATTGACAGCAGGTAGACCCATTCTAATGGGTCACAGATTTCGCTGTAACACCGGAAAAGCCTGTGTTAGTGAGTATCCAGCCAGGCAAAAGGTAGCAGGAGATTTCTTAATATAGACCAAGTTGTATTTTTATTTTATTTTAGAAGATATATGTTACTGATACTGATGGGGCAGGACCATTACAAGAAAAAAAAGAACAACTAAAAGCTAAAAATGGAAAATAACAGACGACGGGCGAAAACCAGAGTCAATCTCGGTCGGGCTTTCAACAGATGGAGACAATTACGGGATTGTAAATGATTAAAAAATGTCCTTGAATTGGTATGTAATATGTCTATTTCATTCATGAAATAACTTTACAATGCGTAATGTGGTTGTACGTTAGTAGCCAACATTAACTTACGTACCCCTTCCATTTAGCGCCTAGTTTTTATTCATTTTCAGTCCGTGTTTGTGTTACTATTTTCTTTTCCTTTGTCCCCCTGTACTTCTGTAAAGCGTCCTTGGGTTTCATGAAATGCTATATTAATCTAAGTTATTATTATGTTGGATATTACAACAAACTCTTAATGCTTTGGCCCGTGACACAGTGACAGTGATAATGTTACCCGGTTTAGCTTACAATACATCCATAGTAGGCTAATTTACTATATGCAACACTTGAAATGCAACGATGCATCTGTAACTTATTCTCTTATTGTAAATGAATGCTTTTCTGTCTGAGCAAAACATTCATCGCAACTGTATGACCTCCAGGTAACGCCAACACGATAATACAGTGGGCAATACAGCACCGTAAAGAAAAGACCTTTATGACAGCAGGTGTGGTAAAAACACTACGGCTTTGCTGCTAGAATCAACACAAACTCAAAGCAAATAGCCACTTTAATATACACAAACTGGGGTGTGTAAAGACGAGAATGTTAGCTGTAGAGAAGGAAAAACGACAAATGTGAATGATGTGTGATTAAATGACCTAAACATTTGTTTTTCAGAGCTAAAATGAAACACTTTGGTGAGGCTGTAACTGGCTGTAGGGAGAGGCATCGTTGCATCCCCAAAGACTTAATAACAGACTTAAGCAAAACAGGAAACCGACAAAAAAATATCCAAAACAAAAACAAGACATCTACCTAAGCTCTTCTTGCTCTCCATAAAGAGCACCCAAACAAAATAAAACACTATCTGGTCATTTATTTTTGGTTGTTTTTTTCTATCAAGTTATTTTAAATAAAGAAATATATACATAGATTATAATATGTACACTTGATAAAGAGCTGTTTCAGGCTGCTCTTCAGTGTTTACTTTGCCTGAGGTGATGCGTAGTCGGGTATAAAAACAGTCCCTGCTCAATGTTGTGCTCCAATTATTGTTCTACGGACAATCAGCAGTATTCAAGGCTCGTGGTAATGGGAACTCTAGGCGAAGGATTGTCCTTGGTTTATAGGTGGGAGATTTATATGCAGAGTTACATAGTGGAGGGCTCAAATCATTTCTCATTAAAGCTCATTCCCACAATAATGTGCTGGATGTGAAGGACAGTAAGCAAAAGCTGCAGCTTGGAATAATTTGAGTCTCAGTCATGCATCATGATAACTGATGGACAACTGAGCTTTTCCATGACATAACTCTGGGATGAGGAGCTGTGGTGGAAGCTTGAAGGCATCGGCCGGTCTGAGCCTCAGAGGGAAGAACAGGAGTTGTCGTTTCTGCAGTCGCCTCCTCACTTCTGTACATCCAGGTACTCACCGCTCTTTACTCCAGAGGGCAAACACAGACAATAAAACACAAAGAAAGAGGGAGAGAGGTGGGGTTGAGGGTGTGTTAATATGTTATGGTATAATCATATCAGCAGAAAAGCAACATCACCTTTCTCTACAATCTGTTCAGTTAAACAGTAGATGTCTACCTGGTCGTTGGGAGGTTGCTTTTCTCCGTTGACCCCGAGGAGCACGGCTTCCTCTGTGTTGTCGCTTTTCATCTCCACCACAATGTTATCTTTGCCGGACTTCTCTTTGGTGCTGCAAGACCGAACAAACTCCTTAAAGTTAGAAAAATACATATTGCAATCGACTGTTCTTCTATCCAGCCCGAACGATGATGATTCATAGTTTGTTTTGATTTACTTTTTGGCCATTTGGAGGCAGTGGAAACAAGCTGTAAACACAACACTGACATACATGTATCATCACCTTTTAAGTTTATTTGGTAAAGGAGTCGAGTTTGTGTCCACCTGACAAATGCAAGTCTTAACTCTTCATTCAGTTACATTTTTAGTCTATACCAACTCCTGAAGGAAATATCCGGCTCTTTAGCTGCTAACTGCTTCATATGTTCATCAGTTAGCGGCTTACTGTGTCTACTCTATATGCTGTTTGCTGCTGAGCAGATAGTGTAGTGTGATTTTAGAGCTTTTAAACATTGAGTTAAATGATGATACAAAGTTCCATAGAGATGAGAGGAACTGCAGAGTTGGTGATAATTATTGAGCAGCGCCTTTCACATTACACGTTGTCCATTGTTAATATGAAAATATAGATAACAGCTTTAACCATGTGCGTGTTAACTGCACACATGGGTATGCCTACAATGTTGCTTGTAGTTATGTTAAATTATGTTATTTTAAAATTACAAAACTACCCAAGTCTTTAACAGTTTTGTCCCTGGCATATACAGTATTTTAATTTGATTTTATAGATGATTTAAGGCCAATTAGAGTGTTAAGTCTAGCAGACTTCCTTAAAACCCACAGAACATAAACATTGGCCATGTCTGCCATGAGGTCAAGCATCTCCATTAGCACCTAACATAACATTCATATGGGTTTAGAGGTTGATCTGGAGACATCTAAAATAAAGTTAACAGCCAGTGACATAAGCATTCAACTCTACATTCAACTCCATTCAACCATTCAACTCTCTCTCTCTCTCTCCTCTACAAGGAAATTATTATGGAAGTAACTTCAATATTAACTTGATATAAAGTTAAAGGCCTATTAGTTGAAAAGAAAAGCAGGAAAGAAAACAAAAATGTTTTCTGATTGAACTGACTGTACTAACTTTATAAACCATCGCCAGATCTGATGATAGACATTTAATTTTGCTTTCCACATCAAAGAAAACCGCTAAATGTGTGTACCAAGTTTAAGAAAGCGAAGTCTGCATGTATACAAAATGTCTTCCTCTACTTCCTGTTTTGATCATCGGCCATGCCATCGGCCTTCTTTCATGTCTTATTCTGTCACCAAAAGCTATTTTGTCCATTTAGTTTCTAGGACGAAAACTTTCATTGGTTGAGAACCAAAAAATATCTGATGTCCACTACGATTGATGTTGGGTCTAAGGGGATTAAAACATATCGCATCTTCACCCTCCAACAGCAAGTGGCTCGTGTTGTACTTACAAGTCTTCCTTGCCGGACCGGCCACAGATCTTGCCCTTTTTGTAGAGGAAGTAGAGCACACTCCCCAAGATGGCTAGCAGCAGGATGCAGATAATGATGACTGCAATGATAACACCCCTGCCCTCTGGTGGAGAGGAAGCACAACAACAACAACCACAAGGTTATTGGCTGTAATTGGATTATGAATGAGATGATGGTATGGGGTAGGAGAGGCGGATACAGGATTGCATCAGGCAGGCTGTGCAGCATTCCACAGTGTGTAGGTGCAGTACATTTTTACAGTGTGTCTAAAGAGAGTGCAGCACTAGCGTCATTCAGGTGACCTAAACCTGGCAACCTAAAGAAAAGAAGTCATTCAGGATTGTAGGAGGAGAGGTACGCTTATATACAACATGCACAGGAAGAGGTGAAGATGAACAACTCAATTATGGTTTTGAGATTTTGTTCATCAGGAGAGAGGGGGCTCTGATGAATGCTGGGAGGTGAGAGAGAGGCAGGTGCTGTGGAGGAGAAGTGGAAGGAAGCTTTTTGCCTCTGAGAGGCGAGAGGTGAAGGGGTCTTCAGCAGTGTAACATACAAACCTGGTTGTTGTTTTTTTGCTGGTGTTTCTGCTTTGAATGAGAAAAGCCACATGGGAACAATTATCAGTTGGTGGCTGGATGTATTAAATAACTCATATTAACACACACACACACACACACACACACACACACACACACACACACACACACACACACACACACACACACATTAGACTTTTAACAGAGGCCTGGACTGAACACAATAAATGTTTAATTTGACTTATCTGTGATTCTGTCATTTCTGAGGGCAGCCCTGTTTGAGCTCATTTAACCAGCCCTTTTTCCAGAAACGACAACCCAGAACAGTTTTTCTCTAAGGGGAAATTTCCTGGCATGATGTACAAGAGAGAGAGGAGGCAGGAGGAGAGAGAAAACACAAGGCAGCACTCGTAATGGGAGTCAGGAGACTCACTGAGTGCATTTGAAGCATCAGCTGCTTTCTACAGTCACACTGATGCACACATGTGTTTGTGGTTGTGTACTGTGTATGCATCTGTACGCCGTATTGGATAAGCATAACAGGAACGCACACTGCTGTATGCAGAGGGTAAACCATTTCAACCCTTTTTATCGGATTTAATTGATAACTTTTCTGGGAATTAAACCTAATTTTCAGATAATTTGTAATACTTATATTAGCAAATACAGTTTAATTACATAACTTAACAAGGAGAAAATACGAGCTATGCCAACAAATTAGCCTATTAACCTCGCAGCGATGACAGTGATATCACCCATTAGGAATTATAAATACCTTGTAGAAACCACAGCTTTTAATCAGAGCGATCACTAACCAACACTGCTGTAATGACCTTTCACTCGTACCTGTGTGATAATTTCTGCAGCCTTCAGGTGCGTTTGAGTTTTCCTCTTTTGCTCTTATTTTTTCTGTCTGACTCTCAGAAAAAACGCGTGTAAGTATGTAAACCATCTTACACTGAATATGCAGATAATAACTTTTACTGACAGCTAAAGCATCAGTCAAGTCCTTTTCGTGGGGTTTTGTTTTAAAGTTGTTTTTTTTAAATTTTCTAAACTTTTTGTAGTTGATTTAACCTGAGTGGTGCGAGGCAGACGGTGCAGAGTGACTATGGTCTTACCTGTGGCGGAGGAAATTGTAGTGGTGGTGGCTGGTGTAGTGGTGTGTATAACTGAAAACACTGAAAACAGTAAAAAGGCACAGAAGGAAGGACACTCCCTGTTAACACACTGGTGGAGGAGGGGAGGACATTTACCAGCCGCACAGCGTCTCGTCCAAAACAACAACACTAATTGAAATGTCAGGAATCACAGGCAACACGTTACAGTACATGGCAGAGCGTGAGGCCTTCAGACAAAGTAAAAATAAACAAAGAAGTGACACAGACAAGAAGGGGAGGAACAGAAGATAGATTTGTACACCCAAATAAACACACAGAGCAGAGAGGGGAAACGCAAGCAGCAGGAGGAACTCACTGGCTGTGATGTTGAAGGCCACCGCGTCAGTGCCGAACTCGTTGGAGGCATTGCAGAAAGCAGTGATGTCAGCGGTGACTGTGATGCTGACCACACTCCTAACGCCCTCCTCGGTCTTCATTTGGGATGTTGTCTTGAGATTCTGGCACGAAAACACACAGTTAACACAGAGAAAAAGGCAGGTGCACCAGCGGAAAATGTTTCCCTTTCTTTTGCATGGGTCAGATCTGACACATTCTGTCACAGACTGAAGAAAGGTGCTTCATCTGTTTGAAATGCAACTAACCAACCTTTCGTGGCAGCTGATAGCACCTCTCCCAGGCCAATCAGGGATTTCTTTCAATGCAGAAACACCGTAAAAATAAATACTTTAAAATCAGACCAGTTGGGTTGAAGATATCGCTGTGCTTTGAGCTAAATGCTAATGCTAACAAGGCAATGACAAGGCTAACATGCTGATGTTTAGAAGATGTTTACCATGTTCACTATTTAGCATTTAGCTAACTAGCACTACACACAAAGTACAGCTGAGGCCAATCCATCTAGTAGATGAGACATTTCACTGGATATGTAAGGATTTTGACCTGCTGGTGACACTTGATAAAAAGTCAATAGGATCACCAAAGTCATTAGCATACATCCTCCCTGTGCCATGTACTGTATATCTATACCAAATGTTACAGCAATCCATCAAATAGCTGTGGAAATATTTCAGTCTGGAACAAAGTGGAGGACCAACCGATGTCATCCACTCGTTCATTACCTTCAATAAATATCCCAGTTAGGCAAATTACTGTAATTACCATGAATGCTAGAACACAGTGCAAAAATACAAAAATACATATACTGATACACAGCAACCAACCTGCTCCTACTTTTATCATATGTAGAGTAAAATGTACAGTAACAGTGGGGATCCTATACTGTAAACTGTTTGAATGACACAACTTTGTCACGTGGAACCTGAGTCTTTGGGACTGAAGAGATCAATCTAGTGAGTAAACATTTGGAAAAACTGAGCATTTCTGTTACAGCTGTAGCTAATCCAAAAATGGGATGCTTCCCTCTGCTCTACCTTTCCATCAGAGGTGGTCCAGATAATACTGGGAGCAGGGAAACCTCTGACATTGCAGCTCAGGTTGACTGTCGTCTCATAACTCGCGCCAATCTCAGTGGATTCTAGCACCAAGATTTCAGGTGGACCTAAAAAGAAAGAGCAAGAAATACTAACTTTAAAATTTCTCACATGGCCATACCTAATAGCTACTCACAGTGTCTGTTGCTAACACAGAAATCCAGCTTTCCTTTAAAAACTGCCACATTAATATAAAAATACAACAGAAACTACACAAAAATGTAAAAACTAAACTAAAAAACTAAACATAAAACATATATAAACTCACACAAAAAAACTAGCATGGCATTATACATTATATCAAGATATTTCTTGATGAATAACATTGATTACAGACTAGAAAGCAATTTTGTATTCAGCCTACATTATCTGTAATCAGATTTTACCCTGGACATAAACAGTAAGTATCCCGTTGGTTTCCATTCCCTCGATCTCAGGAACAGTCACCACGCACATGTATGTCCCTGCTGTCTCAAACGTACTGTTCACCAGGGTCAATATGTGGCCCATGGAAATCTCCACCCCGTTCTACACACACACACACACACACACACACACACACACACACACACACACACACACACACACACACACACACACACACACACACACACACACACACACACACACACACACACACACACACACACACACACACACACATTAATATGAAGCAGGGGTTACCAGTGAACTAGTCTTTAGTAGATCAGATGGCTGCTTCAACAAATGTTTCACACAAAGTTTTGCAGAAAAAGTTCAAACAATCCTTTGATAAAATTTAAAGTTATATTTTATTACTACATCTGATACACAGCCAATCACAAAATCATCACAAAATAATATTCAACTGCCTTTTTTTGGTGTCCACACTTCTAGATAAGCCACTGCCAACGAAAACAATCTAATCAAGTCACAAATTTGGGGGGGCTTTCTAAATACATGTTCATTCATATGCGTGTTGTTTCCGTGTAATTGATCTGTACTGCATGTGTTTATGTGACCTTAACCCAGACTGTTTGCGTCTGGAGAGAAGAGAGGGCGTTGCAGGTTGCCGTCAGCACCTCTCCCTGGTCCACCAAAACGGTGTCTTCAGGCATCACAACAGCAGGATCGAGGTCTACACACACAGCAGGGAGAGAGAGAAAAAATGTCATACTGGGCACAGGCAGTTGTCGTGCAGGTAGAATGTATTCATTGTCATGGTCACAAATCAGAGCAGATTCCTTACAGTTGACCAACACTGTGGTGTTTCCCAAGATTCCATCAAAGGTGTCCGTGTCCGTGTCTATAGAGGTACATTCGTAAACTCCGCTCTGATGACGGGTCACATTATCTATCACCAACACATTGCCTTCCACAGGGTCACTATCCTTCAAAAAGCAAAGGTAATCTTCAATCAACACAAAAACATACAGTAAGTAACTTTTATTATTTGGAAATGTGGACATCAACAACTGTATCTGCTGAGGAAAATTGTGATCAGACAAAGAAGGTAGTAGTCACTATGCCGCTGCCTTTGCATATGCATGAATAATGAGCACAAAAAGGGTTGATCTTTCTTACTTTCTTACTGATTGTGAACAATGACGATGGCTTATTCCCATTGCCTTGGCAGTGAATTTCGATAGAGTCTCCTTCCTTAATTTTGCCATTTGGTGACTCCACCCAAACACTTACAGCTGTGGAGGGGTCTGAAACAGAGAGAGGAATTCAAGGTCAGAGAAGGTTTTAATGCACATATGGGCGTAATATGTTGGTGTCAACATAGATTGATGATATGTTGTATCATAACCATGGTCAAGGTGGGGCAGTTGGCATCACTGTTTAAAACTGTGATCATTTCTCATTGAAAATAAACTTGTTATGTGGTCTCCTAGTCCAGCATTATACTGGTGTTATACTATGTGTTGAACTCACAGTATACAGTGATGTTAATACGGCTGGTCTCGGTCATCTTTGTTCCTCCAGGAACAAAGTAGGTGATCTCGCAGTAGAACAGATTATCTTTGTCTTCCTTTGTCACCTTCATGCTTAGCTCGCTCCTAACTGAGACCAGCTTAGTGGATTCAGTAGTGATGCTGGGCACCACCTTCACCACTGGAAGACAAAAAAAAACATTTTGAAACGCACAAGACAAGGGAAGAAAAGGGGGGGGAAGTGGAGGAAAAGACATTAAACAACATTAAATCACATTAAGCACAATAGTGTAGATGTGTGTCGCAGATGTTGATCTCAATCTGTCTCACCATCCTGATCAGCGCGTAGTGGCGTGTCGTTTCGGTACCAAGTGATGTTCGGCCTGGGGAAGCCATTTTTGACCTCGCAGATCCCAATCTGTAGGAGAGGAGAGAGAATGAGAAAAGACCAAATTCAAAGAATTTAATTGTAGCCTTACTAATGGTAATTTCAGCATTTTTATACTGATACTGATGTGGCAAAGCTTGTTTACCTTGGATGGGCTGTCTTCGTTGACTGAGATCCCTGTTTGCACACCCTCAATGGTGGGACGTTCTGGTGTTTCTGCATAGCAATTAAGAACTGAATCAAGA
The DNA here is from genome assembly GCA_023631565.1 of Gymnocephalus cernua. NCBI lineage: Eukaryota > Metazoa > Chordata > Actinopteri > Perciformes > Percidae > Gymnocephalus > Gymnocephalus cernua. Next base: position 19,592,159 of record CM042430.1, read on the forward strand.
ACTAGAAAAGGCTAAATTTGCTATAGAAAATGTCTTTGTTCAGGCAGCTGATCATTTGATGTTTGAAATAGTCTTAGTGTCTCATATGCACATGTAAGTTGAAGTGTCATTGGAAGCACTGAAACGATTTGAGGTGTCAGTTAAAGGCTAATCGCTGCAATGAGCTTAAGTTTTAGTTAAAGTTAAAAAGTTTAGGTGTTAGTTGAAGAAAATAAGGATGAAATAAGTTGAAATTTTACAAATTGTGACATTGTGCGAGGGAGGGTGACTTTGTAAACATTGTGATGCATAAATTATCTATGAAGTGTGGGAGTAAAAAGAGTTTGAGGGTGTTTTTTTTTTTTAAAGCTTTTTTTTAAAGCTAAAGTTTTCACTCAAACCATTGGAAAAAACACGCCATCTCAGATTGAATCTTACCGAACACCTTCAGCTTTGTGCGTCCCTCCCCAATCCCATCTGTTAGACCTTTAATGAGACAGATAAATTCCAGTTCGTCTACTGGCTGCACGTCGCTGATTGTCAGCACTATCTCTCCAGTGGCTGCGGTACCATTCACACTCATCCGATCTGTGAACTGTGTGCCTCGGTCTACAACCTTCGCGGTGGCGTCCTGGTAGTAGATGTTCTGCTTCTCACCCGAAGGTTTCACCTAAAGGTTGGAGTACAAAAGCATGAAACATTGCATGCATGGACACATCATAACTCTCTGTGTATGCGTGCATCAGGCTGAAAGAAACTCACGTAGAACCACTGTATGACCATGCCGCCGACGCCGTCAGATGCTGTAAACATGCAGGTAATCTGAGCTGTATCTCCCCTGAACACCTCCACTCTGCCCTCCATGTTCACCTCCACATTAGCCCACACTGAAATGGAGAAAGAGAAAATGGTTGTTGTTAAATATGTCTGTTCAACATTTTCAATCATTTATTACCATCAATCTCATATTTGCACCATAACGAGAATTTGTGCAATTGTACTTTAGTGAGTAGTTCTCACTTCATTTTCAACTGCAATCACATTATTAATTTACTTTTGCAGTAATACAATGATGTTAAAATTAATTTTAAATATGTTTTTAGTGTGTTTTTGTTTTTTTAATCAAAGACCTTTGGTAATATAACAGAAATGCTCTTTTAGCCTTCCAGTCTCTGACAGGGAAGGATGGTGTACATATTTGTTTGATTGAGTGCCATTCAAACCTCTAATGAATGAATACGTTGTGGAAAATGTGATGGGAACATCACATAAATGTGCGTTTAATTGATTCATTCATAAACTAGTACTTCTGATAAGGATTCCTTAAAGTGGTGAACAAACTATGTAACGGAGATATTGTTTCTAAATTACCTCGAACGTCTGTGCTGACATTTCTTCTTATTTATCTAGCAAAATGCATGCCAATACCAATATATGTCTGCCAATTAAAACATAAAGCCAATAAAGCTTCAATGAACTGAACCTGAAATGAACGGGATTGTGATACAACAGAACCTCGAGTTTATTAGCTGAGACTGATGATTATCATCCTTACAAGAACCTGAATTATAATGAAGAAACAAACTTTTGCATCCACACCCTGTTGACACAAACTCAAGAGAGACATGGAGGCAAAAAGAAGAGACAAGAAAGTTATGGAGGGTCAAAGGGAAGAGAGAGATGCTATGACAGGAATGAGAAGCCCACCCATGTCCACATTAATGTGCTGCATTCCACCATGTCACACTCTCACAGGAAGAAAGGCTCAATTTACAGGCAGCATAGTAGCCCCACTGTTCTTCCATGATCTGTCTCTGAGGAACGAGTGGTTTTCCCCTTCCAGGATCTCTTGCCATCCTACTAGTCTATAGGAGGGACCCCAAAATTACACTTTACATCGCAGTGTGTCAGATGTACGAGATGCCAACGGGCGCTGTAGCCTGGAGGTAACAAGGCTGCCAGGTTTGATTTAGCCTTTCCTTGTCTTGCTGAATGTACAGTAGCTTTTCTTGTAGTTTGTGTCAAGAGCTGCTCAGAAGAATGTAAATGTGGTTAATCTGTGTCCTGCATTGACCTTTTTTACTCTTTTTTTAACCTCAAGAAGCACAACAGACAATACATAATAAAACACAGTTTCACAAGGATCGGTTTTTAAATTAGATTTTATTATATAAAAGCCTTTTTTTACAGCGTGAAAGTTCACATCAAGACTTTCGGAGCTATGCTTCCTACTAACGTCTCAAGGTCTTCCACAGCAAATCGAGTTTGCTTAGTTACTTACTTGGGCCGCTCCATCTACTGAAGAAGACCGTGAGATTTACCTGACAGCTCTTTAACTTAAAAAACTTAAAGACTGAAAAGGAGTAATTTCCAGCCATGAGTGTGGGGAACAGTGTTAGAAAAAAAGCTCTGCGAACCAACGATTTTTAGCCAAAAAGAGTGAAATAGATTATATAAAAATGGTTAACTGTTTTACATTTAATTTGTTTACAAAAATTGGAGAATTGTTCAGACATTATTTTCCAGGCAGAATCAGGGCACTAGTATACTGTATCAGGTATCCAGAGACACTTCATCCAGGAAAAATGATCAGATGCGCAGTTAAGTGAATTACCACACTAGGGCTGCCTGCTGATGAGCTTATTACCCAGCAGACACATCCCTGCTTCACTGCTGGCATTTCATTCCTTCATCATCTGCACGGATAACAAACATTTACCACTCCTCCCCCCAAACTAAACCTCTGACTGCTCCTTGCCCTGCATCAACAATAAACATGCCTCCCCCTTCTTTTCCGACTCTTTCTCCTTCTGTCCACATCTCAACCCCCCCCCCCCCCCCCCCCCCTTTACTCTTCCACCTGCCTCTCCCTCTGCAGTGTTTTGCTGTTTACCGATGGCTAATGGAGCTGGACGGATGCTTTCATGAAGAAATCCAATTAGCCTCTTCACATGGACATTTCCTGGCCATTAGCAATGGAAGGACATTGCTGACTCACTTGCAGCATCCCATCCCCCACCTGAGGACTTACCTACAGTGAAACGTGGGATTCAGATAGCCAATTTCAGATTCTAGTTTGCAGAATGTTTCACAAACTCTTTCCCCATCCTGTCTGACAGTTGGAGTCTGTTTGCTCAGGGGAATCTCAATCAAATCTCATTAGTAATTTGACCAGCATTAATCGCCACAGTGCATCAATCAGAGCGGCTGGAAATCCAAGGCCTCAGATCGATCCTCTCTGGTGATGAGAGAGCAGATATTGGAGTCAATACACATTTGATAATAGTCCTAAATCAGTATGACAGAATACAGCTGAGCATCCCTTCTGACAGCAGCATGCTGGAAATGCCTCCAGTTTTATGAGCTCCCCTCACCAAACAATATCTTCGCCCTGAAGTGTGCGTTTGACCCTGAGACAACCATTTCACATGCCGAGTGTGATTTCCACAAGTTCAGGTCAGTAGTTGGATACAGCTCAGAGGTGTGTGTGTGTGTGTGTGTGTGTGTGTGTGTGTGTGTGTGTGTGTGTGTGTGTGTGTGTGTGTGTGTGTGTGTGTGTGTGTGTGTGTGTGTGTGTGTGTGTGTGTGTGTCTCATCTGACCAATGCAATTGAATACAAATAAAACGGAAAGAAAACTCACAGCAGTTTCATTCTATAAGAAATAAACAATGAATATTATGGCTGAAAAATGTCACTCTCAATTCATCTGCTGGCAATATTTTCAATTAATCAATTAATCTTGGTCTATAAATTATCAGAATACGGCTTCTTTAAATTACTTGTTTTGTCCAACCAACAATCCATAACCCGAAGATGTTTGCCATCACATACATCCAAGCAAAACAACAAAAAAGCAATTAAGAAGCTGAAATAAATTAATGTTTGGCAAATAGTTGCTTTAATTAACTAATCAATTCAGCTTTAAACAACAAATAAAGAATATATTTCACTTGATGTGAAGGTGCAGTGGAGAAGATCGATCACTACAGGCTGTGAGAGTAGTATTGATCTCCTCATGCAATTCTTGGCAAAAAAAGTAAATAAGCCTATTTCCCAAGAAAACAGCATCAAAAAACATCATTGAAGTTGTGGAAGGACATATTTAATATAAGGTGTATGTGATATTGTCGTACAATGTAAAAAAATTAAAAATAATTCAATGACTTTACAAATTAAGCCTCAAATTTACAAGAATGCAATTCCCACAGCACAGGAAGAGGAAAACCCCTTACAATAACAGGACCGTTTTTATTCCCACAGATATGCAGAAAACTTACCAGAGAAATGTTGCCGTCAAAATGAATATTTTTGCTTTGATTTATTAACCTAGTTGAGTCTGGGTCACTTGCATACACACAATACACATGTATATCTTAATTATTGTGTCAGCGATGATAATCGAGCTTCAGTCAAGGCTGCAGGTGATCCCTAGACAGAAATAAACGTATTGGTTCAGCTGTTTCCACCTTAAAACACAGCTCATCCCACAAAGAGAGCGGATTGAATTCAAAGGCACTGCAAGATCAGGTGCACTTAAAGATAAGACTAAATAAGCCCCACAACACACCCGTTACAAAAGGAGAGCACGGGAAGAAAGGACAATCTCAAGGGGGAAGTGGTATCAAAGACATTGTTATGTCTACAATGAAGTCAAAGCCTTTTGTCAGGATACACAATCCTAAATACACAACAGTTTTTGTGTTTGGAGGAGATGATAATAAAACTTCCTGCCATGCTCGGAGCTATTAAATCTCTGAAATTATTCCTCTTATGACAAGAACGTGTAAAGAAAACCTATCAACACGGAAAACTAATGCCAGGTGATCAGCAGACAGTCTTCCATTAGGATTTTTTTAAATAAGTATGACCGTATATATCTTAAGCATACGCTTCAGTCCTCCCTCTGACAGGTACAGTAGACAGATGAGATGAGGCATGTGGTTGTTCAAAGGCTGGAATCTGTTTTGACTGTCTAACCATGAAGGGTTTAGTTGACGGACTGCAGTCGACCTGCTCCCTCTGTCTGCTCCGGCAGCTGGCCCAGACCACAGATGGTCATCGGTGAGGGAGAGGAGAAGCTGTCCATCTTCAGCACATTAACTGGCATTCACATCAGATCGTCCTGGACTCCTCTTGACATTAACCTAACTAGTTTGCAGAATGGTGGCACAGGGGCACAACATGGTCCCACAATGATTTCTTGGAACTCTCTTTTTAAAAATGTATGAATATTAATACTGCACTAGTCTCGCCTTGCCACACCTTGCTCCATACGCTGCGGAGGAGGGTCTGGCTAGTCCACATAGCATTCCGGGATGGGAGAAAAATGTGCTCTGGTTTATTGGCTTTTCTTTAAACCAATCACAATCGTCATGGGCGGCGTTAAGCTCCGTGCGGAGCCGCTGCAAAATAGCCTCGGGAAGGAACTTGTTTTGGTGGAACGTGTGTGTCAAAAGTTGTTTTAGTCGTGCAAGAGAAAACTCAGATTGAACGGATAGTCTAGGTAGCTGTCTCAATTAACCACGCAGAGATCTGAGGAGCAATTAATCATAGTCCTCATAAATCCACCAAAGTTGAAAACTCCAACACAAAGAAAGCAGAAGGAAACAGACATTGGCGAAAAGACATGCCGGTGGAATTTCCCGCGGCACTGGAGCAAACCTGGAAGTGGAACGTCGTGGACTATAGTATTTTGCTGGTACTTTCAATATCATTTCAGTATCAGTGTCAACAAAGTTTCCTCATTATGTTACTAAAAAGTGTACATATACAAATAGCATTATTTTTCTTTCAAAACACTTTTGGCTGTTGCAAATTAGTATAGAAACCTAATTTCTGTGAGATATGGCTATGACACAGACAAAAGCTTGAAGCAGCAGCCTCTCTCTAGAGAGTGTAACTTTCAATAGGAGCACATAATGTGAAAAAATGGTTGACAGAATCGATACTGACTGGGTGGTGCAACAGGAAAGGTATTTAAAATGGTTCACCCCCTTGAAATGCTCAGCAAATGTCCTGGTAGTGACCTGAGGGTAAGGCGATAGGAAAGCTTATGTGTAAAATGACATTTCATCCTCTGGGGACCATGAATATACTAAATAAATATCACGACAATCTGTTGATTAGAAGTGGCAAAAGGTGGAAAAATATGGCTTGATGGTGGTGCTCGAGTAAAGGTCAGAAGGTCACCAGAATAACCGTGAATATCCCTAACAAATTTTAGGTCATCCTGGCTACTAGATTTCAAGATATCCTTTACATGGCTGGACAGACAGACATTCATTTCCTAAGGATCTGCGGGGTAAAAAACATTAAGAAACCACTTCCTCAAATCTGAGAGGAAAAACTCTGATCACAGCAGCAAGTGACAGGATGATCGCTGAGGTCAAGCGTAAGCAGAAACACACAACCTGAGATCTTTCAGCCTGTCTGTCTGGGAGCTGTGAGGTGGGACGAGACCATCAGATGTGCAATAGGATCTGTCACACACACACACACACACACACACACACACACACACACACACACACACACACACACACACACACACACACCTCTGAGCTGTATCCAACTACTGACCTGAACTTGAGACCCGACTCCAGCACTAAACACATTATTACATGGTTTGCAAATGTCTCAGAGCACATGACACACATCCTACTCTGCTATGTTTCATTCACTCGTTTCCAGCCACTTATTTCAGTGATTCACCAGCAGCCTTTCTGCTCTTTCTAAAAGGAACTATGTACTTCAGAATCCATTAATCTAAAAAACAGAGAGCATGCAGTTTTGTTTGCATTACAGAGTCCTAATCTAATCAGTTTCTTCTCTCACAAGGTCAGATTTATGGTACTGTATTAATATTTACATACTGTGGATTCCTCTGCTTAGACTCCAATTCATGTTTAATTTACCTCTGGCATGTCCCTCAAAGAAAAGGCTGCAACTCCACTGAACCAAGACATGAAAGGATGGAGTATGAATATTATATTAGAAGGGAGGACAGATAGCGAGACAGCAAGGCTTCCCTGTCTGTGTGCGTGTTTGTGTTCTGTCATGAACTTAGATTTAATTGCTTACCATCACCCACTAGCGTATCCTGTCAGGTGATATCACCGTTGAGAACACAAAGGCAGAAAACAGACAACACGTGGGAGCATAATTATAATAATCTGAAAAATAACAAGGGGCATATTACATTCAATTATAATGTTTAGTACTGAAACACAGCATGCATTGCATACAACAGTGTGTATTACTTTGAACCAAATATTTCCCCTTTTGACAAACGAAGCGACAGCTCGGGGACATGTGTCCAGCCCTGTCACATCTAAGAATAACAATAGCCTATCAAGCTTGTTTGCTTATATGATACAGTAGAATTACAGTGCACTGACCCGGGTGGCACCACAAATAGCAGCCCTAATTCAGGACATGGTGAGGCAGTGAGAGGGAGCAAGGGAAAACAATGCCTCAGTCAGGCTGCTCTTTGTACAGATGTAAATAGGTCTGAGGAGAGGGAGTGTAGTGTAGAGTTAATATGAGGAAACAGATAAAAGGGGAGCAAGAGTGGATAGAGAAAGAAAAGACAGAGGTGGGGATGTGTGAAGAAAGAGGGTGTTTGGTTCTCTGACAGTTACTGTGGCCTCTGACATTTATCGCCGTGATCCCCTCAAAGGTACACTTACAGTATCTTGCGGGGAGAAGGAAATGTTATCAAGCCGAAGATAACAACTCTCACTCAGTGTGGCTCTTGTCAGGAGCCACACTGAGTGAGAGTTGTTATGTCATGTCACACAAAGGCACCTTTTACTTTAAGGGTGCATTCACTCCACACAGCAGCTCTCTGATTCATGCCAACGATATTTATAACTGGTATTAAAACTGGCTGGCAGTGTAGCAGTTATGGCCTTGCAAATGTTTAAAAAAAAAATGTAATATTCCCCATTAGTTGGGGGGGCTCCTACAATAAGGTATCAGCTCTTCATGTTTCATCACAACTGAAACCATTATTGTCTAGATTATTATGCTTGAGTAGAGTTTCAGTTGATTAATATAGTTAATAAAGTTTGATTAATATATATGTTGTATCTAATCTTGTGGAAAGCCTGGGTTACAACCTGTTGGGGGCATTTAACAGGCAAGGAGTGTCTAACAAAAGATGCTATCAAGTTGCATTTGGGGATTTATATGATCCAGTGATTTTAAAGCTTCAGTGAGGATATCTCAGATTATTACTAATGAGGATTTAGCAAAGGTTCCTCAGTGAGGAACCTTTGCTAAATCCAATTTGATGATTATTCGTTATGCTTTGTTATTCTTAAATCTGTCTCTTCAAGTCCCTGAATATTATAGTAGTTCAATAATGGAGCGCCCCTTTATCTTTATCTGGAAGAAGCCATACAAAAATAAATATGTGATATTGTCATTAATTATAAGAATGAATTTCTTCATTTCAAAGTTCGAAGCTGGTTGGCTATGGGGGAAATTAGGGTTCAAGTTAACAAGAACGCACATAGTGACTCCACAAGGAAAATCTGGTATTGACAAGCAAGTACAGCAGATCCTATCTCCTGGAAAACAGAAACATCATAGACATATTTGAGGGATGGGCAGACACGGCCACATTTTTGCCGCCCTTCATAGATCCATTGCCAGAACAGTAGCTCCACTTAGTTTGGGCAACTCGACTTGGCTAAATGGTGCAGAGGAATGTTGTGAGAAACTCTTGAAAACGTATACACTAAAGGCCTTGTCACACATTCATCAATCACATTAGTCGTCACACACACACACACACACACACACACACACACACACACACACACACACACCCCTCCTGGCACAGCAGACACATTTCTCCATAAACTCAACATGCAGCAGGGTTTATAATGCTATGAAAGAGCAACTCAACTGAAAGAATGACTGATTTTTCTACAGCAGAGACCAATAAATATACATGATATTTGCAGCCATTATTTTGCAGTACTAATGATTCGGTTACGCCATTTCTAAAGATCCAGCTAACAGTCCTGTCAGCTGTAATTCTGCAGAGAGAGAACTTCTTTGACCCACAGTGCACAGTGGTGCTCATTGGGGATCTTTCCATAAACCCCAGCGGCACCAGGCTCTTTAAGTGTGTTTTACTGTTTCTTCATAAATATGCATGCTGTTTTATCCTGTTTGCTTGTTACCAGTTAGGAAGGCTTTCATTTTTAATGAGGAGTCTAGTGACCTTATTAAGGTTACATCAAGAGGAGACACTTCTTTTCTTTTTTTTTTACTTTCTTTTTTATTTATCGTAGAAGTCTAGAGGAGACACTTCTAAAACTAGTCTTGTTGCTACGACCTTGGGCTGAGTGGATGGCTCTATTCCCGCTATGCTGGTTGCACACAGTAACTCTCCTTAAGTTGAGGACTAGCCAACAGCTCCTAACAGAAATAGCACCTAGAAACTGGACTCTGAGGAATTGAATGGATCACGATAGGATGCGTGCAGATCAGTAAACCAGATGTAGTCGATCGGTATCAAAGTATACGTACATTTTTTACCACTAGTAGCGCTGTGGGCAGCTTTATGGATTATCAGACGACAAGACGCTGCAATATGGCGTACAGGTTACAAAGTAATTTACCATGAATGTGCGCTTGCATGTATTTGACTGGCCAACGCAGGATGACGTTGCATTGTGTTTCTTTCTAGACTGACAATTAAGCAATACTGTAGAGCAAAGAAAAAAACTGACATGTAATTAATAATAGGGCTGGGCCATATGGAGAAAATCAAATATCACAATATTGTTGACCAAATACCTCAATGTCAATATTGCAACAATATTGTAGGATTGACAATTGGTGCTTTAACAAAATATTATTCACACAATGAGATTTTTGATAAATAATCGTCAGAAATGTCGATTTAATGACAAAGTGTGTAAAGGCAAATAACAGAACAGCAGGAACAGTCTGTTGAGTTCAGAAAATTATATCACTTTACTCTAATTCAGCCTTCAAAACCAGGAAAAGACAACACTTAATATATTACGATTTAACAATATTCAAAATCTAAGACGATATCTAGTCTCATATCACGACACCGATATAATATCGATATATTGCCCAGCCCTAATTAAACGTACAATATGTAACTTTCTGCCGCTAGGGGTCTCTCAACCAAAACAATGGATTGTAAACACGGACTTTTGATGACGTTGGTAAGTTGCGTGGAATTATGGGAGTTGTAAACAACTTCGCTGATTAGAATGCATCTGTTCACGGACAAGTTTAGCCACCCATTCAAATGTATTCACTTTATTACACTTTATTCATGTCATTCTAATAAAATAGCTGCATTTTCCCAACATAATTACGTTTTTCTTGATTCTATCTGTATTGGAAGCTGACCAGTTAGCTAGCTAGTGAGCCAGCAAGCTAACGTTAGCCAGCAGCTAAAATCACAGTGACTATCACAATATATTTCACATCACTGTCACCTTTTGGATAGTTTCACGGGGTTTGTTGTAACGCTAGCTAGCAACTCAACGAGCCGGAGAGACTGGTGTGGGGACATCAAGACATCTCCAAGCTGCCCGGAACGATCTCCCACTTCTCTTTTCTTTAATCTTAACTATTCGTTTTGGTGCTTGTCGGGTTAATTTAGCTAACTGTAAAGACAGCTAAACGCGAAGGGGTGAGAAATTCGGCAAGGAGGAGATTTTCGGCACGAACACCAGTAGCTAGCGCTAACGGAGACGCAGCTAACGCTAGCTATGGATGGCCGCTGTTGCGACTCGGATCTGGGTCTGGGTCTGATATGGTCTGTTTCCCGACACTTCATTAAACTGCCGTTAGTGTCGTAAGCACCCGGCACCGGAGTTAAGTGCTGTATAGTACTTATACTGTATGGATTGCTGTAATGGTGGCTGGCTGTGGGCTAAGCTACATATCCCGGCTGTGTTGCAGCTGTCCCAGGCAGACAGACCGGGTGCTAGCTGGCTAAATTAGCATTAGATTAGTCGTCGATATATAGCTACAGCTAACGTTAACATTACTGGTAAACTCATTCGTGGGTTAGCCCAGCGCTGCTTTTATCCGTGGTGAAAACAATCATGCTACCAATAACTTTATGAACATGTTGAACGATGTGGTAACCGTATAATGTCATCCACCAAGCATTCGCTAGCTAGCATTATGTTAGCTACTTGTCAACCAACACATTGTAGTAACGTTAAACTGGATCGATATTGATATGTATCAATAAATAAGATATCTGCTGTATTACTGTTGCAAAGTGGCATGTTATCAATCACAAAATGATGCTGTGTGGCAGAAAAAGCAGTATAATGGTTAGGAGTATTTTTTTCTGTGACATTGTATGATTTACAATTACGCTCAAACGTATCATCTGGGTGCCGTGTTTTGAAGAAGTTACGAGGAACTAGAGGGTGAAAGGTTATACGACGCCACTGACGGGCGACTAGGAAGGAAAGGAAACGTGCCGTGTCTGAAAATGAAATAACAGATTTCTCTGGGTTTGAAGTTTGGTGGAAACATTTGGGAGAGTGTAACTACACACCTCAAAAAATATATAACATAGGGATGGTCGTTTTTAGACATTTTAATGCAGAAATGTTACATATTGTACCTTTAATAATACAAATAATCATAGATATATAGATACAGTATATGACCCTAATACACAGTTGGAAGTGCTCCTCTGCATGGAGCCTGTGTGGGGTTCAGGTGATGTTGTAATTGCTGTGTGCAGAGACAATGAGACAGACAGTGGCAGCTGCAGCAACCAAACTGCACATTCCCACGATGCCTGAGAGAAAACAAGGTCAACTTGTCATAGTGACCTGCCAGACACTTTCCCTAACACACACACACACACACACACACACACACACACACACACACACACACACACACACACACACACACACACACACACACACACACACACACACACACACACAAATCCCCAGGGTGCTGGAGCCGAAAGCTGGCAGTATCCACTCAACATGCCATCAGAATTAACGATTTCCAAAAGGCAGAGGAGACGAAAGATACAAAGAATGTAAATACAGTGGAGAGGATCAGAGTGGACCACACACCAGGGGAGATAGGGAGAGTCACATTGCTCTCTGATTTCTCCTGGTGATCTGACGCTATATTCCATTTCAACAGACCACCTGTTGTACAGATCAGACCTGGCTCGGTTCTCAGTATGCAAGACTCCAGTCTATATTTCAGGAGGGGTCTGCCGACAGCTTACAACTGGTACAATAGTACAGCAATAAAGTTTTGGATGGGTATCCTATAAGGTCATTTTGTTTGTGTTCTCTCACAGCATAACCTATTTAAGGTTTAGTTTTTTTTGCTATAGTAAGGGAAAACATCCCTGCCACTCTCATAATATGAATATGAAATTACAGCCAACAGCTAATTAGGTTAGCCTAGCATACATACTGAAAACGGGGAAACAGCTAGCCTGGCCCCATCCAAAGGTAACAAATGAACATGTTATGTCTTGTTTGTTTAAATCTGTACATAGGGTCAAAACTGAGGAGTTCTCGACCGAGTGCAGTAACGTCCTCAAGTCTAATCGTCACTTAACCCCCCGGTAACACTGAAACCTGTTGAATTATTGCTTTAAAAAGCATTACTGTTTTCTCTGGATGCCAACTAAGAGCTGGAATCTCACACTTTATGCTATTTTTATCATGCCCCCTTTTTGAGAGAAAAAAACAAAATAATGATAATTGACAAAATTTTCAAAAATGGGTAACAATACTGGGGAAACGACTTGAGCCTTTCTTGCTACAGTTAGGGTGAACTTGCGTGTGAGATACTGTGAGGTACTCTTGTTATTTTATTGTTCCCAAATGACTCGCATCCATAAACTTCTTTCACAGCAGATTTTGACTTGTCACAGCAGGAAAAGCACCGGTGCTGCACAGGTGCTCTGTTGAGCCAATGATAATAATGTTGTTAGTTAGACCTGTGTTTTTCAAGTCAAAACATTTGCATTGAAAAAGGTCTATTCAACTTTTTGTTTCACTCCACATTTTGGGTTGTTATCCCATGTCTGTACACTTTTTAATAAAGACTGAAGGCCCTTGGACTGCTGAAAGAGTTCTGGACTGCCATCAAATTAATTTGTGAGCAGTCTCAGACCCCAGCTGTAAAGATCCAACCACAGGCCTTTAGCTACAAACTGAACTGCTTATCAAAGAGGGAGCTAGCTACGAAAGAGCTAGCTACAAAAGAACTGCTTATCAAAGAGGGAGCAGCCCAGGTCAGTGGACCTGGGCTGCTCCCTCTTTGATAAGCAGTTCTTTGGTCTTCCCTCAGCAGTTACACTCCCCAGCCTTTGATACCCACTTGGCAACAAGACCGACTCCTCTTTAGTTTCCACATTCAGCTATTTTGATATGCACACACGCACACAAACACACACACACACACACACACACACACACACACACACACACACACACAAAAAGGCATAGATTTGTGAGATTGTGAGAGTAATTTAACAATGTATTTTTTATATTATGGGAGTTATGGTCATGGGAAGATGACTGAGTCCCACATAAAGTCACATGTCATTTATTCAACACATATTTTGTATGCATCTGTGTGTGTGTGTGTGTGTGTGTGTGTGTGTGTGTGTGTGTGTGTGTGTGTGTGTGTGTGTGTGTGTGTGTGTGTGTGTGTGTGTGTGTGTAAATCTCAGTGGGCCATTTCCTCCTGCTTGCTCCCATAGTGGTCTGAACGCCCCCTCCATCCTCTTTCCCACGTCCCACACGACAAAATGATTTCCATATCAGCCACTCTGTGAGCAGGCAGAAGTAAAATAACACACGCTGCTTTGGAAGTATGGGAAAGGCCAACAGGGAAGGTATTTTTGTACATTGCTGATTGTGATGGTGCAGAAACTTAGAGAGAGAGAGAGAGAGAGAGGGAGAGAGAGAGAGAGAGAGAGAGAGAGAGAGAGAGAGAGAGAGAGAGAGAGAGAGAGAGAGAGAGAGAGAGAGAGAGAGAGAGAGAGAGAGAGGTCCCATGACATGGCTTCACAAATATGAGATGTACGTTGCTTGCTGCTGGCATATTGTGGCTAAAGATAGATCACAGATACACAAACACACACACTGAAAGCTTTTTACCCATTGACTCACGGGATAAAGTACTCAGCAGCAGCTCCCTCCTTTTTTGGTGGACCCTGCAAGTGGCAATAATGAATCGCAAAATCGTTTACTGCTCTTTTTTAATGATATATATATATATATATATATATATATATATATATATATATATATATATATATATATATATATATGTTGGAAGTAGGGGTGTTGAAATTAATCATTGCATCGCGATGCGGACCTGGACGATTCTGCATTTTTTTGTTTTTGCCTTTTGTCTGTTGTCTGCTGTGTTCAGACTCCACTACATTCAGGAAGTGTCTTTTCTTTAAGAGCAGATACAATAAAAAGGGTAGTTCATATACATCTGACTGCTTGAATTAGTTGATGAAAACCCTGTGTAGCAATATAGAGTATAATAATATATAATATGCATCGTGATATCGAATCGATTTGAATCATTGACAGGATAATCGTAATCGAATTGAATTGTGAGACTAGTGAAGATTCACACCCTTAGTTGGAAGAGTTGAAGATCCCATGAAATGGGTACTTTCACGTCATGGAAAAACTTTCAGTACTTAATCTGATAAAGGAAGTGGTGACCTAATGTGGGGTTCATGCCGTATAGGATGGATGGTAGATACAGGAATAATTCCCATGTTTACGACCTGCAAGCTTTCACATAACATTACAATACAAGACAGTTGAATGATTACAGAGTTGGTCGAGTGACGTTTAGTGACAATATAACCCATTACATTAAGTAAGTATTGATACCTGTTAAGGCCTCATGAAAAAATTAAATTGTCTAGAGTAATGTTTTCCCAAATCAAGTGATTGCATGCCGTTCATCTGCATGTACTGCCTGGGTTTATTATTTCGACCAGAGTTGGTTGAGTTGTGAGTCCTTTTTGTTTAATATTAACTCATAAACCCCTTGAGTTCCCTCTCGGCAAGTAATCAAGGAATCGATTATTCCCTCCCATTACCTAATATCGTCACACCTTCTTGGATGTGTACCTCCTCTACGCATTACCGTATTCTCCTTAGCTGATATCCCATTGGCTTATACTTGAATAAATAAACTATCCCTCACTTTGTTGTGTCCTTCCACATCCTGTTAGTTAATAGGTAATACATTACATAATGGAGGTAAAGAAGATACCATTTAAGGCTGCTTTCGACACTGGCTGCACAAGTTCTAATCCACAGGACAGTGGAAGGGGGTTCACAGGTAAAAATTAAACTGGTCATTTGGTGCAAATTGCCCAAAAAAATGTCCTTAATGGCACTGACGTCATCTCAAGTTCTAGCAAAAATCAGTACCAGTGATGATGTGATGCTCACATGCTTAACTTGCCAAAAGCTTTGCCTATTTATCACAGGACATATAATAAGATTGATTTCAAATATCTCACATGTTGTGATTTTAGGTTGTTTGTGCAGCATGATGAAGCAAAGGAGCGAACAATGATCTCTTTTGACTGCATCAGCTGTTTCTACCAAGGGCTGATTAAAATGAAATGACTGAAACTGAACCAAATAACATCAGATCACTTTCTACTGAATGTCTGGTGTGACCTAGATAGAAAAGAATGTTTCAGTAATCACAGTTGCATCAGAAGAGAAAGAACTTAAAGCACAAAAATAACTAGCTGATGTAACTACAGCTGTGAGATATACTCTTATGACAGAAAACACTATAAATTAAGACCTTAACAAACCCATGGACAAACAGTAAAGCCAGAGAGGAGATGAACCATAAAAGTTATCTATCAACAGTTATCTACTATAACTAACACTGTGCAGCCACAGCAAACACATCAGTCTGCTCTGTGGAGTCAGCGGCACAGTGGCATGGCTGAGGCCTGCATTAGGTTAAAAGGATCCTAATGTGCATTAGATCAGCACGGAGCATTATTTCAGGAAAACAACATCCATTATTAAGCAGGGTGTTGAACTATCAGAGAATAGACAGAGATCCTGACAGGCCTCTAGTCTCCACTTGCGCCTGTGAAGCTCCCGGAAGGCAACTTCAGATCCAAGGATCAGCTCTAGCTTTGTACTCCTAGAGCTCAAATCTCTGCTAGTTCTCTTTCTAGCATCTATCTGCAGTGGCACCGAGAGCTCAACACACTGCCACTTAAGAAATCACACGCATATAAACAAACAAAATGTTTTGACCAGGTCATACGGAGCCCCAGACATGACATGTGGGAAAAATAAATAAATTGTGGCCACAATATAGGTATAATGTGCGCACGATATACTAATTTGTGGCCACAACATACTAATTTGTGGCCACAAAATACTAATTTGTGCGTTTGTTTTAATATCATGCCCATGAATTACCTGGACACTGGTAGAAGCAGGAAGATTTACACGTGCGTAAGGTGAGTGTCTTTTTTATTCTGTTATCATCAATAATGTTGTTGCACAGCATTTAATAATGCGGTTATTTATATTTTGTTTCAACGGGCAGGCTTAATGCCTAATGACGTCTCGCTGTTTACTAGCTTAAACGTTTTGTGAGTATGGGGCCGTAAAGCCATTGTGTAGGAGCTGCAACACACTACGGAGTGTGCTGAATTGTGTAAATAATAAACTTTGAAATAATTTGAATTGTTTAATAGGTCACATTACTGTAGCAGGAATAATGTTAATGAAGCCTGGCAGTGCAAACCTATGGAGCAGGAGAACCAAGTCTCCCACAAAGAATAAATAAAAAGACTAAAAAAAGATATAAGAACATCATAATGCATGTACATAGGTCTTCTTGTTTAATTGATCATAACAATAGATTTGTGTTGTCATACCTGACAACTTTCGGGCTTTCAATATTCCGTTTAAATGCCTCTCGGTAATACCGATTCCTTGCAATACCCTTTTAGTATACTCTTTGCAACTCATTCCCAGCCTAAAATACAATTCAATCAAGCTTGCTCTGGGTAGCCTATGCCCCACACAGGTATAGCGGAACTGCCCGCATTATAGTTAGGCCACGTCGTTATCCCTACAATTCTATTTTGTGGCCACAAATTTGTATTTTGTGGCCAGAAATTAGCATTTCGTGGCCACAGATTTGTATATTGTGGCCACAAATTAGCATTTCGTGGCCACAAATTAGTATATCGTGGCCACAAATTAATATTTCATGGCCATAAATTAGTATATTGTGGCCACAATTTAGCATTTCGTGGCCACAATTTAGCATTTCGTGACCACAAATTAGTATATTGTGGCCACAAATAATTTTATTTTTTTCAGCCGTCATGTCTGGGGCTCCATAAGGTCAAGCCCACCACATACTAAATCATCCTGCCTTAACTGCACCTCTAGCCACAGAATGGAGGAGTGATGATAGGTTTATTAGTAATATAACTTTCATTTGACACTAGCCCAGCAGCTAGCCCTTTGCAGGAATTAGCCACGGTTTCCGGTAAACAAGCAGCACTGGAGTCTCATCTTAATCACGGTAAAAAGCAAGAGACCAGAGGGCAAAAGAGAGAGCCCTCTGGGCCAGGCAGTGAGGGTTTCTCTCACTTTGGCAATACTTAGCAGAAGAACAGAGAGGGCTCTGTGTGCGTTTGACCTCAGAGCAGAGAGGAAAAGTGAAGAAGCACACAAATCACTGTGTCAGAATGAAAAAGATACAGCAGCAAGTGATGGAGTAGATGTGGATTCCTCTGCTGCCACTGCTGCTAATCAATTATCTTTATTCACACCAACAAAATTAAATTTTATGGGTCATATACATTATATAATAACTCTTAGAATAATATACAACATCAGTTCAAATGTATGTCGTGTTTTGAAAAAAAAAAAAAAACATCACTGAGAGCTGATGAAGTTTGAAGTTGTCCTCTCTGCTCCCAAATCAACAATCAGTTTCACATCACAAATCTTAAGCACATGCCTGTTTTTTCTCCTCAATGCTATAAACCGTTCTCATGAACACACTTAACCATATATCATGCTGGATAAAATCAATCACACAGAGAGGATTTAACTACTTTACTCCATGTGCTAAGCATGCCAAAGTCTGGAAACCACTTCTCCCACATCTAGGTTTGGAAGAAAATTCAAGCCCATCCTCACCGTCCCATCTTGTTACCATCTTATCAGTATCACATCACCAGTTCCTCAGGTACTGGCTTATTTTGTATTCTGCTGCATTAACGTCGTATTGATGCTTTCCAGGATCACAGATTTGCTGGCTGGATGTCCTGCAGCTCTGTGGATGCTCATGCTTAAAAGCTTCTCTCCTTTGACACAATTTAAAGAGATAAAAATCTAATAAACAGAGACTTGGTTTATTTTAAGTCATCTTAGTGGAATCAGACCTTGTCACATAAATTCCCTTAGCCTCAATCATTCGTGTCTCTCTGGCTCTACCTACAACCTATTGTTGTACCTTTTTTCTAACAAATTTAAAGGCCAAAAACCATCTTAAATGACAGACAATCATTCAACATGTGGTATGAGAGCTACTGGAGTTCATATTCATTAAGAGTTTGTAGTCGGAGTTAAATCTCTAGATTCCATGTGTAGCTGTTTGTGGTGCTTGCGTGTCGGTCTGTGCGGTTACTCACTCAGCAGCACTGCATTACCACGTTCAAATTTGTTTTGGCTCCTATAATTTCACCATGTTATTCCATAAAATAGTCTGGAGTAAAACAATGTCAGCTCTCATCATCCTCATCTATGACAGCAGATATGGAGAGGAGGACAAGAGTGGAGACACTGTAGGTACAACCAAGAGTTTCTGTATTTCAGGCATTAAAGCAGCTATTTTCAGAATGACGCATTCACAACTTTAAACAATTTCCTTCTCAGGTTTCAGGTTATTCACAGTAGACTATTAATTTAAATACATGTTGTTGTTACTAATAAAACAAGCATATTATAATAACTATATTTTGTTAAACAGTGCAAAATAGTTTGTCATTTGAAAGTTTTGTAGTTTCAATTAACATAAACTACTTGAATTTCTTACAAATTAAGCAAATTTCTTTTTGGAGTTTTGCAATGTCAGTAAAGTTAATGATTTTTTGGCTGGATGCATTTTATAATACACATATGGCCCATATATCTCACATCCCTTATCCCATCTGACAGTGTGAACGGTGTCAATTCCAACATTTTGGTAAAACTCCACACCCCTGCAAAGCCTAAGAATGATCACTATTTCTTTAAGCCAAACCACCATGTAGAAACCATCATTTTGACATCGGAGTCACTGCGACTGACAAAAAGGAACAGCTGGCTCATCTAGGGGCCACTAAAGGTATTTCAGAGACAAAAATGCCAGATCCCTTATAGACTGAAATGGGCAAATGCTTGTGTTGCCACTTAAAGAGCTGCTCATACAATCAAAACATAAAAGAAATGTCTTTTAATATTGAAACAGTGAGTTATAAATGTGCATGATAGATAAATACACTGTAAAAAAATTCACTTGTGACATTGTGATTTGATATTACACAAGTGTTGTCTTTTCCTGGTTTTAAAGGCTGCATTACAGTAAAGTGATGTAATTTTTTGAACTTACCAGAATGTTCTAGCTAGTCATTGTATCCACATTATTGGTGATTATTTATCAAAACTCTCATTGTGTTAATATTTTGTGAAAGCACCAATAGTCAACCCTACAATATCGCCATCAATGTATTTGGTCAAAACTATTGTGATATTAAATTTTTTCCATATCGCCCAGCCCTACTCTTTTGTAAGTAAAATGGTAAGTCTATCTGTATGCTACATGATTTTGACAGCCAGAGAAATTACTGTACAACTATATTGGATGACTCTTCACTCCACAAGTTACATCTAACGCCAATGTTTAGTGCAGATGCAGGAAGTAGTGTATTCTTAATGTATTGAGGCGAAAAGTAAGAGTTTGGAAAGGCCTAGAGCATCTGACTTTCATGTAATGTTCTGTAACATCTTACCAATGGTTTTAGTTGCCTAAGCCTAACAATACATCATTTATTTGCCATAAACCTGCCCATTCCCTAAGTTTGACCCTGCCATAGTTGCATTTGTGTTGAATTTTCTAAAAACCTTGGCATTGGAAGTAAAAACAAAACTAAGACACCGTTGTTATTGAAGCTAATCTGGGGGTTTTGAACAATCGTTCAATTTTGAAAATTCTGGTCTAGATTCTTGTCTAAAGATTAAAGACATTGAATATCCATTCAGATAACCTGAGAAGTTACTGTTTAGAATGAAGAAAAATAGAGTGCTGCACTGGGTCAAGAAACTTGGTGTTGGTGATGCTGAAGTAAAAAAATCAGGTACTCAAGATTTAGACAAGTATTCAAGTAAGAATAAAAAACCAAGCACAGTCCAGCTTACTTTTAATGGCAGTCTATGATATTGGTTGGCAATCTTAAAAAGCATCCGACGCACTCTAAATGTAAGTTAAAAATCCTTTATTAATATATGGATAACCAACGCGTTTCGCCTCAAAGGGGCTTCATCAGTGTATATGCAATAAGGACAGGTGTTCTATTTCAAATTCAGCAAGGTCATGTTAATGCTGCCCACTTAAACATGACAGTACGGAGCATTATTTCAGGAAAACAACATCCATAAGCAGGGTGTTGAACTATCAGATAAATGACAGTAAAAATAAAATAAGTGCTAACATGTACTGTAACAACCTCCAGATGGTGTTTTTGTGTTCAGCCAATCTCTCCTGTAGTTTGCGTTTTGTGCGGCCAATAAAAGAGCAGCCCCTCTCACATTCAAGTCTATAAATTATAATACATACACTTCCCTCCTGTGGGCGGGACCTTTAATTAACAATGTAGCTTAATGCCTGATAGAATAAGACAATCACCGCCCTTCCTCTGCAATTTCCTCTTCTTCACATCTGATCTCCCAATCCACAATTATTACTTTTGTAAATCAAAGTGAGTCAGACATACAGACAATCCAATCAACATACTTGTGGGGAAGAAAAACACAAAGTTGCAAGCATATTTTTCTAAAGCTTGCACTGCTGTAGAGACAATTTCAATAGAAAAAGGGAAAAATCGATGTAATTTCTTTTAAATCATTAATTCAGCCCTCAACCTAACACTAGTACACTGGTTCCCTGCACCTCTCCACCATGTCTGACGTTTTTGGCTGATAAGAGTTTTCTCAATTTGTCTATAGAAAAAAAAGGAGGTTAAGAGTTCATTTCAGGGCTGAAAACAACATTGTAGAGTTCAGCTTGTTTTGTCATTTTAACCGTGACCCAAGTTTAACAAGCAAGCCATCCCACAGAGTAGAGTTATTATTATTACTACAGTAACCTCACTGCGCTCAAGTGTGCAGAATTAGAACTGATAATCTGGAAGAATAAAAGAACAACTATTCATATTAAATTTACAACAGGACAAGAAGTGATGACAAAGTGATTATAAGTGATTCTTGACCAATATATTCAAGGTAGCTCCATCCATATCTGCTTTCCATTTCATATTCATGTGTAGCATTACACACAGTTGATCCACTACATCAGTTTGGGGTAGAGCTGCAACGATTAATCGTTTAAAACGATTAGTTGTCAGCTCTTAAATTAAATCGTCAACTATTTTGATAATCGATTAGTCGGTTTGAGTCATTTTTTAAGACAAAAGTCAAAATTCTCTGATCCCAGCCTCTTAAATGTGAATATTTTCTAGCTTCTTCTCTCCTCTGTGACAGTAAACTGAATATCTTTGAGTTGTGGACAAAACGAGACATTTGAGGACGTCATCTTGGGCTTTTTGGGAAACACCGATCCACATTTTTCACCATTTTCTGACATTTTATAGACCAAACAATTAATCAAGAAAAAAATCAACAGATTAATCGACTATGAAAATAATCGTTAGTTGCAGCCCTAGTTTGAGGTTTAGTGTCTTGCTCAAGCAGGACCTGCCAGTTTGATAGGGACTGCAGATCAGCTTTCTTCCACTTGACAGCTTCATAAATACCAGCTTTCCATGACTTTTAAATGACTTCCAAATGGGGGGGGGGGGGGGGGAAATCACATAAATAGTCCTGTATACTCGTCTAAAGAATTGTGCTCTGAATACAATGTCAGTGAGAGAACAGGCATGCATCCTGCTTTTATACAGAGTGTACAAGGTTCAAACCTGCAAAACACTCAGATAAAAAACCCTGGCTTTGAAAGCACCGAAGTGACCTCTTAACCCCTCTCACTGCAATAAAAAAAAGTGTTGCGATAGGTCATTTTGGGGAATTGTACAATTTTCCTGCTTTTCCTAGTGTTTCCGGCTTTTAATATGATTTACAGTATGTCCCAGTTTGTACAAAGGTTTAACTGTGAGCTTGCCCTCGTTTGCTAAATTTCTGGTTGTTTAAGAGATCAAGTAGCAGCTCCTGTCAAAGCCAAATACCTTTCACAGAATCTGAAGATTTTATACTTAGTGCTCATTAGCCTTGTGTTAATATGTTTCAAACTGTTTTCACAGGGACTTATAAAATCCTAATAGTCATAGAATAGCTTGGAACTACTTCTTATAAATCCATGAACAGCATGCGATCACTCGATCCTATTAAACTGCTGTGACTGAGGCCATGAGTAAACAGGATGTAAATCGAGCAATTGAAAATATGTTTTATGAATTAAATAAGTGACTTTATAAATACTTATAGCATGACCACAAAGAATACTTCTAAATGGCCACAGGTTGTGCATCGAAGATACTGCAGCAGCCTCATCACTGATCAAAATGTTTTCTCGAAACAACTCCTTTCAGCAGTTAACAGTCAAGGGTGTCTCTGACTTTGCATGCATTTTGTTAAGTTGCCAAAAATTACAACATTCCCTTTTAAAGAGTATAACATTCCAAAATATGAACAACCAATACACCAAACAACAAAGTTTGTGTGTATCTTGGTCTAGTGGTCCAAGATGCCCAATACGAAACAACATCATACGGGGTTCAATTCCTGCTGCATGTCACCACCTTCACTCACTCTAAAGCCCCTTTCCAACGTGCCGTCTGTATGAAAATTAGGAAGGTGGAATGGGGAGGGGAGAGTTATTGCGCCTTTAAGCCAGCAGTGGAGGTAATCACAGAGTCGTAACAGAGCCGAATCGACGTCTGTATGAAAGGGACAGCGGCATGGTTCTGTGTCAATAAACAAAGTGGGCATAAGGGCAGACCTTCATTGCGGTGCTATTGCGGAATCTCTGTGTGAAAGGGGCTGTTTGCGTGTGTGCGTGTGTGCGTGCGTTGTCAGGCCTGTGAGGGCACCAGGTGTACACAGCTGTCTGTCTGATCAGGGAACTTCAAAGGACGTTAGACCAGTAGTAGAGTAAGTGGTCAGAGGAGAATTGGCTCTTCAGATAAAAGCTAAAGTTGCTAAAGCTAAAGGTGATCTCTATATTGTCTGCTATGATCCATATTAATGGATTTACCCTGCAGTAAAATATAGTGCAATACATCAGAGTACACTGAGACCCTCCAATGTGGGTTGAGGCCCTCTAATATGACTTACAGATGAAATGCCTCATTGCACATATGCAGACAAGGCCGAAATTGTGTTAAAGTTGGGCATCACTGATGGTGTGTTTCTTATCAAATCAAACTGCTGCAAGAAGCACTGAAACTGGACAATTCAGGAAAGTTTGTATTTTCTGAAAGAAATTATTCAGTGGCAATCGCAAAATCACTTTCATTGCAGATGTTTGCCCATTTCAAGCCAACAAAAAATATTTTTCTTTGGGACAAAAGCATTTGTTGCCCTGTTCTGATAAAAGAAGACTGAACCAGGCAGAATCTTAAACTTCCTTCCTTCCTTTTACACAGTAAACAAGCGTTAGACCACTCGCTTTGGCAACAAAAAGTGTTGATATTAAGATATCATTCAACAAGGCTTGGCTGCAGATTGTTTCTTTGCTTGAGCTACATTATACAAACAATAATTTGCAGCTACTCCATAAACGCACACAAAATGGCCCTGATGACAACAGCACTAAGTCCTGGGAGCTTTCTCCACCAGTAACAACTCCTCCTCCCCCCCCACCCCCCTCTCCATCACTGGTTTGCTATATTGACCAAGGTAATGGTGATAATGGATGTTATTCACATCGATAGGAAGATCAAACAGTAAGAGGAAACCCTTTGCTTCTACAATTCATGCTCCCAAGTGCAAAGCCTCAACCCATTACATGATTCAGCAGGGAGACACAACGGATCAAAACACCTGAAAACATATGCAGCTTTTCTTCTGCTCTCATGGTGGAACACTCAAAATGTTTTAACATTTTTACTCACCTTACAATTGAAACCTTACAGTTCTGACAACAATGCAAAGGTATTGGGGGAGAGGGCTGGGTTTGTTTGAGTGATTTGATATTGATTAATAAAATCCCCAAATCAATCTTTTTAATAAATGGCTTTACAACATGGATGTATAACCCACCACAAACCTTTTGGGAGTCAACTGTTGATGTAAACATTAACCTGGTACATTACTCAAAGTATTTGAGACTTGCTTCTTGATTGTACAATTTACAGCCTAAGTTCTCTGAAAATCTCATTTATATCCAAGCAAAATAGGTATTGTAGCTGAAATTTATTCTAAGCGGGACCTTGTGAATCGGAATCGATTTGGGAAATCATTGGCGATACCCAGCCCTATTAGGGGATTTATTCAATTTATTTATTTATTGTTATTTATTCTTTGTTAGCATTCCGGGATGGGAGAAAAACGTGCTCTGGTTTATTGGCATTTCTTTAAACCAATCACAATCATCTTGGGCGGTGCTAAGCCCCGGACACAATGTGACAGTGTCTCTGCAAAAGAGCCTCGGGAAATCCATTGCGGACATGTAATTGTGTACCCTTAAGGCACTTTCCCACAAACCCATGTATGACATGAAAAATGAACAGCGTCTGGTATGACTATTCATTAGAAACTGCTGGTTGCAGGAAAACAGGATTTGTTTTCATAATTTGGTCACTTAATGAAAAACACAATCATATTCAAATATCTTTGTGATAGATTAACATTTTCTGATTCGGTTTCTAATTCTGAGGGCTAGACATTGCTGCCAATATCTATTATAAGGTTACGGCATTACTACAGTAATCATTTTACAGTCATCTTTTAAAGCCAGCCTGTGTACGTTTTGCATAACAGCAACAGCTGTGGCCACAAGTGGTGATTACTGTATGGATTACTGACCATTACTGGATAATGGCAAACTAAATTTCACTTGATGTCATCATTTGCCAACCTTAGAGAGCAGGTCAAACCAGACCATAAGCAGTGAACAACAACTTTCAGTGAGGTATAAAACAACCTAATTGTTTATGTGACAATATAAAACATAGTGTGACAGCAGCGCAAGAAGATAAGTCTCCAAACTGCCACAACAATGTCAGACAGCAATATCTATTAGCTACTGGCTGTACCCGACTAAATAAGAATTGAAGATGGGTGCAACTGTTTAGAAATTTCACACCAACAGCAGCTTTGCTTTAGTTCAACAGGATTTCAATGGTTGGTCCATTGTCCTTTTCAAAAAAAAGTTGTATACGCATATATGCATAGGATTTCCTGTTGTGTTCAGCCCTATTGTCCTTACTATTAAATGTACTGCCTTTGTACTGTTTCCTTTCCAGGTTTCACTGGGGATCTGGATTATGTTTCACTCATCCTAACAAAACAATGTTATACATCTCCAGATTGATGTTGCACTGTCAAGGCCCGGATCAAAGACAGTAGTGGAGCCCTGAGTAGACGGTTGCATGGGAACACATAAACAGAGCGCTTGGAACAGCTCAAGGCTTTTTTTCAGGACAAAGATAAGACACCATGTGCTTGTGACAAACTTTCTTGGCACAAGGACCTGGTTTAGGGGGCATAGTGATTATTTCCATCAGTTGTTTACTAAGACACATTGAAGAATATGTAATATTTATGTCAGAAAACCATGAATGTATCCTGTATAGTCTGCTTGCAATGAATAAGAGTGTTATATTTTTTAATTACCCACAAATAGGAATTAGGGGGGAAAAAAACATATGTTCGTACATCAAAGAAGATCCAACACCTCCAAACTCCCATTTTCTGCTCATATGCATGGAAATGAACAGTCCTCACTGTGCATATGTGTCGGAAGAGAGTTCTGAATTTAGGGACTTCCATTGAAAACCCGCTCTGCTCTGCTGATCCTCTGCCAGATTACAATTTTCTATTCTGCGGTTGAAACACAACAAGGCCATTTATTGTCTGTGACCAGCTCACTTCTTCTAAAGAGCAGCAGTTGTTTAGAGCACATGAAACCGAAGCACAGCGCCTCAGCAGCGGCAAAAACTGATGACCTTTAAATGAGCGAGGTCTAGTGTGGCTGCTCTTTGGCCCGGCTTGATTAGCTGATGTCACAGGAAGTGAATGGTATCCTTATGGAGGGTCCCCACTGCAGTCCAACAGCATGTCAATCTTTCCTCTGATGTCATCGGGGGCTGGAGACGGAGATCTGGCACAGACACAATCGCACTCATTTGGGGCTGCATGTGCACATATACTGTATGTGCGCGTATTCAAACAAAGCATCTTTGCAGATCTTGCAGGCCTGAGTGGATGTTAGCCAACATCATCAAATGCTTTGAGATGATAAGATTTTGATGGGGAGAAACACTGACCACAAACTCACTGCAACAGCTTTTTTTCAGTAATCTAGCGTGCAGTTTGCCTCAAACAGCTGACAACAAAAAGCTAATCTGTAGCAATTTCCATCATTGTTCATCAACAGTCATTTTTCAAGCAGAACATTTGCTGGTTCTAGCTTCTCAAATGTGAACATATTCTGCTTTTCTTTGTATTATATGATAGCAAACCAATTCTCCAAATCTGACTTTTTTGTGATGGGTATTTTTTTCCTGATTTCTTGACAGCATATAGACAAAATGCCTCATCAATAATCAACAGTTATTTGCAGCCTAAAATTTGCTGTATTGTTGACAGGTTGAATTCACATCTTTGACATTGCTCTATTTTAAATGCAGTGCTGGGGAAACAGCCCTAAAAAGAAGATCTAATGACTAATTTCCAAGTGAGATGTAAATATCTTCTTCTGGTCCAACAGCTAAACTTAAGTGGTAAAGAAAAAGTAATACAATGAATGTCAGGGTATGGATTGGAGGGAAAAGGCACCAGCCGAGGCCTGAAGAAAACCAGAGAAGAAGCACAGGAAGTGGACTTAAGAGGAGAGAGAGTTGGATGAGATCACGGACAATGGTAGGGCTGAACTTGAACAGGAGATCAGCACAAGGACGAGGCGGGGAAAGGTTCATGTGGTCACGGACAAACTGGGATAAGGAAAGGGAAAGACGTGAGGAGGGAAGTCAGGCTCAGAAAGAGGAAGGGTTGGGGGGAGTGGACACATTGCCCTGTCTTGTTTAAACAAACAAGTAAAGGCACATTAACACAAACTTAAAATCCCTCTAAAAAAGGAAACTGTAATGTGAATAGCTGAGGTAGGGTGCCCTTCTCACGCACATACCACCACATATAAATCTGCACTCACGCGCTCTCTTCTAAAAATAAACCTACATCTGCACCTCATCATGCATCTCACAAGTTGCCATCCAACTTTTTTTTATTATAGTTTCATGCAGCTGATTTAAAGAAGTAGTCTGATTAACAATAAACAAGATGGCAAACTGCACAGGTGAACATTTTTCTTTCCTTTGGCTTCACACTCTAAACCTGTGCTGTACAGTGAGAGCTAGACCTCCCTGTGGGAATGTGTTTTACTGTGTGTTTCTGTGTGTGCCTGGGCAGCACTGAGCCACTTGATCACTGCTAGGAACAGACGAGAGCTGACAGAAAGCAGGCGGAGAGCTCCATGACTACAACCGGACCTCTGTGGATGTCAGTGGCTAAAAATACATGCAGCAAACTATTCAAACTAGCCATAACTAGCTTCGTATACATTGGAAATTAGCAACGTATGACGTCTCAATATGATCATTTCAATTAGAATGTTTTACAGTATAGGTGTCCAACAATCCTGACCTGTTCATTCGCAACATGTACTACAAAGCAACAAATTTGTATTAACATTTCTCCATTTGCATGGATAACACAAGCAAACACCCACAGTGCAAAGTCAATGCATTCAAATTAAGAAAGAAGGCATACAAAAAAAAATGGCACGCCCACTTTGAAACTACCTCAACATTGTATAAATGTACAATACATTTTCAGTTAGTGTTATTAAGCCACAGCCTTCAAGTTATTGTGTGGTAGGTATTCTATCATTTCTTGATTAATAAAAGTTTCTTCCCTGTAAAATCTACTTTCTGTGAGGACTTTCAAAAGATAAGGGACTTATAAATAATGTAAGCACATACCCAGGTTACAACAACATAAGGCTGCAGTGGCTGGAAGGTTTACTATCCTGGGTGGGTAGATTTGTACTGAAATGTAATGTAAACAAGAGGGGACTGTGGAGTATCACATCTATGCAGCGTACACAGAAGACACCCATAGGACAGGGACATGAGCACGCTGCTGTTATAGGCAACAGTTGCTCTAAGACCTCTTTAACGTTAGCTGCAAAGTCTCTTGAAAGGTTCCAGCACCCCACATAGATGAAAAGTTTAATTCCCCTTGTTGGCTCAGTCGCAAGACCTCAGTGTATGCTGAGTATGCTCATGCAAGATAAAAGCAGTCTAAAACTGTCCCTACATCACACTCAACGCAGTTCCATAAGTGTACTTTCATCACAAACGTCTTCTAAATTATCTTCTGTCTTAGGGTGTTTTACACGCGTGTATCTGTGTTGTATGTTGATATAAAGATAGTTTGAAACACCAACATATAGTATATCCCACCAATAACAGTCCAACCGCTCGTCTTGCGCGGATCGAGTAGCCTATCAAACATTTCTCGAGCACTCACCTCCCCAGGTGTGAAAGAGTGCAAGAAGTCCGACGAGCAGAGAGGCAGTGTCCCGTGCAGCCATGGTTGTTGGTCGGCACTGCAGCTGTCCGTGCTGGGGTTTGTATGAAAAGGGAGTCTGACAGGGTCTGGTCCTGCTGGAAAACTGTATCAGAGGCAGGAGCAGCGACGGTGCATCCGCGGGGAGGCAGATGATGCAGGAGGGGCAGACAGGAGGTCCTGCCACTGTAAAAAATGTCGGTGTGGACGACTCATTGAAGCGCACAGTCCGTCTGAAATGCGTCATTTTATCTCAACACATTATTTACTTTAAACAACTCGGTCTCAGCTCTTTTGTGGCTTATTTATTTGGATGAACAGAATGGCATGAGTCCAGAGCCCGAGTTCAAATGAATGATTGAGGTTGATATTCTTTACAGTGTGCAACAACAAAAAAAAGGAGGCAGCAGGACAGCGGAGGTCTGGAGCGAAATACAGAAGTTAGAATTTACAGTTTCTCTGTTGCGTCCAACATGATAGGGCCTACATTTACCCACCAAGAGTATTATAACGTAATGTAAAAGTAGTTAAAGCATGACTTTCTTAAGTGTAGTGTGGGCGGTAATTTGGTGTGACAAGGTGTGGCTGTCACTCCTCTTTTGCTCCAACATTTAGCATGCAGGTGTGTGTGTGTGTGTGTGTGTGTGTGTGTGTGTGTGTGTGTGTGTGTGTGTGTGTGTGTGTGTGTGTGTGTGTGTGTGTGTGTGTCTTTCTTTCCCTCTCTCGCTCTTTCCCTGCTGGCAGCAGCGTAGGCTATGTACTGTTGGCAGGAGTGACCAGAATAAAAACAGCAACACAGTCACAAAGGTGAAATACGTAACACTTTATGTGTGGCTGAGCAAGCACCATAACTCTCTATCTAGCCACAAACATGTTCTGATAGTTTTCATGGACATATTACATGCATCTGCGTTTTTCAAAAGTGAAAAAATATTTGGATGATGGATAGGTTTTTATGCAGAAGCATGTGAATATGCAGTACTATTTCCTTAAATTGTTTTTGTTTTAAAGATCCTCAAAATAATCTTTATCTGTGAGCGATGGAGTCCTACAAGAACACACTATTTTCTGGCAAAAAAATTCACATGACAGATTTGTGTTTTTGTCCTTGCTTTATTCTCTGGTGTGAAGTAGTGGGCTGAGCTGGATAAGGGTGATGTCATACATATTCTTGTGCACCCATCAGAGTTAAGGTGCGTTTGAATCTAAATGTAATGACAGCTGGCGTTTAAGGACTTTAAGACAATTTAAGAAGAACAAATCAGCTCACTCACATTACAATAAGTCAGTACAACTACTCAGCTACATTTTGTTTTCTATCAATAACTGTTACAAAGGAAATATGTATCTACATCCAGGCCTTTACAAACCCTGCTGTGAATATGACTCCCTCTTTGTGCTAGATGCCAAGCTTAATATGGACATAATAAGGGACTTGAATCAGACTGACTCCCTTAATTATGTAAAAACATGGTGCCTGCAAGAGCACATCATATCATACATGATGCTGACCTGCACTTTGGTTGCAGAACTCCAGTCTTTGAAATGTACAGTAAAGCAGTTACAGTAAACTGTAAACATGGTTTTGACTGTTAGGGCTTGAATAACTGCAGTGAAAAAACTAATTCTCCAGAGGCCTGCAGGAAAATTACACAAAATGCTGTGCTGTTGATGCTCTCGTCTAATACCAGGTGGTTTTGGCTTGCTTGATCCAAAGCAAAGCATTTAAAAATGTAATCCGCTGCTTCAGCCTGTCACAGACTGGAGAGTACAGTACACAGGAGCCTTTCAGTAAATAAATCAGAGTAGATTTTAGATAAGTATTACTCTTTCAACCAAATTGGTTAATGATAGCTAAAGCCCAACTTACTACCTTATAGTTGAAGCTGATACAGTTTCAATATTTGAGAGTTACACCTTCTCATGATGATATATTGACCAATATTATTATTTGTACATAAACACATAGCCCAAACTAAAAATGGTTGGTTAGGATCCTGTACATTTGGTTATAAGACGTAATAATTGCGAAGATATCTATTAAGTCTCTATCTTTCATCAAATGAGGTAACACAATGATGATTGAGCCAATGGCCCACTGATGAAAGCCGTTGCATTTGCAGTATTATGAACTGGGTGTCTGTGGTGACAGTTCCAGGAAAAATCACAAGCGGCGCACAGATAGTAACACCTTTTCCATCACCCAGCAGTGGTTGGTCGGCCAGAAGAGGTAGGCGGAGCTAAGGCAACAGACTCACTTCAAACTGCCAACTGACTAATGTCATATTCAGGGGGAGTCATATTCATATTGTTTGGATCTCTGAGGTGAGATCCAAAAACACACCTGCAATTACCACTTATTGCCATAGGTGCCGCCAAAGAGAATGAAAAACAGATCTTCTGGATTGTAACTTTAAGAATTGTGATTAAAACAACGTGCTGAACGCAACATTTTACAGTTGGAAAAAAGTATGTAATGATGCTGTTTCTAAATTACCTCACACCTATCTTTGACATTTCTGTACTGCAATGTCTCATTTTTTTATCGGCCGACATGTAGACATATACATCTGAGCTCAATTTGTCTGAAAAATCTGCTTTGATATTATTCTACATTTTAAAATCATCAGGTTGTACCAAACCACGGACAGAAACAGAACTAGAGACAATTTGAAAACAACAATCAAAGACACTGCAAAGAAAAGAAAAAGTGTCCTTAAGTCTTTAACTAGTCTTTGATGATTTTATTTTTGAGGGTTGTTAGTAGTAAAAAAAATACTCTACCCTGCCGTTTGGCACAGCCACGACTGCCTGATCACAAGACCTGAGGGTCCACTGTATGTTACAAGCAATAACACTTCCTCAAATTTTGCACAGACAGGGATAAGTACAGTTACAACAATCGTTTAATCTCAATATTGTTTGATCCAGTGTAAACTATCCCAGCCTGTGCAGCTGGAAACAGATCAACGACTGGTGGGATGTGTCATGTACGCTGATCTCTGTAACCTTCACAGCATGAAAACACCACCGTGTCTGCCATCTGTGCCTGCCAGATGGATTGCCCCTGAGTGCAGGTCAGAGCCACATGAGGAGGATCAGGCAAAAATACCAAACCTCCTCCTGAGAAAGAGTCTGCAGTGGAGATGAGGTCTGCTTCTGAAAGCAGTGCACAAACAGCTGGACAGTGAACATCCTCAGAGGTGACAGTTTTCCAGAAGGATGCTGTGGTTGGTTTTGTTTGAGCCTTTTCCACATGCTTGTGGTTTTAAATGCCTGGAAAAGATGGCTAATTTACATTATGGGCATTATTTAATTCTGGTTGGATGAGGACATTTGGTCAAGGCCATCTTCACATTTCAAGAATATTATCTTTGGGTTTATCACAACATTGGGCTTTCTGTGTTCTCAGCCATTTCACTGCCCTATTTCAAGCTGTGTTTTTAGATATGTTTTTTTATTTATTTTTATTTTTTGGCAACTAAATAAGAGGCCGTGAGAGAGCTTAAGGGAAGTTTTTTTGTGTGTATTTCTCTGCCAAACTCTTGCGTTGTGAATGGGAAAGACCTCTGTGTGAGGTAGCGGTCTATCAGGCAATATTTTAGTTAAGGCAATAGAAAACTCACTGGCAGCCCCTTTCTAAAATATTTAAAAAAGTGTAATCTCAACATAACAAGCTTGTTTTATTGATATCACATAAGTGCTGGGCTATACTAGAAAAAAAGTGGTTTGTAAGACCGGTGTGTTTTTACCTGATCCGAACCACCACGCTGGAAGAGAGAGTGAAAAGGTGGCTGTCATAGAGCGGAGGAGGTTCACATTTTGTAAGTTTACAAACCCTGAAGTGTACAGATTCTGTTATCTTTGAACTTTGCTTGCCCCGCTGCTCGTACTCTACCCCTCCCATGAACGAGCTTGAGCTCAATATGAGTCACTGCCACATTGCTAACAGTAGTCATGTTTGTTTTAAACATTCATGATAGGTGATTGCTTACCGGTGAATGAGACGTGAAGTAAAATTGTGCTCCTTTCTTAGCTCTGCTCTGTGTGTGTGTCGGAGCCCCGAGGGCAGCGGGAGGGGTTAGACCGAGCCACGAGGAAATGCTCATTTTAAATCTTGCTAGCTTTTCAACATTACCAACCCTGCCTTAAGGTCAAAATTTGTATTTACCGTGCAGAAATTAGAGCAGTATACAATTTCTCATCTAACTCTCGGCAAGAAAGCAAATAAGCATATTTTGCAAAATATAGACCTATTTCTTTACCAACCACCTGTCTTCTTATAATTACGCCCATGGTCTCTCTGCAGTTCTTTATTTTTTGGGGTCTGCTGTTCACCTGCTTTGAACATTCGAAAACATAACAGAAAGGCAGGAAGAAAGTGCATCTGCTTATACGAGTGCTTTTAGTTGAAACATCCTCTGTTCACCAGATATGTTCTGTTTTTCCAGCCATCCTAAAGCTATCATAGGGGATATGTTGGTGGAGATAGGAGCGCTGTTGCTTTGTTTTGATGGAAATATGAGGCCAATACTGATAACACATCCTACTGTTACATCTCCCTCTCTCTCTGCTGTGAAGTAGCGTTAATTAGGTATAGTGTTGTAGGAAAATCAACACGACCTCCTGTCTGGATTACTGCATTGCTGCCGCAATTGTTTGACTCCACACAATGTGTTATACACACAAGTTTTATGTTGTTCAATAAAGTTCCTGTGAAATATGCATTACAAGTTTGATCTAGAGTACAGTATGTATCAAAAAACAACAGAGAGGCCTGTCGACGCATACGTTTCAAAAGAGATTCAAAATAAATGTAAATAAGGGTGTAAACCACCGTGTTGATGCCTTCATTTCCTTTGTGGTAAAGCACAATCCGTGTGGTATGTAGCGATAGCAGAGTACTAACTGCTCTCAAAATAACTACATTGTTCAGCCACTCAAGGTCAGTGAATTATGACTGAATCCTTAATGCTGCTATGTGACTCGGGCGTGGCACATGGTATATGGGCCTATAGTTTATAATAATAAATTGTATTTATAAGCACCTTTCAAATTACCCAAGGACACAGTTTAAAATATAAAATTTGGAGAGAAAAAACACTGTTTCTAAAGCCCTCTTATAATTCCTCATGGACAATTTGCAAGAATGTCCCCCTTTCACCCTTTATTTAATATGATACATCCTGAACAGGGCATTTGGGAATATCAGGGGGCAATAGTTTTCGGAATGAAACTGAAAAAGGAAAAAAGAAGGAGGAAAAGCAACATCCCCTCCCACACAGAGTTCCCAGGAGCTGAAAAAGCCCTAAGACATGTTATCAATGCATTTTCTCAACCTGCTGACAGGGTAAAACCTCCAGCTATCAACCACCAAACAAACCCAATCAATCCCTAACAAAAATCTCTAACCATTTTTTCTCATTATGGTTAAATTAGAGGAGCAGTTGCACACATACTAGGTAACTTATAAACAAGTATTTTCTGTCCTGGGAGTATTCACACTTAATTTCCACTTGTGCTTAGATCCTTTAAAGGAATAGTTCCACTATTTAGGAAATAATCGTATTTGCATCCTTGGGGAAAGTTAGATGAGAAGATAGATACCACTCTCAAGAAGCTACAGCCAGCAGCTGGTTTACTAAGTTCCCACTATGACACTTTCAAAATCGCCAGTTCGCTGTACTGTTCATACTACACAACTTGTCTTTTTTTCACACTACCTGACTCACTGACGACATATATGTATATATATATATATGTATATATATATATATATATATATATATATGTACACTCACCCAAACTATGTTTTTGTCGCGAAAACACACGCCAGAAGTGACACGAGACATGACGTAATACCATATGCAAGACAGGACTTTTGGATGTCCCCTAGAAACAAGCGCTCCAACATGTTGAGGTCTGAGTTGCAGCAATAAAACAAAGAGGAAAAAAGAAAGGTCAGGCTGAGTGGTTTTAGGGGGTGTTGTCGTTATCACACATGTTCACAAAATGCCCTGTTTTTTCTAGGTGCAACAACAACTTTGGTCCCTTGGCTTTAGCTCCCCGGAAGATTCCCCACCAGCTCCAGATATTTAGCCTGCTAGACATTTGGAATGCGTCTGTGAGGATTTAGCTTAGCATAGAGACTGGAAACAGAGGCAAACAGCTAGCCTGGCTCTGTCCAAAGGTAACAAAAGCCACTTACCACACCACTAAAGCTCACTAATTAACATCTCCTCTAACCTGTACAAAAACCGAAGCGTAAAAAGCGTTATGTTTGGGACTATTTCTTTGCTGGGAGCAGTGATTTCCTGCGTCTCTAATGCACATATAATTTACCCAATAGTGAGCACTAGGCCTAAATTGTGATTTTGGACACATTAATCGTCGTCATCGACCTGTCACTGATGACAGGTGTAGTTTTGTGCGACTGTATATTTCGCATATATAAAATATAAATATATACAAATTGCATTGCAGGGACTGTTATCAGAAGACAGTGACAAGACAAGTGAATAAGCTTATTTCCCAAACTATTTCTTTGAATAAAATGAGCAGTTGCACACAAACAATGTAATTCATAAAGACGTATTTCATCTAACTACAGTAAAGATCTGTGGCCCATCTGATAGTTACCTTTATCTCTACTGGGAGTATTCACACTCGATTTTACCCTTGAACTTGTGTGCGTGCCATTCCTTGGAGACTGATTGATGGTTACACACGACTTCTGTTTATCTCACAGGGGCTCACAGCGGCGTGCTCACAGGCTAAGGAAAGCCTGAAGGAAGGAAAGAGAGGAAAAGAAGTAATTATTTCTGAGCCACTGAGGCCAAACCCGAGAGCAAGTTGTTTTGGGGGTAGTCTGCCCGGCATGAGAGACGGCTATTGTCCAAGTTGCTCCATAGGACGGGGGGGCTTTCGAGCGTGCACTGGTATGGTGAGGGAGCTCGGGGGAAGAGTGGGAGAGAAATTTGAATTTCTGCTAAACTCCGTCACAACAGCAGGGATTGTGACAAAGAGACACTTTGATAACTACATGGGCCAAGAAGTGAACATCGCTTCTCCATGGTGATTATATGTAATAGGGGGCATTCATCGTAATAAATCCACCCACTGGCATGTTTCTTCAGTGTTTCTGCCTGGGAAGAGTTTGGTATTAAGAAGAAGAGAAAAGGAAGATGAATAAAAAAGGTTAATGACTTCAGTGTAGAAATGCAATTTGTTATCCCTGTTTGGGGCAAGTCCTTTCTATCTAGAATGTAGTTGTTGTTTTTTAAACAAGTGAAATAAATCTGTCAGTAAAGGGTATTATTTGTGTTTAAAAGTGTTCCCAACCGAAATAGAGAATGTTTAGAGGATGAGTGTCTGGATCTTGAAAGATAAAAGAATAGGGCAGGTCACTAGAAAAATGAAACTTGATTTTGAAAACAAAACAACAAAAAAGTACATTTGCATTTCACTTATTTTAAGAAAAGGAGACTTTAAGGACACAAATTAGTTGATCGGAAGTAGATTTCTGTAGTGTAGCTTGAATTCTTCTAAATAAAGCCTGTGTACATTTCTTTGATATATTCTATTTTGCTTTGTGAAACTCAATAACATGATAGTTATGATGCAATGTTGGATGAATCATAAATGTTCCTTTCATTTCATATCTCAAGGGTAAAGTGCTAATGATATATGATTATTCAATGTATCAAGTAATTTAATAACTGAGCTCATTAATCAGTTTCCACAAAGAAGTACCAAACACTGATGGTTACAGCTTCACACATGTTAAGAGTTGTTATCAGTTTTTATATCAGAACTAAAATGATTAATAAACTAATTGATTAGTTGAAGAAGACAGAAAGAAAATTATTAATTGAATTGTTTGCGTTTCTTTGTCAAATAAGATATAGTTAAATGAATATTTAAGGCTTTTAGACTCAGACTTTAATGATATTTTATAGAATAATATCACTAATCAATTCATTTAAAAAAATAACAGATTTATTTATAATAAAAATAATCATTTGTTGCAGCAATGTTGTAAATAATTATAAATGAAGTTTTGAGGTTGGGAGTTTTGTGCTGATGGACAATGATCTCACTGATTTTTTTTTTTTCAGAACAATGAGTCATGAAGCAGGAAGCTGCTACTCCAGCCTGCAACCTCGTGAACATCCTGCAGACGCACAGACAAGCTCCTGAGAAGACAACTCAAAGAACAGGAATGTCACACTGAGTGTCCCCCACAGTCATCCTACTCATCTCTCTGAGTCACATCAGTAAAAGCCTCAGTCTCTTCTTCTTAAATGACTCTTTCCTGCATTTTCCCACCTTTTGTCTCAGTCTTTCATGCTTCCCTCTTTCGCCTGCTCAGCATGTAGTGGAAGCAGCGGTTTTGAGGCGGAGGGTTTCTGAGGAATGCAGGGTCCTGCTCTGGGTCTCGAACCACTCTGCACTCAAGTGATTTCTACTGTTTGGAGTTTGTGTTTTTCCCAGAGAAGCTTCTGGTCTGCCGCCTACCCCCCTGCCCTCTTTCTAAAACACACACATACACACAAATACACAGATGAACCCTAAATGTAACTTTATGTAAGTCCAGTGTACTGGCTGGCAGCCAAAGTCATCATTGAATCAGATGATCTGAACTCTACATCCCAAAATGAACCACAAAGTCTGGGAACACAAGACAAAACTTGAAGTCACTGCCACGATGGCAGATGTTCAAGATTGTGCGGAGACTGGTGTGTGTGGCACTATGGACAGTGGATAAGGTCTTTGCCTAAGACTACTTAAAGATATCTTGTTTTAATAAATATTATTAATTTCTATAACTGCAATCTGGAAAGATCTGTTGAAATAGTTCAAAAATGATTAAATGCAGAACTCTAAATGTGCAAGACTATATTTCCAACCCACATCTCTAACAATTCTGCAACTCACTATTAAATTGTTAGACAAAATTGCTTAAAATTTGACATTCAACTAGACTGAAATATAGTTCAGGGGTTTCATTTATCTCCACAATAATTCTACCTTGGCAGTGTGGAAGAGGCTTCAAAGGAACAATTGGACAGTTTGAGAAATGTTTTTATTCACTTTCTTCCCGAAAGTTAGATGAGAAGATTGATACCACTATAATCTGTACTGTAATTATGAACCTGCATCCAGCAGCCGGTTATCTTAGTTTAGCACAAAGACTTGAAATAGGGAGGAACAGCTAGCCAGTCTCTGTCTAAAAGTAACAAATTCCATCTACCAGCACATCTAAAGCTCACTAATTAACGTGTTATATCTCGTTTGTTTA
Organism: Gymnocephalus cernua; assembly: GCA_023631565.1. Classification (NCBI taxonomy): domain Eukaryota; kingdom Metazoa; phylum Chordata; class Actinopteri; order Perciformes; family Percidae; genus Gymnocephalus; species Gymnocephalus cernua. The sequence goes on from CM042430.1 coordinate 19,630,554, forward strand.
ATTCGTACAAAAACCAAAGTGTAAAAAAAAATATATTTTACATTTTACAGGACTACTCCTTGGTTGGGACCAATATCTTCCTAGAGTCTTCACTCCAAAATGTCTTTAAAAAATGTTTTGTTTGTTTTAACATAATCCAGGTTTATGCAGAACATCAGGCGCTCTTGTCTGGCGATAGGGTTACATTTCTTCAAAAGTCAATCTTTTAAAAGTCTGATATCTAATATTTCTGACCACAAGCCAGTTGTTCTCTCAAAAAAAGAGCTTACTCTCAATTTTTAAGACTGTATAGATAACATTAAACTCTACATTATATTCAAGACAAGTGGCTGTCAGTACGCTGCTAAACTGATTTTAGCTACTCATTGGGCTGGCACAGAGCAATAAAGAGTTGTTTCTGGGGAATGGAAGAGCAGACAAAGCGGTGGAAGGGCAGGTCAGATGCTTAAGTTTCTTTAAAGGGTGGAAATGAACCAGCGGGTGAGAAGCCCAATTGCGGTAAATCAGTCATCCGTGGGCCCTCGGCTCCTTGAAGGAAGCGCGTCAAGGGGTTGGTTTGTCTTGATGTCTCTGTTTCATCCTGTGCAAGCTTCTCTTGGTACCAATGTTGCCACCCTGTATTTTTACTGCCCTTCATTTTTGAGATTATTTTCAATAAACAGTTTAGTTTAAAATGGTTTTCAGGGCTTGTTATCATTGACAAGCGGACAATCTTTGTCTCAGCTGGAGTGATGCTCCCGGGTTGCTGGGTTGGCTCTGCTGACTGAGTGAATGTGAAAGCAAGCAGCATCAGGACTGCTGATGAATCTGGAAGCCCCCAACATCTTTGCGAGAGGCCATATTCATAAAAATGGGCGTTACTGAATTTGGCTTCCTCGGAGCTGATGGATCTCCTGAGTCCTTTTCAGAAACTCTTGAGCTAAAGTAGACACTTTATTGTGTAGTGTGCATTAAGGACATTTTAAAAGAAGAGGCTGCAGGAGATTTCAGATGAAAGCCTTTTGTAACCTCTTGTCAGTTTGAGAGGAAGGATTTGGTTGACAAGAAAACAAACAAAGGAAGCAACTGGACTGCTGAAGGACCCCAGGAAAGGTTAGCCATAAAAGGAGCAGGTCCAGAAGTTCTCTGGCAGAGACAAAGTAATGCACAAGACCTTTTATAGCTTCTTGCACTGCTCCTACATATCCCTGTTGTATCATTAAATGCTTAAACAAATGCAGATGATAAGTGTAAAGCAAAGGTTCACAACAGGATTTCCCATGATCGTATCAGACGGAGTTTCCCTTTGCTATAGTGTTAACCAGCTCAGATGGGGAGGATGAGGCACAGGGCAAGGAAGGAAATACTATTGATATTGTTTAGGACTGCAAAGCTTTTGTGTTACATTGTCACTAAAGTGGCTGAGGTAATGGGAGAGTAGGGCTTAGCAAATAGCATTGTGTTAATGTAAATGGAATGAGTTTTGGAAATTGGAAAACTGCAATCGGTTTCCCTTCTTCCTCTCACACAGCCACACACACAGTGAGTTTTGAAGGACAAACAAAGTTTTTTCTTATTGCTTTATTTTATGAACAATTCTGGGGTGGGGGTGGGGAGGTTTTGGCGAGGATACATTTTAATTTGCATATTTAGATTAGTGAATATGGTATTTCGCTAATGAAATTAAAATAATACATACATGTATGCTTATTCTTTCACCAAAATTGTAGAAACCAGAAAGCCGATTTGTTTATTTTTGCACTCTGATTTTGAACTACTGTAAACGCTGTTTATTTAGTTTATATTATAGTATATTTATAGTATTATTTATTTATATTATAGTATATTTATATTATATTGTATATGTACGTAATTTTATTCAATATTTCTATTTTATTTATTATTTTATAAAACATTACAATTTGGTTCTGTGATGCTATGCAATCTCACCAGAAGGAAGTGGAGAGCATGAGGTCAGCTTCCGTGACCAAAACAAGTATGGAGAGAATTTCAGGTTATCAGTGCAGAGCTGACAGCAATAAGCATTCGTCTCCAGTGTTTAAACCGATCAAACAGCTCTAACATTATTGAATCTACAGCAACTAGGAAAATAAATTAATTTCTTTTGGATACCAGCACATGTTGGAAATGAGGTTGCAGATAAAATTGCTAAAAGTGCATTAAACAAAAATGATAATGATATTTTAGAAATTAGTTTTGGGAGGTCAGAAGCAATCACTAATTTATTATAAAATAATGACATTTTGGTAGGACACCTGGAATAACGACAATAAGGGTAGAGATTATTATACAATTCAAAAGTATGTCAGAGTGAGAAGCAATAGAGGTAGGCACATAAAATGGCATCTTATCTATATTGAAGGGAAACAATTTACTTTTTCCACCACACAGAATCCAACTTTGTGCAAACCAATGCTCAATTATTGTACCAAAGTGTGCTACTATGGAGTTGAAAAGTTAGAAAAAAATGAACATGATACTTTTTCTGTGTTGTTGCATTAAAGATTAAAGAAGTGTCACTGAGCTGTCCAATCAGCAGGGCTCACTGCAGGCGTGGCCGCAGGAAATGTAGGAAATAATGAATCTTTTTCTAGATTAAGATTAGGACATACAGGATTTACGGGACACCTTTTTTTTTTTATACAAAAAGTCAACATTTTCTTGTCAAAAAAGACGGCAAGTGTGTACATAATAACCTATTGCTACTTTATATATGATGAAAAAGACTGCGTCAGATAAATGTGAGACTTGTAACGGCCAGGAAACTGTTGAACATGTGCTGATGGCTGATATGTAGAGAGAGATAGACAGGTTGCTAGATATGGGAAGGGAGTGGAGCATCAAAGGGGAAAAACAAGTACAGGTTAAAAGGCTTTTATTTTAATATTTAAATGAAACAGGTTTATATAACTTCTTTATAAAGTTGTTGTTTTTGTTTTGTTTTTTGTTGTTATATTTTTAATTTGTATTAGTGTTGCTTGTTTAAGCATGTTAAACACTCCGGTACAGTAGGTGGCGGCATGAATGACGTTGGTTTGTAGCACGCCAATAAAACTAAAGAAGAAGAAGAAGCACTAGTGGAAAAACAAATATGGATGCCACACTATCAACGCTAAATTACCAATTACACATCGAAGCTTTTTGTGTTTTTCTCCGTCTCTCTTGATTTCGTCTGTCTGTGTTCACAGATGACATATTTTGTAAACGGATTGTTTAACTAGTCAAATGTTTCTGAACGGAGAGACAAAACGAAACCCGGAAAATAACCGGAAGTGTCCGTCTCGGGTTTGAAACTAAACATCCGCCACTGTAACGCGTGTGTTTACTATGTTAGCTCGTCGTGTCAGCCGAACAAATACGTGGAGAATATGGACAGTAATGTCATCGTCCATTTAACGGACCGAGGAAGGGTGTACTACTGTTTCGCCTGACACGAAGGACAAGCACGCAGTCTGAACAAGATGTAGCTAACGTCTGACTATGTCGCCCTGAACAAACAAAACAAGACAAGACATGGACTTTGTCGCGGAGGCAACCTGAGAGCACCGAGAGGTAAATCTTCGAGTTGAAGATACATTACCATGGGTTTGGTGAACTTCGTTATCTCCACTGTAGCGAAATGCCTGGACGCAGTCTGCTTAATGCTGGACCTGAATTTTGTCATCGTCCACAGCGTGGTGCGGACTACCCTGGCGGTTATCGCCTTTGTAACCAGCCTGCCCACCCTCCTCCTCAACTCAGTGGCAGAGTTGGGAAACTTAACCGTGTTTAGCTTGATGTCCCTGGCAGAGGCAACGTCAAACTTAGCCCACGGTACTGTCACCATGCTGGGGAGCTTGGTGCTGGCTCTGGAGGGGCTGGTGGAGAGCCTGAAGATGGTGGGTTACCTGTCCATGCACGTCCTGCTTCGTGGGAAGGAGCACCTGTGTCGAGGTCTTCTATCGGTGCTTGAGGGCTGTGGCATCGCTGTCAGCCTGGTGGTCTATTTCACCAACACCGTGGTCAACTTTGCACTCATTGCAACGCAGAACATTTACTCCGTGGTGGTCAGTGTGTGGCAGACGGTCTCCAGCCCGCTGCAGAAGGTGCTGGAGTTCATGCTGACCTCCTTCACCTTTCTGTACAGCAGCCTGGCTGGGACTTCGGCTTTCCTGTGGTCACCCTGTAAACTGATGTTGGACTTTCTGGTCTCGCTGGTTCATATGTTTGTTAGCATCTTCATATTGAACATCTATGGTCTTCTGCTCACTGTAACTATTGCTCTAACTACCACCGCCTACCTGAATCCAGAGCTGGCCCGACAGGCTACTGTGCGAATTGTGGATTACGTTAACTCTTTTCCTGCCTTGCACAGAATGTATCTGGGTCTGCAGCGGCTCGCTTCAGCCTTGCGGTGCGCCCCATATTTTGTACGTGGTGCCATGCACCACCTGCAAAGAATACTCCATCACCTCTACCTGCTAGAGAGAAGACTTTGGCAGCAGCTGCCCCGACTCAGCAGCCAGCTAGGTCTGGCTGTGAGGACACAGCTCAACAGGGACAACAACAACAGAGTACGCGGCGATGGCGACCCTGGAGAGGAGAGGCGGGACCCACCAGATGGAAGAGCAGGAGATGGAGCCCACCAGGAGCTGCTGGATTTAGTTTTCCCCTCATCAAGCACAGACAGACCACTTAAGAAGCAGTCGTCTTCAGGCAAAGACAGTAAAGCACACCTGCCTGCTGAGAATCTGCTGACTCTACTGAAGGAGCAGGAGGACAGAAAGAAGTGTGTGATCTGTCAGGACTGTACCAAGACGGTGGTGCTGCTGCCGTGCAGGCACCTCTGCTTGTGTAGAGACTGTACGAACATCCTGTTGAGGCAGCCCATTTACCAACAGAACTGCCCGCTCTGTCGGCACATGATCCTCAACACTATGGATGTGTATCTATGAGGGACCAACGGAAGTGGATCTGTGGGTGGCGGACCACATCGAACAGCCTATCAGTATCTAAACTAAAATGATGTTGTGGGACTTGTTTTTTTTTTTTTTTTTTTTTATCACTAGGTTGTGTTAAAAAGCAAAAGTCTCGGAATATTTTACATTTTTCTTGCTGTCAACAAATCCCATGATAAGACCAAAGTGACATTTTAGTCTGTCTCTTAATACTTTCCCACTCCTTTACCCTGGCGGTGGCACTCCGCCCCAAGCCTGTTAATTTACACTGAAGATGTAAAAATTTAAAAACGGCTCACAGATGTTATTTTAAAATTTGCTTTACTCAGACAGTGCAAAACGGTGTAAATGGGTAGGTTTTGACTACACAGACAGTACTTGTTAGTAAGGTCAATTCATTGTTGGTTCTGGATTTACTGGAATTCATGGGATATATTGTTAAACACAAATAAGGAATACCATACAACCTATCTTATAAAATTTGGTTTCAGATCTGTGCACTTTTTGAGAACAGTATAGAAAAGAAATGCTAAGGAGAGCACATTTTGAGTCCCAGTTCCATATGACATACCAACTGTATACAGTATGTACTATATACTAATATTTATAGTGTGCTGTTTTGCAGTTAGTATACAATAAATCAACAATATGAACAGTTTCAACTAAAGGAATAGGAGATGATATAATACTTGTGGCATCGGATGTTAATCAAACTACAACATTAAAATGCCCTTACCCAATAAGAACAGTTTCCCAACCATCCACAATTTCAGCTGTGATCAACTTTTGCATGTTCTTTGTGCATTGAGAAAGAAAAGTGTCCTTTAACAGTACGGTACACTCAAAAAGCAGGGTTTTGTTGTTGTATGTACGCTGACTTTTGAGTTTACTTTTTTGTCGCCCGTGAACACAGAACACACTTAAATCCCGCTTAGAATTACTTTGTAGTATGGATTTGGGACACAGCTACAGTCTCTGTTTTGCGTCTAAGATGCACCTGTTATATATTGTTAGATATTCCAGTATTGCCACATTGAGTCTCAGGTCTCGTAGCCATTGGAATCCGCCAGTGCCCTCCCTGATGCTGAAATGTTTACCACCGCTCATGTCTTATAATGGTGGGTCAAGCTGTGAAGAAGACAAAACACTGTGCTTTATTGCATGAGCATACAAATGATTCCACACATGCTGTATGTGTAACAGTGCATTCAAAGCAACACCATGACCCTTTTATTCTGTTGTAAAAAAAAAAAGAAAAAAAACTTTTACCATTTAAATATACTTCTGTAAATGATGACCACTTCTCATAGAGCCATGTAAAGAAGTTTTCTGTATATGTAATTTTCCAGTCAGGTCTGATAAAATACAGCTTTATTCCATTTATTTGTTCTATTGATAGGGGTTATTCCAGTCTTCCATCAGAGGCACATTACATTCACCACCATCACAAAATCGATAAAAGGTTTTCCCTTTCCTTTGTCATTGTAATAAAACATCATTTCTGTTGTGTAAAAGGAACATAAACTAATAAGGCTTTACAATTTAATTTGCTATTGTTATTCTTTTTTTTAGATGCTGAAGTGCTGATATTGATCAGTGTTTGAAGTTTACAGAGCGTAGTTGTTACCCTTATTTAGTGCTTTACTGTTGGTTGGTGGTATGTCCTTTTATTATTCCTAAAATAATTTGTTTGATTTGAAGAAATTGGATTTCTGCATTGTTTTTGTTTTGCTGTTATACCAATTACTGACATTCTTATTTTCCCTTCTAAATCAACAGATAACATTAATGAAAGTGGTCTGAATTTTTTGATATGGTTGTAAATGATTTCTAGAGACCAGACTGTAGTCATTAAAGACTAGACTATTCCTCTAAGGTATTCCTAAAACGCTAATGGAATTCTTAAGATTGCAGATTGCAGTGGACCATCCTCTGTTGTTACCTGCAGTTTGTATGACACAATGTGGGACAATGGGATTTGAAGACATGAATGTAACATGTTTTTTTTTTTATATAAATACTATGGCTGCCACATAACTGGCAAGTCGTTTGTTCATAATAAAACAATGACCGAAATCTGATGATGATTCTACCGCTTATCTTCTGGATTGATTGCTCAATAATTTATTCTAAAGAATGGCAGCAAATAGCAAAAAAAATGCCCATCACAAGTGCCAAGAGCCCACGGTGATGTCTTAAAGTGTCTTGTTTTGTCCTACTTGTACAAAATGTAAAGATAATCAGCATACTTTTATAGAAGAGCAAGAAATCTACAAAATATTTATTCTTGAGAAGCTGGTCACCTAACGTAATTACCTCAATGATTATCAAAGAAGTTGCCGATCATTTTTTTGTCAATTGAATAGAATAATTATTTCAACTCTAAATTTACTTACACCAAAGTAGTAGAAAGTAGTGTAAGGCAGTGATTCCCTAACAGAGGTATGTGAACCACAGGTCAGGGGCACATGGAAGTTTGGTTAAAACGAAAGCACATATTTGTGTTTAGGAGCAAAAAAGAAAAAGTATTATCACAATAACCAATACACCACCAGCTACACTAAGCCGAATATAAACAAAAGAAACAGGGATGTGAAAAGACATTTGGAGGGGCTATTGTGTTTCTTACTTTGTTATTGATTTTTTTTTTTCATGCACTGTTATCTCGTAATAACGACTTATTAATTCGTTATCTCGATATAACAAAGTTATATCTTCTCCGGTCAAATACTTGGAGAAAATCCCACTAAAACAGCCTTCAATTTAAACCGGAGAAGAGGAGGGAGAAACGGTAGACCTCTATCCGCTCATGGAGCCCCTTCCTCGGGTTAAACCGGTTAAACGAAAGGGTGTCTTAGTGGGATTTTTTTTCCCAAGTATTTGACCGGAGAAGTAGAGGGAGAAACGCCGTCTTTGTTGTGAAGGCAGCACACAAAACTAACATTAGGCTATACATTTATAATTAAAATAAATACAAAGTTTATTAGCCTACATTAACCAATTGTAACATTTTATCATCTCATAACCAAAGCGACTTATATCAGCTTAACGTTACATTCTGCTTGTTAGTTGAAAATTCATGTACATATTGACTTAGCATGATTCAAGAGGCCAAAGAGCATCACATCAGCCTCTGTCTTCTCTACAGAGCCACACTAATGTAACGGACGTGTAGCTACGTTAGCTTTCTGCTGCTACATAGGCTGTAATTAGCTTTGGTTGATAACGTAGCATGATACGTTAATATAAGGCAATGTTGCGCAACGTGATGCAAACGTTAGAAGCTGCACATTATTCGGAGCTCAAATGGATTTTTATTTATCTCCATAACTTCAAAAACTCACGTCAAGGCAGAAGGACTTTCCCTGTTTCACATCATTACATGCAGTGCTCCGTGTATGAGAAAACAAAGTCACGTGGCTGGGGGCAGAGGGCATATCGCTAAATTAACACAAAATTGGATGATATGGCGATTTAGTTTGCCGATTTAACTTTACTAAAGATGGGCTAATCGTATTGATGCAGCCACAACAGCAAAAAGAAAGAAAGAAAAGTTTATTTAGGCCCTTTCTCAGGAGGGGCAGCTCAGCCAATCAGGGCAAAGGGGCTGTTGTCTGGGCAACAATAGCCCGTACCTGTGGACGTCAGAAAGGCCTTTATGCCTCATCGGACCCAGGTGTGTCCCATGTTGCTGATTGTGCTGCCTTCACGTGCAACTCGAAATTAACAGAGCAGCAAGCAGGGAAGGCGATCACAGAATACATTTTGACAGTTCACAGTAGGAAAAGCATAGGTGTAAAATGATAAACATTAGGCTAATGATGGCTGAATTCCATTTAACTGCCTCAGTTTCAGGGTCCGCTGTTATGGTACACAAATAGAATGGAGCAATCATGAATGTCGGTAACACCTGTGCTTTTTGTACTATGACCAGCTGTGAAAAAGGCCTGTGTAGACATCAATGGGGATGTAAAGCATACAGAACCACATTTCCATCTTACATTCCTGCCAACATAATTTACCAATAGGCCTACTCACATATTTTAAGCTTTTGGCCTCTGCATCTTTTACCAAATTTGGTTTTCTTCATGAGGTCTGCACATCCTGCTTTATGCCCCCAAGGGGCTTTCATTATGTAGAGGGGTGATGCAGATTTTTACAACTGGAGTACAGTGGGAAATATTTCTATGGGGGCTGGACACACACAATGACAGATTCCTTTCACTTTCACTTGACGCTGTATCTGAAAGCAGAGATTCATGTCTTGCATCTGTGAAGATTGAAGGGAGTGTTTGGGGCCTGCAGTAGGGTTGCAGGGGTCAGTGGGCCCCTAATGGTCATATGGGACCACTTCCACCACCATATGACTATTTACCAGAGCCTTGTGGTTTATATCTTCATTCTCGTTCCCAATGTTCTCTCTAAAAATATCTCCAGCTCCATACCAGGCATCTGCTAAGATAAAAAGAATGCACTCAGTGACATAAATCTACAATACATTTTTCATTTTCGTGTATTTTTTGCAGCAACTGAGCGATTTCAATTTGACGTCATTAATGAATTTGTCTCTAATTTACTGACGTCATCAGTAGCTCAGCAGGAGACATGACGTATTATCTTTTTTTTTTTTTTTTTTATAACTGAGAGATGTGCACGGGTTTAAGCTGGATGACCACAAACTAAACACTCTATTGTCAGAGATCGAAAAACAAATCCAGGGGTTGTTAATTGTCTCCTGACCTGCGAGCCCAGCCTCAGCAGTGTTTACGTGTTAGTAGTAAGTGAGGGTGGTGTTAACAGAGAGGGAGGAAGTTTAATGTCAGGGGAAGAGCAGGAAGAAGTAAACCGAGGAGAGCTTTCTACTCCGGGGATTTGACCTCTTCCTTTTGACCACGCTGGCCCTGGCCTAGAGCAGTGTGGGAAAATGTCAGACTGTAGTGCACTATTCCCTGCCTCACTCACGCTCTAATTTTTCTGTTTATGATCACTGTCTCTGTCTCTTACTCTTTATTACTCCTTCATCTCTAAACTGTGTGCTTTAATCTTGGTTGCTTAATGAGTGGGAAATCATCTTCAAAACCAGAGGATCATAACAGTGAGCATCTACCTTGCTAAAATGTCAAAGATGGTGAATTTACAACAGCTACAAACAGCCCTGACCACTGACCTCTGACCTCCCTATGGGGGGCTCATTAACAATAAGAGAATTCGCCTGCTTAGATGAGCATATACGGGAGGGCTTTAGTGTAAGTTCCTATTTGTGATATCGGCCCACCTGACATGACATGCCATAGCCTCGTTTATGATGCAAAGACAATTACGGCAGTTAAAAAGAAACCAAAGTTTCAAACAAAGAGGTTACAATCTGGAGATAGATCTGGAAAATATAGAGAGCAAAAAAAAAAAAACATTGTTTAATTAAGATGGTAAACAACAGTTTGACAGTAATGTGAAGAGATAAAGAAGAAGAGACAGGCAGCTCATTAGCCCTGGCCTCCACCCAACACTGATTCAACTGTAATTAAGTGGTTTGTTGTAATAATCCTGACCGCCTGGAATTAATGCAGTGTGTGATGTGTGAGCCACACAGAGATTAAAGCTGGATGATAGCCATCAGGTCAGAGCGCTCATTATAGGAGCCCCCCGTAGTTCTTGAACTGTCACCTCCGGACTGAGAGAGAGAAATGAGATGCAGTGAAATGTGCCACTGTTACATGTACTGCTACTGATTTAAATGGCAGTGCTTATGAAAGATATTCCGCCCCTTGTAAGATTTCAGGTTTTATTGTTTTATAACATCGGATCAAAAGGGATTTAATGTGGCCTTGACACTGATCAAGAGAAAAGGACATTTTAAAGGTCCCATGGCATGACAATTTCACTTTATGAGGTTTTTTAACATTAATATGAGTTCCACCAGCTCCACCACCATTTCTAGAAATGGTGATAGGTGTAAACCGAGCCCTGGGTATCCTGCTCTGCCTTTGAGAAAATGAAGGCTCAGATGGGCCAATCTGGAATCTTGCTCCTTATGAGGTCATAAAGAGCAAGGTGGCAGTTGGTCGAGGCCACACAAATTGTCACTAGTGCAGCCAGTTGGTATTAGCAGTAACATAAATAATGAAATTGGGATTATCTGTGTGTTGTCAAGGGGGTTAAGTTGATTTTAGTACTAGTAGAACATTTGGTGAGTCTGTATCGTGTCAAAACCAACCCCATGAAATGCAACTTTTTATGTTCACTGTTTCACTCATGAAGAACAAAAACAAATGCTCCTCCATTAAAAATTACAAACATAGCTCTTGTAATAGCTGGTTTAGGAGTTTGAGTCTGCTTAGAGACTATGTGCAGTCAAACCAATCTAGCATCCTGACATCCTGATCCCAATACGAGAAGACCCTGAATATCTGATTAAATAATACTCTCCAAAGACTGAACTGTGCATCATTCCTTTTAAAAAAAATCTTCTCAGAGATTCATTTACAAGAAAAACAAGCTTTAAAGTAAATTGTAGTCTATGGCTCAGTATTTGTTCAGAACAATATTTAAGCAAAATTCTATTTTAAGTACAATTGTTGATCTCAAATTCTAGTCCAACAATAACATGCAAAAGCCCTCAGTCGTAGAGATTACTTGGTATTACTTACTTTTTGACTCTTGAGTACATCCTTAGGAATGTGAAAAACTAGACTATGGGAAGAATTCATGAGAATACATTTAAGTTTAAACACATATAAAATTGTCCTAAACAGGTTATACAAAGTCACAGCTGTGGTTGTTATTACTGGGGCATAAAATCTCAACAGTTCCAAACACCATTTAGTATTCACAGATTTAAAGAAGTAAATGTCTTTTAATATTGCACCAGCAGAGAAGAGTGCAGGGTGGATCAGTGTCTGACTGAGGTGCTTCACAAATGTGGTTTTATTTTATGAAAATTATCACTCTGGTTTAGCATTTAGTGTTTCTAAAATGAAGGCACTTAAAATGAACTGTGTCCTTATTTTGTCAGTTATTTATTTAGTTATTTATGTATCATTTGAAAAAAATACCTAATTGCCTTTATGTAAATATGTATTCATGATTTCTTGAGAGCAGGTGTTATGTTTCTGACTTAGAAAGAAATCCCTTATTTATTATACTCACTTGTAAAGGGAAAATATGATTAATAAACATTGGAGTCCCTTTGTGACATAATAGGAAGTAGCTTCTGCAACAGCTGTTGAACTAATACAATCCTAATGTGCTATACATTCCTGTGTGAATTCTTTCTAACAAGCACAGCGACTGTTGCTCACGTCATAAAGGCACCTCAGGGCTCAGAGACTGTTGATACAGATGGTTGAAATGATCAGTCCTGCCCACATAATCTGAAGCACGATACAAGTGATGATACATGATACTCTCCTATGCAGATGTTCCTGCGGACAGTGTTTTAGCTGCTGCACAGTGATACACCACTGCCCCCTGCTGGACAAAGTAGTGCCTTCAACTACAGCTGAACCATATTTGGTGAAGGTGATGCCAAATCACTGAGAATGATATAGTTGGTGACAGCATGTTTTCTCTAGATTCTAGCTGTATGACTCCCTGCGTTTATCAGAAATATCTTGGCTTTGTCTTCAGATCATGTTTTTGCTATCACCTACACGTATCTTAATTTTAATTTGAGATACCTTCTCATTGAGGACGATACGGTCATGTATTGTTTCTGGTAATCTGGGTATTGTTTATTTTCTACAGTTCTACACATGGTTTTATATTTGATTTTAGACTGAATGTTTTTAGATAAGTTTCTAATCAAATTTAAATGTAGTCCAGGGATTTTATTTTTCTCCACAAGAATACCTTGGCAGAGAGCTTTAAAGGACTAGTTCAACATTTTGGGAAATACGTTTGTTTGCTGTCTTGCCGAGAGTTAGCATAATTGAAGGTCAATGGGCCTCCCACTTAAGTGTGTCCCTTAAATATAAAACTACCACTAGCAGCTAGTTAGCTTAGCACAAAGACTGGAAACGGAAAATGTTTACAAAATCCACCTACCAGCACCTCTAAAGCACACTAATTAACACTTGATTGGTCCATACAAAACTGAAGGGTAGACACTCTTGTCTCACTATTTCAACCACATTGTATCTGCATCAAGGCTTTAATCTAGACGTCAAACTCTTGCCCTCTTTCACCATGACACACGTTGACCAATGAGAGCTCAGTATTTCAGGGAATGATGTCATTGCTTGGCCATCAGCTTCAAACGGAGTGATTTACAGACCGTGGACTAATGGAAATAACTGATTGATGCCAGGGGAAGATTGATTAACTCCCTGTTTCTCTCATTCTACCCTGAAGGGGGAAAGTTATGAGGACGTATTTAAAGCCTAATTATGTGTACGAGTCTCAGGGAGTGAAGGGAAAATAACATTTCCTCCTGTATGAGGTAGTAGTCCATTTCACAGGCACAGAAAGGCTTTACTTGGGTTCTGGTCTTGTCAGTGTTTATCCTCCTAAATGAAAAAACACGATGGGAGAGATTTAGCTCATTAAACTGGGAAATGAATACATGTTGTTATTGTTTTAAAGTATCATCAGTGACGGGAAGAAGGAGATGACTTACATCAACCTCACAGTGTCGAAGTGTAGCTGGAGAGTCTCACAGCGTTTGGTGAAACCATTAGGCCGTCAGAGGTAAACAGTGTGAATCCATTGGATTTTCCAGTCTTTTTCATCATGGTATTTACTGTACTTTGGTAGTGCTTTGCCTTTGGGAATGAAAACCAGAGAGTTGGGTGTCGGATTTTATTGATAAAAATGCCATGTGAAAGTTGATCAATCTGGCAATGGTGGAAAGTGACTAAGACAAGTAGGTAGGTAGCCTACTTTTAAAGTACTTTACTGAAGTATTTCCATTTGATCCTACTTTATTCTACTCCACTACATTTCAGAGGGAAGCATTGCCGTTTTACTGCACTACATTTATTTAACAGTTATAGCTACTAGTTACTTTTCAGATTAAGATTTTACATTTAAAAAAAACATGACAATCTTATAAAATATCATGCATTGTTAACAATTAAACCACTGGTTCCCAATCTTTTTGACCTGTGAGCCTCGTTGACCCTTGTTGGGGCCCCTAGTTGGGGCCCCTTGTCATGTTTCAAATGTTTGAGTTGTTAGCAGCTCCAACCGATTTACCCTCTACCTAACTTCTCAGATGGTTTCATTTGAATAACAAGTTGTGCTCAATGAGGTAAAAATGATCTGTTCTGCCTTATTAATCATCTCACGACCCCTTTGATTTATCTTGTGATTCTTCAGAGGGGGCTCGACCCCTAGGTTGGGAACCACTGGATTAAATTACCTGGCTAACTGTATAAAACAGTTCAAAACCAGTTCCAGCTCAACCAGCTGCAACACTAAAATGCCACTTATACATTGGTGCATCAGTATTAACAATTTAATAATTTTATGAATAATATCAAATCACTCAAATGGGCCATTTTCTTTAAATACTTTAAGTACATTTTGTTGATAATACATCTGTACTTAAAATTATAAGTTTAAATGCAGGATTTTACATGTAATTGAGTGTTTTTACACAGTTTTAACCTGAGTACTTCTTCCACCACTGCAATCAGGTAAATGACTACAAAATCAAACAGAAGTGTGCACAGGCAGGCATGTTATAAGAAAGTGACAAATATCAACATCAGCAAATATCATGTTTGGAGATTAAAGTTAAAAGTGTAGAACTGACTTATAACAATTACTAAAATGGAGCGCCTCAGTATCCAGTATGAATGGGTATTTATGGCCAAAAGTATATCAGTCGTGTGTGTTTTAAAAACTACGATGATTTATTCATTTTTCATGTTTGCTGTGCAGATATTGACGGGAAACAAAAGTGCAATAAAGGCGTGAAAGCTGTTTGAGGCTATTTGTGGCCTGGAGTTGGCTGGAAGCCATTGTCACAACATCTGTTACAAGAATTAAGTGTCACAGCCGTTTAAAGGCTCCAGCTGAGGACCAGACATTGAATAAACAGTGTGTGTACCTCACACTTCACCAGTACGGTATGTGCCATTCAAGTAACATTGTCTGGTGTTTTATACTCGTTACACAAATACAGATGTACCACGTCACAGCCAACTACCTCGTCAGAACTTCTCAGTTAGAAAGCTGAAAGAGGCACCAAAACAACAGCGTTAAGTGGGATATGACTGGTTTGTTCATAAGCATGTGTCATGCAAACACAGCAGAGTTTTTCCAGTCTGAGTACACCAGGAAGCCGGTGAAGGTGCTGTCTGTCTTGGAGCTGGAGTAAAACCCATTGTACTCTGACAGAGCCATCTGGACCCACACCTGGTCACCAGGGATGAGGTGGAGCAGGGAGCCGCCTGAAAGAGATGCTGGTTTGGGCCAGTTGCCGTAGAACTGAAAATAAGATGCGACTGTGTGTGCATTTTTCATCAGGTCAAACTGGAGGCTGGCGCGGTAGACTGTGGCGTGAACGGCAAAGTAGTAAACTCCTGGCACTTTGCAGGTGAAGCGCCCCGTCTCTGCGTTGTAGTCGCCCTGTTCATTAAGCACGACCTTGTCGAAGCGGACTACATTGCCCACAGTGATGGGTGAAGTGTGGCCCTCGGATAGTTTGACGCTGAAGGCTGATTTGGGGGCCACTGCGCACTCTCCTGACTGCCCTCTCTCCCCTTTTTCTCCTGGGTCCCCTCTGTCCCCGGTCAAGCCACGCACTCCTGTCTCACCTGGAGGAGCACAGACATGAGCATCCACTGCAGACATTTATACTCACACATGGATAATGAAATACAGCACCTGGGTATCCCATGTCCCCCTTCTGTCCCTTCTCCCCTGGAGCAGCATCTCTCCCGTCCCTCCCGTCTCTCCCTGGCTGACCAGAACTGCCATGAGCTCCAGGAGAGCCCGGGATACCGGGGTGACCAGTGCACAGACTGGGAGGGATCTTGTTGTCTTCTAACTGGTTGGAAAGATGGACTTGGAAGAGAAGGAGGGACTGCAACAAGGGCAACAGCCGGAGTGATGTCATTGCAGTGTCACGGCTGAGGGACAAAAGAGAAATAGAGTTTAGACATGCAAAGATAAAGGACGCATTACGGTTTACAAACAAGTCTGTGGAGGAGTAACACCACATTTTAAACTGAGCTATATACAGTGGGATAATAGCCCCTATAAACATCACTTCAAATCAAACTTGATCTGATTACAGAAGCAGGGAAAGCACATCTAAATATTGAAATTGAAGCATATGTAAACACACTGAAATGAGTGTTTTACAACATAATTTAAGGACTTGCAGTATAATATTCAGTTTACCCTTTCTTGTCAAACACTTACAAAACACATAATTACAAAAGCTTCAGTTTAGTTGCAGTTAAAGGGAATTCATCACATGAATTTAAGGACTATTTGTTCTCTCAGGCAGATCTGTTACTTAAAAAAAATATGAACTACTTTTTTTTTTTTTTTTAACAGATTCCTCACTTGGTTTAAGGGCAAAGTAAAACTGAAATAACCATATTCCATTACTGAGTTGGCATTACTCGTTAGACGTCAGTACTGCCAAAACTGAAAGAAAAGGGGAGAGAAGAAAAGAAGACCAGAAATGAAAGAAGATTCTATGACAATAAACGGCAAACAGAAAAACGTTTTGATCCCAAACTAATTTAACTTTTACATCAATAACTCAAAATGTACTCAAACTGTTTGACATTTCAGATTTGCATAAATGCAGTGAGCGCAGAAATCCATGTTCATAAACATGTATTTCTAAAACTTTTCATTTGAGGGACATTTTTCCCAATTCAGGAGGATGAAAATAATACAAATTCCTGAGCTAATGATTAATCACGTGTTCAAAACAGATGTTTCCAATAAAGGCTTGATGAGATGCTGAATACCAGACAGCCTGCTCAGAAACTACTCACCGGCACACCTAAAAGATAAAATGTTCATCCCCACATCCTCAAATTCTGCCTGCTTCTGTTTCTTGTTTTGTTGACCCTGCTTGGACAGTATGAGAGCTGCCTAACTTCTATATAATCATGATGTATGTATTACAGCACCCTTGCTTGTTTTTTGGTCAGCTGGTCTCCACTGTCGCCCTGTTGGCCGTCTGTCTGGCAGCAAGACAGGCGTCACACGACTATAAACCGAAATGATGAGCAGAGCAGGAGGACTCACAGCTGTCTAACACGACCAGCTTTCTTCTGTTTATGGTTAAAACTTGCTGTTTGTGGTGTGTGACAATAATGACAACAATTAAGTTTTTTTTTTGTGTCATCTATCAGGAGGTCTCGTAATTGGATTTGAGAGCTTACATCCACAACAGCTGCAAAATAAGAGAAAGAGCCAGAGGGAGGGAGGAGGGCTTCTTAAACCAGAAAGAAACTGAGAAAAAAAAGGAGGAGGAGGAGGAGGGAGAGAGAGAAATGCATGTCAGCGTTCCTGGCAAAAGAGGAGAGCAGACAAGAGGACAAATACTGGAGAGTCTGAACAGCTGTCTGCCAACACTCCTCAGATGATTAGAAACATGAATGTTTTCAATAACCGCTGTTTACAGACCACTAATATGTGGACAAAATTTACTGCACAACTACACTCATACACTTTTGACTCAGTTTATACTGCCAGAGCAGTGTATTGTATTTTTTTTTATGTAGATCAATGATCTTCAGTTGGTTTTTTTTGCCAATCGACTTCCAGACTTTGTACCACGTGGATTGAAATGAACTTTTACAGGCAGTTCATCGATCTGATTTCTCTGTGAAACAGAAATATTTTTTTGGCATATTGAGAACAGCTGATATTATCAGTTATATTATTATGTTTAAGGCAAAGCTGCACGTTTATTTGCTGAATATTGACTTTAGCTGGCGGTGGAAAGTAGGCTACATTTACTCAAATACTGTACTTAAGTACAGTGTTGAGTACTTGTATTGTATTTTTTGCTACTTTATACTTTTACACCACTACATTTAAGAGAGAATCATTGTACTTTTTACTCCACCACAATTATTTGACTTCTTTACTTGCTGCTTACTTCACAGATTCAGATTATAAAAAGGATTTATAAATATGACGGATTGCTTTAGAATCAAATATCCAACAATCTATAATAGTTAAAGTTGGCTCTGACTTAACCAGCTACAACATTAAAATACTGCTTAAACCTGAATGCATCATTAACAGTAATCTATTATTCAATATGTAACCATTTATCACAAATAGGGCTTTTTGATACTTTAAGTACATTTTTCTGATAATACTTCAGTACTTTCAGTTTAGTAACATTTTGAATGCAGGACTTTTAATGTAGTATTGGTACTTTTACTTTAGGAAATGATCTGAAGTATGCTATATAAAAAAGCAGACATACATACACAATGATGCACTTAATTTAGATTTTACTCGTTGCTTTGAAGGAACGAAAATATGCCAGCACTTCTGTCCTCAACACTAAAGCCATCAGACATTTCTCAGCTCTGCACCTTGACCAGTGCAGGTTTCCCCTGTAAGTCAAACACTTAAGAGCAGCAACTTACCAGCTGATGTAGAGTGAAGTCTTTGGGAGCTCCTGCTGATGTTTGAGTGTGCCGAAGAGAACCCAGTAAAGCCGTTCCTCCCAACCAGAGTCTGGCTGGGGAAAAAGTGAAAGGAAATGGTAATGAAATCCAATTAGAAAGTGGGGTGGGTGGGAAAGGAGGAACTGAGGGTGGAGATGAGCGAACGGGGAGGATACAATGGAAAATATTGGAGGTTGATCCAGCACAAATAAAAGAGAAAGAACCAACTCTGAAACAAAATTGTGACAAAACCATCATGAAAGGAGGGGTTTGGGAGGGGGCAATGTTTGGGAGATTGCCTAACAGTGTTTGGGAAACTCTCTAAGATATACCACAGAAAGTTCAGAGAGGGCTCTGGTCTGAAAAAGAACATGTCACCACAACAAAAAGCTGAGAATGAGCTTGCTTTATTACACAAATACACCACTGCCTAAAAAGACAGAAAAGAAAGGTGAAGAGAGATACACTACATACAGATATAAAGGCAAACAGACACAATTTTCACACACACAATCACACGTTCTTCTCTCTACTCTGGGATTTTCTTTATCTGCCTTCAAAGATGAAGCAATTTGCTCCATCCAGATCAGGTCTTCCACTCAGACGAGACTGACAGTAATCCTCTTCTCACTGTAATCCCTCAGTGACAGTCTTAAATGGATAAAGCAAAAAGCTCTTAATATCTTTTTTTTGGCAAGGAAGCCAAACTTGAGCTGGTTAAATTCAGCAGCTCCCTTGGATTCAAGCCAATGAAAACATGCTTTAACGGTTATCGTACAGCAGTGACCCCAAACGGACCAGAACTGTGCCAAAACTGAAGATGGTGGAGGAGGAGTGTCTAATCTCTGTGTGAGAACAGAAAACAGAACATAAGCAGGACCAAGCCTTGCAGCAGGACTGTGTTTGTTGTAGGGGGCAGCAATTATATTCAACCATGAGCCAGTTTGAGCATTGGAGGACCAACGATTTACACGGTTTGACATGTTTGTTTCTTTTAATTTAGAATAAAATTGACTCGTAAAACTTTTGTTTTCACGTTGTATCCTACAATGTACAGCCATGTAGCCATGTTAGCGGCAGTAGGGATGGCAATGTCTGTCTGTCCACCACGTTGGTCCAGACTAAAATATCTCCACCATTTAACAGATTGATATGAAGTTTTGTAAGACATTTTAGGTCCTTTAAATCCCCAGGCTTGATACACACAGAGATGTTGGTTTGAGTTTTAAAATTGTCTTCACATGGGTTGATTTTACTAGCAGCAGCAAAAGCACATTTTATTTCAGACAGTTAAAACAGCTTTAAAACAGTATGTTCTTTTTAGAGGGACTACAGTCTTGAACCTGTCACGCGGGGAAGGGGGACAGTGGCACACAGTGGTAGACCGAGCGTCTCTGCAGTTCCTGACCGCCCGCTAGCCCCTCACCACCTCAGGTCTCTTCCACATCTGAATCCCCCGTGTTCTCAGCCCCAGAACACAAAAGTAGCTCCCATCTCACTTGATGAGGAGATGCGCTTCAGGTGTGGTTGAGAGTGTCCTCGTGCCAATCCCACACCTCTCCCTTGATTAGGAGATGTGTCTCAGGCGCGTTTGGAGGTGTCCTCAGTGTCTGTGCCATGCAAGCATAGGAAACCCAGAGGATGAATCCTACTGACTTTGGCGATCCCTGCCTTTTCCTCAAATACGTGCCACCATTACGTTGACATTTTTGGTTTTGAGTGAAATATCGCTACAACTTTTTTGATGGATTTGGACTCTCTTCAAGAATGATTCTTGTTCCTTTCATAATTAATTATAACTCTATTGGTGGTCCCCTGACTTTGTAATTTAGCACCATCATCAGGTTAAATTTTGCATCTGTTCAATACTTACTTTGATTTATGATCAATTGGCTATACCTGCGATTAGCCTCAACTGCTACTGTGTGTTTAGCGCTAATTAGCAAATGTGAGCATGCCAACACACTTAATTAAAATGGTGAATATAATAAACATATCTGGTAAACATTAGCATGTTAGCATGATGACTCATTTAGCTCAAAGCACCGCTGTGCCTACAAACAGCCGCACAGAGCAGCTAGTCCTATGTTTTCATTAGTAAGTTTGGGCTGAAAGAGTTACAAGCGCTCATTTGGCAAATAATGACACGTGTTCTTTGTTTAACTACGTAATTGCATCCACACATTATAAACAGTGGCTTCAGTTAAGGTTAAATAAAGGTGCAATTGTTGATGTCTTAAAAAATGCCATCAGCATACAACTTCAGTTAGACTGCCACCTACTGTATTTATGATTGTGAGACACAAATCTGTTATATGGTCAAGGAGGCTAAAGAGGCAATTGAATTAAAACGGTGTTTTAAATTCAAGGAATACTGGTTTTACAATTATAATTATAATTTGAATAAAGTGGATTATAGTATTTATGTAGGTTTGTTGGACTTCAACACCATGTGCTGTTCAGACAGCCTGGTGCAGAACGAGGCACAGTAGTTTGCACGTCTCTACTCAAGTGTGGGCAGTATGAGATGTTACACATGAGCTTTGTATTTACATTGCTATCTGCAGTAGATTTGTGACCAATTATGTCAAAACTGTAAACTACAAAAGTTAAAACTTCAGCTTTAGTCAGGGGGGCAATATTTTAGCGGGAGGGCCGGATTTGGCTCTCAGGCC
Organism: Gymnocephalus cernua; assembly: GCA_023631565.1. Taxonomy (NCBI): domain Eukaryota; kingdom Metazoa; phylum Chordata; class Actinopteri; order Perciformes; family Percidae; genus Gymnocephalus; species Gymnocephalus cernua. The sequence goes on from CM042430.1 coordinate 19,651,764, forward strand.
AACCACTGGGATAAACAGTTTAAATTCTACACAGTAAATCATACTAATATTATTTCAGTCTTTATGTGTTATTGACACATTGAGGCAATTCAAATTACATAATTGATTGTGAAAATGTGCACACACCCTGCAGTTTATACTATTATATTATACATAAGTATTTTGCTGTGACATGTATTCCCCACTGAGAACAAAGAGTGAAACTGCTCTGACTAAACACATGGGCCTGCTTAGTGTTTTAACGTTAAAACACTGGTTTTATGGGAATGTGATGACGAGGACTGGGAGGGGGGAGGAAGGAGGAAGGGGTGTCAGCAGCTCTTTGAAACAAGAAGGGCTTCCTTTGAATTTTGAGTCACCAGGCTGTTGTGAGGAAGGGTTTCAGCAGGCTCCTGTGGAGGCAGTAAGTTAAGACATGTTTTTAATTAGCAGCGCCAGAATCAGCACTTTCTGGGACTGCTATAGCCTACTAATTTCCTGTACGAATCCATAAACTGCTGCTTGGAGGATTTACTGTTAATTTAGACCACTTGGCAAACTAACAATTTGACTTGACTTCTAGTGGGTGGTGGTGGTGAGGTAGCAAAAGTGTGATTGGGTTAGCTGAATAACAAGGCAGTTTTAGTTAAACTCAGAAACAGCCCTACTTTTCATAGTAAATACATGCAGGGACTGTCTTGAACTCACAAAGCCGTAAACAGATACTGTGTGTCTTAAGAAAACACTGTAGTGGGATGATGCACTTATTTCCCACAACAACCTGTTCTTGGATAATAATAATAATTAAAAAAAAAACTTTTCTGAACCTTAAAACAACTCATTATTGTGCCCACAGATAACTGGCTCTGCTGACTAAATGAGTATAATATATAAAAGGTACAAATACATTAAATGTGACTAGAAGCAAGGCTGTAGTTATTAAGTTGATCAGATCTGATGTCATAACATTGTTTATAAAAAACAGACCATAGTCATAAATTGAATATATTAAAACATAAGAGCTTGTTTGCAAACTGCTCAGAATGTTATTTGTGGTTCAAAATGTCCGTTAAGTAGCTGCTCTTGAGCTTTCGATCATAGAACACGATCTTCATCAGGAAATGCCGTTTCCATTGTAAAAAGCACTTTGATAACTTCTCATCCATGTTGGCTTAAAAGCACCTGCTGATGAAGAGCACGTAATATGATCGAAACCTCCAGAAGAAGAGCAACGACATACCGTAGGCGACGTATTTCTCGTAGTGACATTGTTTTCTAAACCACTGGTAAGTTCCTTTAAGGGCCAATAAGCGTTTATACATTCAGTAAACGAGGCAAGAGACAAAAAAGAGTAAAGGAGACATGTTTATTATTTAAACTATCACTTAAATAAAAAAAGTGCATAGAAAATAAACATGATTAGAAACTTTTCTTTTTACACTTATGTACAACTTTGTTTCCTAATTATACATTCAACCAAGTAGTTTGTGGTTTTCACTGTGGTGGTTTTCCTTCATTTTACTTGATGTGTATTGAAAGAACACTGTTAAATATGACTGTGGAACTTAAGAATACCGTTATTACAGAGAGCAGGAGGAATATTGATAAGACAAAGGTATATTCAAGGCATAAGAAACAAGCCTGTTCATGATCGCTCTTTTTTGCACGTCCTACCATCCGCTCCCTCTGTGACACCACATACCCATCCTAGGCTGATAACTTCAATAAACAATTAGAAAATTACAAATACATGTTTACGTACTTGTCCGACCTCTTCCAAACCTTAACTTGTAAAAGAACGATTCAGGGTGGATGTTGCCCAAAATAAATAAATTAAATGTTTTCAACATCAGCATTATCGCAGCATTATGACTTTCTATAAAAAACAAACAAAAAAAACAAAAACAGTACATGATAAGTAAATCCAAAGCTTCGGAGGAGAGAAAGGTGGTCATGGAGACATCAGACATTTTCCAAACTGGGAAAAACGCCATTTTGGTGGGATCTTTAAAACTCCTGGTCAGTCTCCACAAACCAAACTCTTAATTTATACCACATCAAGTAAGCAGTCTAAAAACGTCCCTGTTAAAACATACAAAGAAAAAACAGAAAAACATTCACTACAACAACCGGGGAGAGGAGGGGGGGGACAAAATGGCTGACCTCAAAAAGTTTACAACCACATTAATACAGTTACATTTCTCATCACATAAAAAAACATTCCTTTCCAGAAAGAAAATGAAAAGTAAAACTGCAGTGTTCCCTGCCGACAAAGGAACACTCACAGGCACAGCAAAATTGGTACTGGATATCAATATACAAAAGAATGATGCACGTTAGTTTCATCTGATAGTACTGTAACACAAAACCATTATAGAGTACATTGAAACATTGCTATTAACCATAATAAATCTGCTGTTTTGCTACTGCAACTAAGTTTGTCTGTCCATTCCATATATTGTATAGATACTAAAGCACAAGAAATTACTATGCATGTTTCCGTATAATATTGTTATGTATTTATACTATAATTACAGATAATGACGGAGAAGGGCCACTGCTGTGGCGTGGTAAAATGAAGTCCAAAGAAACAACAGAGACCATATCCTTATTGTATATATGCCGTTAAACAGTGAAATAAATGACTTATTGTTGACTGTAAATTCAAAATTGGATCTCGAGAAGTGAGAGCCGGAGACAGAGCCCTTGGCATCAGTAAACGTGTTATCACCGATGCTAGCGTAAAGTGTTGAGCTAACCCAGTAAGAACCTGTGGTCCTACAGACAGAAATGCCACTGCCGTTCACACTTCACTATTATTCCCAGTGCTGAAATTAAACTGCTGCTGCTGCCCAGTTTGAGGTCATGTCTACATATCGTCCGTATCTACCAGGGTCGTTGTCGACACAACAACTGAAAACAAATGTAGCTGACAAAGTATCAACATCATCACAACTATGGTGACGTGGAGGAGGAATATACATTCACTTTTGACCTTAGCAGCTGAAGCCAGCGAGCCCAATGTAGGTGCAGCTGTACAACCCCGAGACTGGCCTGTCGGGGATTTTGCGGGGAAAATGGAACAGCGCAGCCCAGGTTTGTACACACTGCACCTTCAGGAAGGAAAGGGCTGCTGGTGTGGTCCCTGCCTTCACTTTGTTGCAGCAAAAGAGTCAAGTGCACTTTGCTAGAGTCTCAAATGCCACTTTTCAGGAGTCACCAAGACCAAACCAAGATGATCAAACTCAGGTATTATATCATACATTTACCTGATGCACAAACTCAAAGTATTCTCAGTGACTATCTGTGCTTGCGGTTTCAGCATTGGAGTTGCATTGTCTGTCTGGAGAAAGAGTTTTCCTATGTTTATTCAGTGCCTGTGTCACAACTAAAGTGCAACCCATGTGTGGGTCATATTTCTGTTTCAGTTCACAACAAGGAGCAGTGTGGGAGTACCTGCTAACTGCCTTTAGGTGATAACGAAGTCAGCATGAATGGTGGACAACAATAAATTAATTTAAAAGGGACAAAAACAAAGTCGCATAGTGGAACTAGTCAATCTAGACAGTCCAACCAAATAGTCGGTTGAGGACATGAAGGCTTGTAAGAGAGAATAGGCATGCTCATTTACAACTAAGTCAAACCACAAGGAGACTAAATGAGAGAATACAAAGTGATTTCTAGATGCTGGTGAGCACTTATGAGTGGTCACCAGGATGAAGTGGTTTCTTTAATAAACAAATTGAGTATGATGAATGCTGTTGGTAGCATTAAAATAAAGGCACCTCTTTATTTTAAGTCTGCAGAGGGACAAAACAGTTCGATGGGATTTTACAAGTGCCAATTGGCTGTAAGCCTGTCGACCCATGATTGACTAGTGACAAGAAGAAAAAAAAAAGACTCATTCTGTTAAGACTGCCTCGTAGCAGCCTGTAAGTGGACTTGATTCTTGGTGTGATGTGGTGTGGAGACAATAAGGCTGGAGAGAGGAGATATCTGCTATGGATCAACAATCTTAACTCCCTCAAGTGCATAATAATAGTTCAAATGACTGACATACTGCCGGCTAGAACTGGAACAATGAAAAAAAAAACGTCAGCTCTGACCAAACGGCCCGGGATAGATAAAAGAGCTACTGGTGGACTGAACTCAACGGGACCAAGCCACAGACCAGTGTCAGTCTTTGGAATTAAAAACAACAACATTCAGGCTACAAATTAAAAAAACAAATTACAACAAAAAACAACTTTGAAAAGGCAGCGGAATACAAAACATAGAGACCAAGCATTAGTGTTTGTAAACCTCTATTTCCTACAAAAATGGCAATAAAATAAATACGATTTTTAAAAAATATAAATACCATCATTAAGTGCTATTCACTAGTGAGTGCTTTTTAAGTCTTTTTGTAGAAAAATATACATTATTTACATTTGTTTTGAAAAGCAAGCATGATATTTCCCTGTCCATAATAAAAAAGACAAGATAACAGACAAGACTTTAAAAGACGTAATACAAATAAAAAGAAAACATTTTCCATAGTAATGGTTATCACAACAGGCCAAGAAGAAAACAAGCTGAGTGAAAATTCAATTCAAGGGTGTGATTTTTGGTTCTCTCTGCTGCTGTAATTTGGAACGTGATTCAAAAGTCTGAGCTTATATAATTACCGAAAACAAGTCTGATCATAACAGCATGCACGTGTCTGTATGTTTCTGTAAGATCCACAGCTGTTTCTGGATCACAGCTCTAAAAAAAATCAATTATAAATACAGTATGTCTACTAAAGCACATCAGTAGGGTTCTCCAGTCCCTTGGCTGTCAGTCCACCAGAATCTCTAGCTGCCTCGCTCTCAGCCAGTCAGGCCAGAGGCTTAATCCCACCAATAACATGTCTACATAGCTACCAAGCTGTCAGACTAAAAATGTAAGTACAACGGATGGTATCGAACTCACATATCACCCTTTCCACGAACCGCCAAAAATAACCTTTTGCTTATTGAACAAACCTATATTTCTACCCCCGCTTGTCTCTTTTTCTCTCTTCCTTTGTGTGGCCACTGCTCCCCCTAGTGTTTCCACCTGCACAGCTCTTATCAGGCTGCCTATACACAAGCAGCTCCTATTTACGGTACAGTGTTTAACATCTACAAGCTTTAAAAAAAAAAAAAAAAAAAAAAAAAAAAAAGACCGGTTAGGGGAAGGTTCCAGTAAATCACAACGGCTCTGAAGGCATCAGGGCACATTCAGACAGGGAGATGTGCATCAATAACAGCTGACACTGAGCTTTATATTTAAAAAAAAAAATTAACGGAATTCTAACAAGTTTCTAATTGTTCTTACTCATAAAATTACTGTTCCAACTCCTTTAAACAAATTGCACTTTGGTGTAAAATGGAACCAAGTTCTTTAAAATTTAGTTTTTTTTTCTATGTTCAAATCTCAGCATAAATGGACCATAACATATTTCTAGAAAATTAAGGAGGATGGGCCAATGCAAAAAAATGATGAAGGGGTAACTTTATCATCCAAATGTAAATTAAAGTTAATATTGCAATGCTGTAAAGGCAAAAACCTTTTCATACCTCACCGCTGAAGGTGGCACTTTCCGTGTCAAATGTAAATGAGACAAAAGGAGGCACAATATGTTGGAATTTCTACAAGTGGCCCCTCCTCCAAAATGACCCTTCCCTGTATGTACAGCACGACCTACGACCGTTGCCTCTGCTGTGTTCTGCCAACACCAGCAGCAGAAACACTGACAGAGCTCGTGCCCTGTTTGCAGCTGTCATACGTGGACCGGACCCAGGAAGTCGGCACAAAGCCAGTGCCACTGCAAACCCCCAGCGGGGGGGGGGGGGCCTCAGAACATCGTGCCACTGCTGCTCAACAGACTTGCAGTCCTCTTGAAATAGTTTAGACATCAGTTGAGGAACTTGCGACACTTCTTTGCGCCGCAGTTGCAGGGCAGCTTGTTGCTGGCATCCTCAATAGGGAACTTGTAGTCGTAGGTGAGCTCCTCTCCACAGTAGATGCGCCGCGAGGCAAAGATGACGATGTGCTTCTGGCCGTCCACAGTGATGACCCGAGAGTAGCAGTTGGGCTCACAGGAGTGGTTAATGAAGCGGGCGGCGTTGCCATGCACTGTGGCGTCCACCACCTCGTAGTCATCGATACGAAACATGTAACAGCCAATCCCCTTTGAGGAAAGAAAAGACAGAGGTTTTATGCTTTATGTACGTTGTTATGCTCCTGCTTTTTGAGTCGAGTTAATCAAACTAATACATTTTAAAATCAAGGTTCATTCCCAAGACCTCACCTTTCCATCGTAATATTTCTCCCGTTTGTCAGTGAGCACAGACCGAATGACATTTCCAGAGTATTCAATGACCATCTCCGCTGCATCAATGGTTTTCTTGCAGAACAGACCTCTGCCATGAATGGGAGACCTGCAGAGGGATACCGTTTTTAGAAGTGAATCACAGTAATGGCTTAAGCCTGCGTATCTAGATGTGGATTTTAACTCCTTTTGTTTAGGCCATCTGCCTTTTTTATACCTTCAATTTTATCAAGACTTTCCTTTAAGTTTTTGAGCTAAAAGTGTACAAGTAATCTTGACAAACAATTAATTGTCGTGATGAATAGGAATGAAAGTGATTTAAAGTGATTTCGTGGGCAACAAGTCAATTATAAATTATAATGACCAAGGTAACTGTGAGCAGAGAAATCCAACTGCAAATATAACAAAGTATATCATCTGCGTCTTGTGCAACTTTTGATCAACCTAAATGATTTATTGACAGTTAAAGCACCACCGGTCTAACCTGTAGACTCCAACAGTTTCCTTAGAGGTGGCCTTGAGCTGTTTGAATCTCACAGCCAGTGGCAGCTCCATGGAGGCACGCCTGCAACAACAGCATGAAAAAGAAATGTTGTCTTCTGAGACCATTTTGACACAATTATATTTTAGATAAGATGAGATGATCCTACATAGATCACTAGGGGGGAAATTCAGGTGTTGCAGCAGCACATAGACACATCGTATTTACCCTGAAAAAATAACAGGGATTTTGTGCGTAGAAACTGACCTGGCAGTCCTGAGCTGCCCTTCGTCATCATCGTCTTCTTGCGGCTTGTACTCAGGAGGCTGCCGGTGTTTTGAGGCCAAGAAATTGAACATGTCAAATACAGACCTCCTGGAAGTCAAACAGATGGAATAGACAGCAGTCAGAAACACAAACACACAAGATTAAAGTTAGATCAAAACCAACTGTCTAATAAATAAGGAGTTTTAAAGTTAGAAAGAAGGTTCTTGGTTGACCTATTGTCTAATGAATCATTATCCAAACACAGTTGTCTTTGGGTGCTACTCATATTTCATGCATTGTTTATTAACAGTGTGTACAATTCACAGTATTTAATCAGTTTGCTGCAATAGGCCCTGGCATAACAGCCTGCTCTCCCTTTATCCAGGCCCTGTGATCAATCAATCAAATGTTATTTAAAGTGTAAAATCACCATTCAACATGGTCTCAGTCAAAGAAACACAGAAATAACAGACAGCAACGAAACAACTGAACGCCATTAAAGCAGTAATAATAAACAATACAAAACCAGCAACATAAGACAATAAGTGAAAAAAGCTTGTTTGTGCAGAAAGGACTGTGTGTTATGGATGGCTGTAGTATAATGAGTAGAGGTGGGTTTTCAATCTAGATTTAAAAATGTCAACCGAGTGAGCTTCTTTAACATGTAGTGGGAGGCCATTCCAAAGATGAGGGGCACGGTAGGAGAATGCGTATGTGCGCGCGCTGTGTGTGTGTGTGTGTGCGTGTGTGTCATCGTAACCTGTGGGATATCTCTGCACGAGCCGACCCGTGGGGGTTGATGGGAGGTTCATCGGTTTCCTCTGGTTTGTGGAAGCGGAAACGGTAGCTCCGACAATGTCTGGAGCCGTAAAGCTGCTCGAGCAGGAAGACCACTGCCTCGTGGACGACTCCCAGCATCCTCAATCCATTCACACCTGGGAAAATAAAAAAAAACGTGTCCACAATTGATTTTCTATATACAACCGCAACATATTTGTTTTGTGATGTAGTCAGAGTGATGCCTCACCTTCAAAAGAGATCTCTTTGAGTCGTGCATTGGAGCGTGCTTCTTGCACCTTATCAGTCAGGGATTTCCAAGCCTCTGTAAAGGGACAGGCAGTTAGGACAGAACAGCTCAGTGTTCCAATGTTTCAAACACGGCAACAGCACTTATTCTAATCTTTTTTTTTAATCAACTTTATGTGAGTACATGTATAGTATATATGTGAAACCACCTTCGATACTCTCACAGCGGATGTGGAAGCCGTCCTCGCTGCAGATTTCAAAGATGATGCCCTTCTTGGGTTTGCTATCCAGGCCGGTATCCCTGCTGTTGCCGTCTTGGTCGGGTGGTGAAGCCACAGGAAGAGACCCTGCTCCCCCAGCTGCAGATGATTTGTCTTTCCCCACTACTTTCCCCGGTAACACAGGACCATCAGATGTCTTCTTTTTGCCAAGCACACTGAAAAAGAATTGAGCCAAGCATTAGAAAACTTCATTTTATATATTCAGTATGAAAATGGGAACCTAGCATGGATGAGTCCATACCTCTTGTTGGTTGCCTTGTCTGCGGGCTTGCCCGTATCCATGGGTTCAGGGGAGCTCAGCTCTTTGGAACTGCTCGCAAAGAAGAGACGTTCAAAATGAGAATATATTTTATGCAAAGTGAACAATTGAGAGTTAAAGATTCAGTCAAGGTAAGATATTTCACTTCTCTGTACCTGAACCTAACTTAAACTAGTACACATCATTTTGTACAAATGATCTGTTTTCTTAAGAATTAAGCGTACACCCACAATTCAATTTTTGCATTCGCAAGTAATCTCATCACAATGAATGTACCATGGAATTGTGATGTGTACACATCTGAGATTAAGAATAGACTAGAGGACCACAGCATGACGATTGTATCTCTTCTTTGAATGTTATGAAGAAATTAAAGAAAATGGTCATTGCTAATTTTTCCCATTTATGTGTGTAATTAGGAATAAACACGATAAATCTCAAGCAGCCAAAATAATAACTGTCTCACCTTTGGTTTGAGTGATGTCGTCCTGCAGGGTTGCTTAGATGCTCCTCTGCCTGAGAGGCCTTGAGCTTCTTCACGCTGGTTATATCTGAACTCTGCCTGCTCCTCTTTGTTTTCTGTTTGCCTTTTTCGGCTCCTAACGTGGTGGAGTTAGGCGGCCTTTGTTCTGATGATCTGGAGATGGGAGTTGTTCTCCTGCTCTGGGAGTGTGCGGAGGTTTGTGTTTGGCTGAACACTCCAACAACACGTCCCTTGGCAGGGCTTAGAGAAGTGGCTAAAGTAACAGTGGTGTTTGGACTGGAGTCCACGGTCTGGGCTCTGTTTATAGGCTGAGACTGGTGCTGCAAGTGGACATTACTAACTTCAGTCTCTCCTTGCTGGTTGACAGCCATGCTGAAAGTCTGTTGGGAGGGCAGGACGCAGATGCTGCTGGCTATAGATGTCTGCACAGAGGAGCCGAGCTGTGACATCAGAGGAGCTCCTGCTGATTGAAGGACCATTGGCTGATCCGACAGGCCCAGGCCATGTGGACTTGCTTTGAACAGGAGGTTGCTAATTGACCCCGTGATCTCAGCAGAGCTGAGGACAGGGGTGGAGAGGGAGACTGATCCTGGTGCAAGAAGGCCAGCAGTACCACTAGGGGGCACAGACACAACATTCAGCACTGACTGACTGGGGTTGAGACCAGAGACTGTGCAAGGTATTAGGTGAGTGGAGGAATCATGGCCCAGGATACCAGACTGGGCAGTACCGGGAATCCTCTGCTGAAGGAGGGTAGAGGGATCCAAGTACATAACCCCACCCGATTTTGGTCTCTTGATAATATTTGGGACCTTGCGCTGAGAAGTAGAGAGGGTGCTTAACTGACCAGGGATGCTAGCAGTAATCTGAGGGGAAGACAGGTTGATGAGGGTCATGTTGGGAGGGCCCATCTCAGACGGGGCCAGAGTAGGCTGGCTACGGGAGCGGGCAAGCTTTTTGCTTTTTCTTGGCTGAAGACGAGAGATAGGCCTCTTCTTGCCGTGAGCAGAGGCGAGTACAGTCGGGGAAGAAGTGAGGGAGGAGGGACTGGACACTATGGCAACACTGTGACCCAGCTCGTGCGGCCGACCAGCCTCTGAGACCAGAATCTGGGGCTGGTCGTGGGGCAACCCAATGAGAAGCCCTGAGGTGGTGCTGGGGATTCCCGTCTGGAAGCCCGTCTGTGTGGCTCCTGTAAAGGTGTGAATCTGGGAGGGGTGAGGCATGGTGCCCAGGACTTTGCCACCAGCAGGAAATATTGGCTGGGCTGTGGATAAAGCAGTATTCAACCCTGTGGTAAGTGTCATGGAGCTCAGCACTGCTGAAGAGCTAGTGTCAATTACTCCTGTGGCACTAATTTTTTGGGCGACACCATTAGGGACGGTCTGAAGAACGTAGAAAGGCTGGAACTGCTGATTGACCAAGATGAGCTTGTCAGGGCCTGGTTTGATGACTGCTTGGCTGGAAACCTGAGCCTGGGATGATCCTGGGCCAGGAACAGGACTGGGGCTGCCTGCAGCTGCAGCTGATGCTGGGAGGTACTTCTGACCCTGAAGAGGCAGGGAGGGTGAACTTGGCAAACCAGGGGTACCAGAACTCGTGGGAACATCCTGGTTACCTGGAGGTTCAACTACCTGGCCAATGGCAGGGCTGGAAATAAACTGCTCAGGAGTCATGTGACCCTCTGCGACCTGTGTGTCTCTGTTGGTAGCATCATGCTGATTCTCCGATGGTGACACACCCGGCCCTGCTCTTTTCTTGTCCCCACTCTTTTCTCCGCGGATTGACTCGGGGTCAGAGGTCAAGCCCAGCATGGTGCGCTCTGAGGTATCGGAGATAAGACTCCCAGCAGTGTGGTTCTGACCGGTGTTGACAGAAGGGCTGCGTGTAGTCAGGACAGAGAGGTCAGAAGGCAGCTCCAAAGGAAGATATGGCTCCTCTACAGATATGGAGCTATTCACACTACTCTCCACCACACCTCCACTCTCAGCACTCGGCAGCTGCTGGGAAAAGTCATCAAATAGAATGTCTTTGGGGCGGTTGACATCCACTCCAACGTAGCCCTCGTCCAGGAGCAGCTCTGAGGAGGACGGCTCAGACTGCTGACCCAGAGCCTGCATGGAAGGTGTGTTGAGGACAAACTCCATGATGTCTGATGGCAAAATGTTACCACAGTCATCACTGTTGTTGTTGTCAGAGTCTGATTTAAGCAGGTCGGTGCTGAGGGACAGCTGGGCCTCGAGAGGATCCTGACCCTGACTCTGCGGCTGGGACTTGACCCCGCCTCCTAGAGGAAGACAGTTTTCTTTCTGGTTCTTTCTGCCTTCTCGCGTGTTGCCGCTGACGGCTCCACCGCTGTTGTCAGCCTCCTTGGTAGAGTCATGGGAATCAGGTTTCTCGGTGTGCCTTTCTCTGCCCCTTCTCTTAGGAGCGCTCTTATGTGGTGTGGAAGAAGAGGTCGCTGTAGTGGTGGTGGTGGTGCTGGTGGTGCAGATGCTGGTATCGCTCTCTGAGCCATCATCAATGCCATCGAGCTGGCCAATATGCTGCTTGCCTAGGGTCCTGTCAAACACAGCAAAGACAATATGTCAGATTGAGAAAGAGAGAAAACAAATTTCTAGCAACAAAACAAAATTCCAGACAATTATTTTATCAAAATATAATGTGTACTTACAGAGCACTCAGCATGTCCTCTTCAGCTTTTCCTTGAGCCCTCTGCTGTTGCTGCTCCTCGTCTTTTAGAAAGCGCTGAAGCTGAGATCCCCTTCCCAGACACTGATCTATCCCCTCTATAGACGGTAGGCCCTCACTGGGGTTAATTATTGTTCGAGTGAAGTTGTAGTAGTAAGGGTCTTTACCCCTCTGTTTCATTCCACTGTCTTCATCATCTCCACTGTCCCCTGACGAAGAAGAGGTGCTCATATCATCTGCTCCATCCACCTGCCCCTCAGCTGACTTCTTGCGACCACCGGTCCTCCTCTTAACCACGGGCCCAGCTCCGTCCCCGCTGCCGTAGAAGGGGAGGTCCTCTTCGCCGTACGAGCGAACCCCGTAGAAAGGCGTGAGGCCGAAAAACATGTTGGAGCGCGCGCGGGCACTGCGTCGAGGGTAGCGACGCTTGGCAGACCCTGACCCATCACTGTCATCCTCGTGATGTTTATCATCCATGCCTCTATCGTGGTCATCTTCTGGGCCATCACCCTCATCCTCTGTGCCTTGAGTGAGGAGGCTGTGGTGGTCCCGGAGCTCACTGCCTAAGTGCTCCTTGCGCAAATCGTCGTCCTCTGTCTGAGTCTGGGTGTCAGATTCAGAACTGTCACTGCTGCTGACAGAGGGTGAGGAGAAGAGAGCGGAGCGGGCAGAGCGACGGGTCCCCGGGGCGGCAGGAGAGACAGTGGAGGTAGTGGTCGTGGGACAGGAGGAAGAAATACCACCAACAGCGCTGGTCCCATTAGGGTCTGTCTTGATATCAGTCTTCAGTGGAGTTACGGTAGGAGGTTTAACTGGTCTCTTTTTCTCTCTCGAGGACAACGACAGCTGGTTAGTTGTTGGTTTGGTGTGAGACTGGGAAGAGGTCTTCACTCCTTTTTCTGGAGCTGAACCACCCTGCTGCAGCTGCTGTAAGCTGTCCAGACTGGAGCTGTTCTTCCTCTCAGGGCAGGAGTAATTTTCTCTGCTCTTTGAGGATGACCTGTCCCCTGCCTGGTTCTCAGGCTTCTCCCCCTGAGCCTTCCCATGAGCTTTGGTGCTGTTTCCGAGCACTGGAGCTTTGCTGTTGCTGCTGTTGTGAGAGCTGGGGTTTGTATTGGTGCTTCCAGTAGCCTTAGTATTATTGTTGACAAGAGGAATTTTGTTGTTGCTGTTGCTGTTTTGGGGAGTCTTTTCTCTTTCACGGTCTTTGGACACCTCTCTGTTACCTGCCGTCTTAACTTTGGGTTGTTTGTCTTTGGCAGCTGAGGCTGCAGCTGGGGAGGCCAGGTGCATGGAGCCCCGCTTGACAACTTCATCTTCTGCTGGTGTCCTTGACGGCCACACAGGCTTCATAGCTGCTACTGTGGCTGGACCTGATGAGTAATCGTTTGATTTCCGTGAAATGGACTTCTGAAATGAAGACTGTGGGGAGCCAGATTTCGCAGCAACAGAGTCCTTGTGGAGTGAAGCCGGCATTACATTTCCAGTGCCACTACTGCTCTCCTTCCCTGAGCTGGGCTTGTCCTTAGACTGGGTGATGGAAGAGGTGGGGGTGGCCCGGTGACGAGGCAACAAACTTGCAGAAACATCCTGGTCTTTGCCTCCGTGTTTCCCTTGCTTGTCGGTCTGCTTGGTGCTTCCACCTCTCTGCTGACCAGTGAGAACAGCAGTGCCCACAGGAGGGGAGGACTGGCCAGAGCCTGCAGGTGCCAGTCTGGGGCTCTTACTCTCACCTCCAGCCTGTTTGGACTGACTGCCAGGGTTACTATCTTTCCCTGAGCCAGAGTCTTTGCTTTTCTCTGTGCTTCTATAACTGGAATCTCTAGAGGGAGGTCGACCCTTGTCAGAGTCTCTGCTAGACGTTCTGTCTTTACCTTGGCCTGAGTCTTTTCCTGTTTCCCTGCTGTGTTGTCTATGCTTCTCAGAGTCCCTTAGCCCTGCATCTCTACTGAGAGACCTAGCTTTTTCCATATCCTTATACGTGGGATCTCTGGAGGATGATTTGCTTTTATCTGTTTCTCTATTGCTTGAATCTCTGCTTGCCTGTCTCCTCTTCTCAGAGTCTCTGTTTACTTGTCTTCCCTTTTCTGAATCTCTTAAGGGATCTCTACTGGGAGGTCGTCCCCTCTCCGAATCTTTCAGACCTGGGTCTTTACTCAACAGCCTCCTCTTTTCTGGCTCTTTGGCTGGTATTCCACCCTTGTCAGAGTCTTTTTGCCCAAGTTCTCTGGATGATCTAGTCTTATCAGAATCCTTAGCTTGGTAAGCTTGGTCTTGACTTGACACCTTCCCTTTGTCTGCATCTCTCAACCCGTGGTCTCTGGATGGTTGCTGTCTGTTTCTGTCTGTGGAGAACAGTCTACCTCTTTCATCATCTCTCTGGACTGGACTCTTTGCTGAGTCTTTGCTGAGGTGTTTGGACTTTTCGGGGTCTCTGGCAGGGGAGGGAATGAGGGGAGGGGGTGATGTAAGGGGTCTTGACACAATCTGAAGTGGGAAGGTCACCCCTCTCTGTCTGTTGAGCTGGTGGGGAGGAGGAGAGAGAGAAGGGGAGCTGTGGCGACGTGAGTCAATATTCCGCATGCTGGGGTTCACCATGGAGTCTCCTACTGTCACAATCTCATGGCTTTGGGGATGTGAGGTACCTCCTACAAAATAAAAGAAATAGAAATTGAAATGAAGAGTGATTAAAATTAATTTCTACAAAGAAATATCCAAATTATTAAAAAAAAAAAAAATGAAGAAAAAAAAATGAATGCATATTTATACCTGGAGAGGGCATGGGCCTGGGCCCTAATAAGCGCTGACAAGGGGGGTAACTGGGGTGTCGATTCCTGGTGTAAACCCTGAGCTTGGGGGTGTTGGTGGGGGAAAGGGTGTCAGAGCGCCTTGGGGATTCAAATGGATCTGGAAAGTCTAGGTATGTAATCGACACAAAACAGAGTTTTGTTTCATACATTATACCTACTGCAACACGCTGAAATGTGAACTACTGTATGTTAAGTCACTATAGTCTGTAGTTTACCTGCTATGGGAGGTGGGCTGTGTGCTATAGTGCGATTCTCCTCAGGAGCCATCATGTTTTTCAGGTCAGACTCTACCACTGGGGGGTGACAAACTAGGATCCTACAGGTGTACACACAGCGCTTACGAGCATCCAAAGTACTCCAGTACACCCTTGAACACCTTGGAGAGAAGAGAATTTATTCAGTTTGCAATTTCCTCTAGCAGATATACTTTAATTGAAGGGGGAATAACAATGGTAGCGCTAAAATAGCTAGAGAAGACTCTCAGATTATGAAAAAGGTTAAAAAAAAAAAAAAGACTTACTGGTATCCTACAGGGAAGAGTTTGCGTTTACAGTCTGAGAGTTCAGTCAGTATCCCCAAACAGTCAATGGTCATGGAGCCTGCAATGATGATTTAAAATCAGCATTCAAGAGACACTGGGATTAGATCACGGAAATGGACGTTTTTTGCACCAACATTTACCAGCGATCGGCTTACCTATCATCATGTGGACATTTTCAGGCTCCAGTCCTGCCAGCCACTTCCTCCTGAGACGAATGCCCTCCAGGTCCACCAGGATCCTGCGGGTCACCTCAAACTCAGACACCACCTGGAGAGAAAAAATACACAAACGGGAAAGGTCAAGATAAAATCAACAATATCAAGTCACAGTCCCTGAACTGGCATGGTTCATCTATACAAGAGACATACACAAGATTTACTCACTAAGTTTTAAAATACTTGAACCTACTTTTCTCATGGCTGCCATCTAACTGTACTAATGAGCTTTTAATTACATAGTAAATAATGAGATCTCCTTACTTCTCCCTTGATGAGGTCCCTGTGCTTTGGACAATAGACTTTCTTGTCCTCCAGGAAGACACAGTGGGACTGGCGGGCGCACATGAAGTGATAGTTGCTGGTGCAAGAGGTGAGGCAGCAGCCAACTGTAGCCCCTGGCTTTTGACACTTCTCGCAGCGCTGAACACAAAGCACAACAGGTTGTAAATGTCTGTCCCAATAAATAAACACAGAAAATAGAGTGGGAACCTGTGACGGACAAGGTGTCTTACCAGCTGTTTTCCCCTGAGAACAGCCATGTGAACATTCTTCAGAGAGCCGTCGTCGTCTTCAAAAACCTCGGCAGACCACAGGGCGCAGTTTACATGGGTCCACTCATTCTGACCGATGTACAACAGCCTGCCACTCTCCTGAAACAAACAGGCATGTTATACAAGAGACACAAAGTCATTCTTATGTGTGTTAAAGAGAGTCCAAGCAGATTCCTGACTCACATTAGTGTTCTCGTCCCCATACTTCAGACACAGAACACATTTTCTGTTATCACTAACGCCTGGCGGAGGAGGGAGCTCTGGGCTGTCTTCACGATCTGAAGAGAATCATTTATAAAAAAAAAAAAAAAAAAGCAGTAAGTGACAAGATGTGCGAAAACAGTGTGCATGTAAAAATGTGTACATATATCTGCAGACTGCCCCACCGGGTAGGAGTGGATGTGGTGGGGGTAGAGCTGGAGGGAGAGAAGGGGGGGAGGCTGGAGAATCTGGTTCACCAGGGGTCTTGGGCCGAGGAGCTGGGATGATCTTTTTCATGAGGTGGGGGAGCTCAGCGCGGGAAAGCTCCTGTCTCTCCTGCCACTGGGCGTAGTTGTGGTCCAGGGACGGAGGCAGCACGGCATTCGGAAGAAGCCCACTGCTGGGAGACAACAACCCCAAAGAACTTCAAAATAGCCACCCAAGTAATTATGTGGGTTTACAACTTCAGTGAAAGCCTAATGACATAAAAAAAAGTCTTCAGGAACCCAATTCAGGATTGAGTCAGTGTGATGGGGATTGATTTCACATCATTCAACACCCATCACCTGGCAAACCTGAGATTATTAGATAGGCAGCTTCAGTTGCATAGGGGCGGGTTTACCCTAAATAAAAAACAGTCAAAAGTCAGTCTTTGTGATCATTATCGATCTTGACGAGGTGTATCTTGAGATTTTGAAGAAAGTTACCTTTTTGCACAAGAAGTTATACAAAGTTAAGATTATGTTTTAGCTAAAGAATATTACCTAAAATGGCATGAAGTGTGACTGAATGAAATCTTGACACATAACACCATTGTTTAATTGTTAGGATGTACAACAGCAGATCTCTTGGTTTGATCAACTCACTTAAACTCATAATTTCGAAAAAAAAAACATCACAAATAGGAAGGGCAATCAGACTGAGATGTATGTAAATATATATTATTAGGTCAGAATGAACGGACATTATGTATTGTGTATTCCTATTAAACTAAACCTAAAAATCAAATACCACTGATCCACCGCCTCAATTATGATGAGTTTAAAATGTGATGTTTACTGTATATTTTAATGACAGAGGTGAAATCGATATATTAAAAGGCTGCTGTCTTTATGCAAGATAATGTATTTTCTACCATCACATGTGCACAAACTGTTTTACCAGCAGGCCACACAAATGGGAAAATATCCCACATGAGTCACCTATTAAAGAAAAAAAGATTGTGTGGCAGCAGGTGTTGCTTTTTAGAGAAGATGCTTGAGATATGTTGGAAAGCAGTGGAAGAGTATTTAATCCCTCAAAACTATCATACAGATTGTGTGCATTGCTGTGAGCATTGCAGCCACCCCCCCCCAAGAATATATAAAAAGTCCTCTAAGTAGTATGTGAGCAGTAATAAATGATCAAATCAAAGGAGCTTTGCTAAGTTAAGTTTTGCCAAGTCAAGCCACGCTGGCCATTAGGTGTGATGTGTCAACTATCATACTAATAAAACAGCAGAGGCAGCTAAACAGGCATCCATTCAATGATGGCCACAGGATCCACTGGATGGATAATTGGCTGTCTGGGCTAGAGCACTGGTACATAACACAACAGACCAAACTGACAAGTAGACCACAATTAGACCACAAATATGTATCAAAGAGCCTTCAAGTGAAATGTGACACTGTTACGGTTTGCCACCCACAATGCCTGGAGGATAGGCAGAGTAAATGGTCTGGGAAAGCTGATATCTAAATATAAGTGAGCGAGTGACTGAGCGACTTAGTGAATGAGTGTGTGTGTGTGTGTGTGTGTGTGTGCGTGCGTGCGTGTGTGTGCGTGCGTGTGCGTGTGTGTGCGTGTGCGTGTGTGTGTGTGTGTGCGTGTAAAAATTCCAATATGCAGAGCAGTAAAACCATACCATTCTTTTACAAGGTGAAAGGTTCACATTGCCACAGAGTCTATGAGCTTTGAGTTATTCCTTCTAATAATAACAAATGACAAGTCATCTCTGTAATCAGCATCAATTATTCAATATGATCATTTCATTATTAATCATAAAGGCATGTAAACTCATCAATAGAGCTGCTGTCCTCCATGAATACGTTTGAAGTAACGTCTCTCATTCTTAGACAAACTGAAATAACTACAGCTAAGGGGAGATGATTTCATTGATCCCGTATTTACAATCAAGTCAGCACATAAAAATATAGATGTTGACTTTATCTTTTCAGTAGATATTTTAATAACTACATCAATCAGTGTTGTTCTGCATGTAATTACCGGCTTACATTCACCACTAAACTGTCCAATGGGCTCATTAAATAAGAGAAACTGTGGAATCAATTTCATTACTGCAGCTTTAAATCTTAACTGGTACCTTTAATCACAGTCACTGTTCTGAGATGGGGCATGTTGAAATGAAAACAACTTTAATCTACTCCACTCAGTCCCTAATATCTAAAACTGTGAAAAGAGTCACTTTTGTTTTTTGATGTCATGGCCGAGAAAGCGTTTTAGTTGCGATCACACAAAATTGTAGATTTCCTTAACCACTCAAAAAGATAAAGTGACGAATATATGCAATCCTGATCTCTCCTTTGGCTGTTATTTCCACTCATTTTAATCAAAGGTTGTTGTTACAGTCAGCCCACACATTTTATAAATATTAGTTCACTACTTTCTGGTTTCTTCCTAAATACAGATGATGGTGCAGATTCTCCCAGAGAAACCACATCTTACTTCTCATTTCAATAATTATAGACCTACAGTTCTTGAAAACTGCAGTTCTTCACCAAGCTTTTTGGACGGGTTTACATTACAGTATTACATTTGAATGTTCTTCTCTGTAATTACAAGCATAACTTGCACTACAAGTTTGGAAAATAACGGCACATCACACAAACTTCACAATACTATTAAGATTGAGAGCCTGTTATGGGCCATTGCTTAAATATTGACTTTCGGACTTTGTTCATATCAGTTTGAGGTTTCATTTCAACTTCATTTTAACTTGTACTGACTACGGTGCGATAGACACTCACTTGGCAGAGACTTTTTGCCTTTCCCAGAGCCGGGACTCTTTCACTTTAAACCACGGGAAGATTCGGTCCATTTGCTGAAACAGAAAACATACGATGAAGTTTGCATATCAGCCTGCTGAAGCACAGAACTGCATTCGGGGCGAGATTGTGGTTAGTGATAATGTAGCGTAACACGAGGGCTCTAGCTTGATGTAGAGCTGTAACAATTCCAAATTTTGCTGTACAATTAATTGTCTCAGAAATAATTGCGATTAACAATAGAATTGTCTCTTTCAGTCCAGTTTAAAAAATGTATTCATGTATTACTTTTGCAAACAAATTAAAGTTTTGAGGATACATCTTTTGGTTATATCACTATATATGTGACCCAGATAATTTAATACCACACGGCCTACGAAGTAAACACAATGTTTTTATTATCCTAAAACATTGTATTTGTTTCTTAAATTAACATAAAACTCATGCCCCTTAGAACCTTACCTAATGTTGGCAATTAATTGCGGTTAAACAAAGAAATTATGATTATGTAAACCAATTGCGATTAGACAATTATGTAATAACTGTTACATGCCCAGCTTGATGTTGCCATACCTTCACCAACATAATTAACCTATGTGTGCTGCAGGGCTATCCCAAACAGAGGGCGTGTGTAAATCTGTGTGTCTCAAAAAAGTATGACGTCATTTGCACTTGATAAACAACACATAAAAATGCCTGATATGACCCAAAATAGTACAATTGTCCTACTGTCATTATGGAATTGAGTCCTTGTGAAATGCGCTGTAATTCTGTTGTGTATTCTGTGGTGCTGACAGGACGGAAATTATCCAGAGTTGATTTGAGGTTCTTACCCGAATGAAGAAAGACTTGACCATGCTGTTGGCTTTCCTGCTCTCAGGCTGGCCACCGTCACTGTTGATGGCCGTTTGAATGATTCGTGCGATGTCATCACTAAACTCCAGCTGGGAGAGAAATAAGGAACCGACACACACACACACACACACACACACACACAGAATGATTGTTAAAACAGTAACGTGATGACGAACACTGGTGGAAAGGCCATAGCTGCCGTAGCTGTCAATGTTAATTTACCATTATACAGCACAGGCCTGATCAAGAGACGAGGACACATACAATTTTGAAATCTACAACAACAAAAATGCTTTTACTGTAAATGCAGGCTGCTTTGCAAGAGCTTGTGATGACATGTGAATCAACCCTCACTTCTGCAACCCCTGCATCAAATCGTTACTCATGTTCAGAAAATGTTTACCCATGGTTAGCTTGCATATATCCCTCCCATCCTTTAATACATGTACAGTAAATATACACACACATTAAGTCATTTGACTAAAATATAGAGGACAACACGCCTCTCATATGGTCTCATGAAACTGCACCAGGTCCGGTTTGTCAGATCAGCAGAGACACTGCTCGAAAGATAACGTACTTACCACTGAATTGTAGTGCCCAAGATCCATCTTTTTCTCGACAGAGTCCAGGTCTGGAGGAAAGTCACTCGGAGGGGTAGGGGTGACTTCTGTCAGGACTGGAGGATCTGGGCCCTCCGGGGAACGACGGGATGGAAGACTCTCCTCTGTCTCTGGGTTCAGCTCGGGAGGCTTCACCGCCTGCCCCAAAACCAGAGAGTTATTACGCTGAGTAAAGATCTCACCATTATGTTACTTTAGCTGTTGCTGCTTCAGCTGTTTGTAACTGAATATGTTTATATATCCATGCGTGCAGCACTATAAAAAGATCAAATACACCACAACAAAAGGAATTTCAAACACAGCAATTTGTACTGAAACCACCGAAGAAGAAGCAGCAGTGTGTGCATCTAACCTGTCTGTAGCGTAACAGGTGTGAGGATGTGCGTGAGTTGAGCAGTGCAGTGAGGACATGGCGAACGCATCCCTGAAGCTCCCTCTCCAACGCCGTCCTCCACTCAGCCGGATGGCGTTCAGTACATTTGGTACACGTGTAGGCAACACTCTCTGGCAGCTTTGATAGCAGCTCGTACATTTCATCTGGGGGACAGCGAAAGATGACATTATTCCTCCCATTATCGTCTCTCATCAGCATGACAGCTGAGTGCTCACAGGACGGCCTGTCAGTCAGCTGCACAGACACTGACAACTGACAGGACAAATGAAGTGCAACAAGTGCAGCTGAATATGAAATTCAGCACTCCGCTTGTGAAGTACGTAGAGTAAATTTGTGTTTTAATACCTGTCAGGTTCTCACACTTGGCATGCACCCAATGGTTGCAACGGGCACACTCCATCATCTTGCTGTCGTAGTCATCGTCATCATAGCACTTATCACACAGTGGGCAGAAGTTTCCTGAGAGAGAAGACGGCAACCGGTACAGTGAGTTTAGACCACTCACATGTTATCCTATTAATGGCTGTCACCTTCCTCAAGTTACTGATGAAGTCTTCAAAATAAAGGTCAGGTTCTTTTTTTATTTAAATATTATTTGGGGGCTTTTTTTTGACAGGATAACCAAGGACAGAAAAGGGGGGACGACATGCAGCAAAGGGTCGCAGGTCGGACTCGAACCCGGGCCACTGAGCCTTAGTATATGGGGTACACACTCACCTAGGTGAGCTACCAGGGTGCCCTACAGGTCAGAGTCTTAAGAAATCCTTCATTCTTTAATCTCAGAAAGAATACCAGTGGTGTATATGTACTGACTACTTAGCTGTGATCAGCATTTTGGGCTCCACATGCTTATCACTTGCCTTTAGCAAAGAGTTTGGCACAGTCATGACACATGGAGAAGTCATGTGACCACTGGGCATCCCACGACTTCCCAGGTTTAGTGGCTCCACAACTCTTACAACGTACGCACTTGGTGCACACCTGAAAAGAAAAAAACAAATAAACAAGGGAGTGACTACATGGCAGAGACTTGCAATCAGTTGGGTAAAGAGCTTGAATGGTGTGAAAGTGACACTTAGAGGAGTAAAATGTTTTCATAGACGCTGCCTGTGAGAGGGTCCCAATCAATGTAAGTGGCGCTGTTGTGAGAGGCTGGAAAAATGTGTGAACAAAAGGAGAGGTAAGAGAAAAATGTATGAGTGTAATGCTAGAGTTTGGTCAGACACTGGTGAAACTGTTACAATTACAATTCCATAATAGGTAAGAGGAGTCTAAAGGAAGAGTGGTGTGTGTGTGTGTGTGTGTGTGTGTGTGTGTGTGTGTGTGTGTGTGTGTGTGTGTGTGTGTGTGTGTGTGTGTGTGTCCATACCCAGACTCTCTTCTTCTTGGTGGGTCTGGTAGGGTGGTTGGGACCCAGGCACTCCGGGTGATAGCTGTTACGGCACTTATCACACTCTAGCAGCTGCTGCTACAGTGACAGAGTCCAAAGGTGAGATGAGATTATTTAAATATCAAAACAGGCAACATATACATGTTAATGCCCAACAAACAAGCAAATTAGATACAAATGTCACCTGCTTTTGACCTGTAATGGCAGTGTTTACCTTAGCCAATCATCGTTGTTTTGAAATGAATGAAGAAACGAGATAGATGCAACATTACAGTGTTTTCAAAAGAGGATCGGTCAATCTAAAATGCTATGCAGAGATTTAACTACAGTGCTACCACCAGTTTATCGAGGGGCACATTCATAGTGGGCTTCGTGGATCATCCATGGACCATCGAACATCATTATCAAAGGCATTAGCTACAGTGTGAGATGTACTTGGCAGGTTTTGTAGACAGCCACTTCAGTCAAGTTTTTCCTGTGGCTTTGGGTCAACACAACCAGCTTTATAACACACACATAGAGCTGGGCGATACGGAGAAACTCAAATATCACAATATGTTTGACCAAATACCTCAATATCGATATTGCAGCAATTATGTAGGGTTGACTATTGGTGATTTCACAAAATGTTAACACAATGAGATTTGTTTTTTAATAAATAATCATCAGTGATGTGGATAAAATGACTAAGTGGCTAAAGGCAAATAACAGAACAGCTAGAACAGTCTGGTAAGTTCAGAAAATGACATTACTTTACTGTAATGTAGCTTTTAAAATCAGGAAAAGACAACACGTGTCATATTACGATATTTTGATCTCCAAAATTTAAGACGATATCTAGCCTCATACATCGATATAATATCAATATATTGCCCTACACACACAGCATTTTCTTTTTCATTTGCAAACCTAGAGCCATACATGCATACTAAGAATAAAAAAGCCATGGACAAGGTAATAACTGTTTCATGAGACTTTCTCTCTATTTGTCTAGCAACTAAACTGTTCTTAACGTTTAAGGTGCATTAAAGGTACCCTGTGGAGTTTTTGGCCACTAGTAGCACTATGGAGCAATATTTTTTAAGTGCAGACCCGTGGCCAGTTTGGTTCAGTGGGTAGAGCAAGTGCACATGTACTGAGAGGTTTATGCCTTGACGCAGAGGTGCAGGGTTCGAATCTGGCCTGTGATGATTTCCTGCATGTCTTCCACCTTTCACACCGAACTGTCCTCTCAAAAATTAAAGGCGGGAAATCCCAAAAAACTGTTTATTTTGTTTGTTCTCGTCCACTTGTACAAGGGTGCACCTGTGTGTGCATGCAGGTGACGCGATAGACATTCCTGCCAATGGTTTCACACTATTCCACTGATCTACAGGTGGCGGTAACATGCCAAGAAACACAGCAACGCGCCAGCAAAGGCAGGGCGGAAGAAGAAGACTGCTAGCAAGTAAACATCGATGTAAACAAAGCTTTGAATGTTTAAGAAAAATCCACTTTGCAAATGTTTTTTGAGGAAGGGAACGCGTTTGTTAGACCTCAAGGAAAAAAGAAAATGTGTGAAAATGTTAGGCGAGTAATACTGAATGGAAACAGAAACTTTGAAACTTCACAGGGCACCTTTAAGTAGGATTTTTAAGATCATCTAGCACAAATTTGTGTAAGATATTATGTATCTGCAGCAGCTTGAAATTCCAGTAGCCTCACCAGGAGCTGAAAGGTCCGGCTCTGAGTGCCATGCACTGCTGTGGAATCAGAGAGTGCCAGAGACCTGCTGCTGTCGAGGCAGTTCTTTGGTCACAGATACAAGCCAATCAAAGTAATAAATGACGTAATGCCCGTTTAGGTAGAGATTTATTTCTAGTTGCCAGAAATCCATTTCTTAGCATTCAGATCATGTGCATACAAGGCTCACACCATGCACATTTTACACAGGACTTGAGTTAAATAATAAAATCATGGCAGGAATCCAAGAAGCTGATTAAGTGCTGTTCGCTGGCAAGGCTAGCAGGCTTCTTTCTAGGGACGATTCTCCAGTCTTTACACACTGTCACTCCACACTAAGCTTCTTTTGTGTACAACTCTCAAATGAACAGAACTGTACTGAATGGCTTACTTTAGTTTTCTGGTGCTGGCGTCCACAGGCCTGGCAGAACCTGCATCGTCGACAACACCAGTTCTCAAACTGCTCCTGGAGAGGGCGCTCTGACTCCCCCAGGCAAAAGAGATGGAACGGTTCACAGCATACCTGGCAGAAGACAAACTATAGATAGAGAGAAAGAGAGAGAAACAACACATAGGGAAAAGTATGCGGAGAAAGACAGAGAGTCAGAATATAGGTATAGCCATTGCTTGGGCAAGAAATTTAAAAGCAAACGTTTTCAACGCAATGGCCCTTTTTATTACCTCAACATTTCCACTGCTCGCGCATAAGAAGCAGAGCACCCGGGGCGTAACAGGCACAGAGGTGAGCAGGCTGAGGCCGCCAGCCTCCCACACCTTCTCCACATCATGGTCCCTTTTAAAATCCACTCTGATACGATGCACTCCGTCGCAGGGCGCTCTGGACTTCGCCTGGCCCCTAGTCGAGGGAGTGCTTAGCCAGTTTAAAGTACTGCTGCTGGTGGGTTTAGTGGTGAGCGGCTTCTCGTGTTTAACAGACAAGAGGAGAGTGACAGAAGAGGGTGAATATCAGAAATTATACGTAATCTATACAGTGAGAAATAAAAGATTTGATGAGAATTGCAGTATGTGGACATGAAAAAATAAAAAGCAATTGGCTAAAGCTCACACACTGACTACTTCTTACCTTGTCTTTTAGTCTCTGTTTAGGAGATGGAGGAACAGAGCGAGATGTTGGCTTTTTCAACTGTTTTGATTCAACTATGAAAAAGAGACAGGATAGCATTCAAATAAGAACAAAGTTAAGTACACACTATATATATACACATATATATACATTACATTTTTAAAAGAGGACAAAAAAGTGTGACCAGTTTTTTACCTGTATCTGAAATGGTTGTAGTTGAGCTCTGCTGCTGCGATGAGTGCTGCTGGGGCTTCTTCTTGGGCTCGCTCAGAGGAATCTTGGGTGACGCATCTTTTTTTGCCGTGGCCTGACTGGTAAGAGGACGTTGCTGCTGTAGTTGTGACGGCTGATGAGATTGCGTAGACTGGGAGGGGGAATTCTGGGATGAAGATGACGGGGAGGAAGATGACGAGGATGAAGAAGATGATGAAGTGGAAGAGGAGGATGACGAGGACGAGGAGGAAGAGGTTGGTACAGACTGCTGTGGTTTGTGTCCCTTCTTACTGGTGACACTGCTCGTGACTGAGAGCTGTCGGGCATCTGGTGTCAGGGCTGGAGACGGAGTATGGGCTGCGACTGTGCTGGGCGCCTGAGGGGGTTCCACTGGGGCAGGGGAAGATGCGAGGGCTGGAGATGGTTGCTTTGACAATGGCTGCTGTCTTGACTTCTCCTCTCCCATCTTGAGTGGAGGAGTTTCACTCTTTTTGCGGGGAGGCTCCTCCTTCGGTGGTGCAGGAGTGGGTTTAGGGCCAGAGTCTGAGATCGGTCCTTTTACCGGATTGAGACCCTCCTTCTTCTCAGACAACTTGTTCTTTTTCTTGTCTTTCTTGCCTTTGCCTTGCTTCTGAAGAAACATCTTTGAGGGCATCCACTGCAAGTTCTGACACTTCCTCATCCTGTAGACAGTGACAAAATTCAACCTTTTAATTTCTTAAAAATCCCAGTAAAAATGAATTTGTTATGAAATGTTAGTTAAGACTTGCTCAATAATTAACAAAACAGCTCATCAACTAAGACTCACTTGCAGCATTGCTTTTTAATGTTTCGTCCTCCAAATTTAGGCTTGTCGAGACAGTTGGTACAGACGCCGCAATCTTCTGGAACTTGGCAGCCTGAGCACTGGCCACAGCGTCGCGACCGCCGCCCCTTCTTGGGAGGAGCTTCTTGAACGGCCTTTTGCCGTGTCTCGCGTGGCTTTATGGGAGGGGACTGAGGCTCCGCCTCCTCGGAGCCTGCTACTGATGACTTGTCTGTGAGAAGAGATACATCACAAGAGAGATCATCATTACTGACACACAGTATTACAGGATTTACTTGAATCACCAGGGTTTAAGAAACCAACATTTCTTTGGGCCTGGTCAGAAATGCAAATTGTTGCTAAGCACATTTAAAGCAACACTATGTAACTTTTCCCTCTTCGGTCCCCCTACAGGTTGTCTCATTGGAACTACAGCTTGCGCGGCTATGGTTCCAATGAGACAACCAAAACCACTATAACAAATCTATGTCGAGCAGTGGTGCTAACAAAAGCTCCCACTCAGATTAGACAAGTCTTGTGTACATTTTTATTGATTCTTATTCAGTATTTTCCTGTACTGCTATCAATAAAATTGCTACAGCGTGTGTGACCGCTAAGAGGTTGTAATCTACGTGCAGGTCAAATGAGAGGTAAGTTGAGTGTGGCTCACCATCATTCCCCATGGAAGATAGGATCTTCTCTCTCTCCTCCCAGGGCAAGGCACTAAGTGTGGGCATGTCGTCAGGGAACACCGCCCGATTACGGCCAAGAGCCACAGCTGCACGACGACATACATGCTTGATGCGTGGACCGCGGACTGAGGCCTCTGACGAGTCACTCTCTTGACCCTGCTCACAAGCACACATCACCACAAAACGTGAGACAGATATTTGAAGAGCATGCCTCGTAATAATCACACTTGCACAGACAATCATACACCACCACAAATGTACAATGCAACAAGCTGACCTTTTGGGATGCTGCTTATGCCCTTCTGAAGTTAATTTCAGTTGTTGTAAATGTTTCACAAAACCAAATTAAACCATTATCTCTGCACAATGTTCAATAAATATGAGGACGATGAGGTGGCAGAGAGTGTCAACACTAGAGGTTGGACCAAGGCTGATGATGACAACTGGGACAGGGAATTTTTCTTTTCTTGAAAATGTGCAATGACTGCCTATAACCATCTAATGTTTAGATTAACAGTAAAATAACAGAGGGCTATATTCTGGGAAATACTTGCAAAAGCACAGCCAGTGCTGCTTTCTGCATAATGTATGAAGCAAACAGAATTCCCCTTGAGTAACACCCTCTGTGGGACTTTCCTATTATCAAGTTTCACTTTGAATACAAACACAGATTTCTATATATAGCAAATATTCACAGCATCATGTAAAAGTAATTTGCTTGTGGCTATATGATGACAATGAGAGAAACAGAGAGGCTTTGTTGAGGAGAAACTATAACTATGACGAAAAACTGACCTGGCCCTTCGTCTGGTCTGCAGGCTTCAGCTTACTCTTCTTTATCTCAAAGAGCTGGGCCTTGGCCTTCTTCAGTAGTCTAACTACCCGCTTGTCGGTCACAGGCTGTTTCTCTGCTTGTGCCAACATTGATCCAAGAGAGGAAACAGGGAGCTGTTGTCTGCCTGGCTGCCCTGGAAGGCCTGCCGTCTGCTGGCTAGAAGCACTTTGTTTCTCTTTCTCCTTTTCCCCATCCTCCACCTCTGCTCCTTTCTCAGAGGGTCTGCCTTTCTTAGATGGACGTCCTTTAGCAATGGACATGGGAACAGTGGAAGGGGACCCACGCAAATCTGAGGAAGCAGTGTCAGAAACTATATCAACTGATGTTGATTTTTTTCTCCCTGGAGCCTTTTTTGTAGCAATAGATAAAAGAGCATCTTCGGAGTCCCTCCCGTCCACAGTAAACATGCTGGATGGTGCATTGGGGGAGCCATCTGGTGTAGAAACTTTACTTCTTTTCTCCAAATCCTTCCTCCCTTCCCTCTTATTTTCCTTCTCTTTCTCTCGATTTTTCTCAGAATCCCTTTCTTTTTCCTTTGAAGCAGGTTCCTGGGGAGCTGACATGTTTTTTTCTTTACCTCCTTTCCCAGCTCCTCTCCCTGGGTCCTGGCCACTGGAAGGAAAGATAGGGAAAAGTGGGGAAGAAGTGGATGATGCAGTTGACAAAGGAGGTGGGTTTCCGGCAGCCCCTCTCCTGCTATCAGGTGTCCCTTGTGGGGCCAGACCCATAGATACGGTGGAGAAGGTGCTGAAAGGAGGAGTTAAGGCACTAGTGGCTAGTGGACTTGCAGAAACCCCTGGCAAAGAGCTGGAGTTACTACAGGAGACAGAGCCTGTCAGCATAGACATCTCAGGGGAGCCTATCCCCATAGACATCGGGCCTCCTATTTGGCTGCTGCGTCTGGTCATTGAGTGGGAAGGAGACCGCGGATGGCTACGTACTGTTCCCGAGACTGGTCGTCTCCTGCGCCGCGAGGTTCTGCTGGAGCTAGAGGACGTCTGGTGTGGGGAGAGAGAGCCAGGGCTGCTTCCAGAAGACGACTGCAGCGTAACAGACTCAAATATCCGAGAGTGAGCCTCGCTGGGTGTAAACCGTGGAGCACGAAGCAAAGGGCTGCGCTTCTGGTGTGGTGGATCAAAACGGGATGAAGAGGGATGTTGGTGGTGAGTGTGTGAGTGAAGAGGGGCAAATAGACGTGTCCCTGTTCCTGTTCCACTGCCTGGTGCAGGGAACACCACTGGAGCAGCTCCCCCTGCTCCACTAACACCTTGGGGCAACAGCCCCACGTCTTCAGCCGTGAGAGGAGGAGGGCGGAAGTTGTCAAATATGGGCTTCCGAATGAGGCCCTCCTTTGCATATTTAGCTGAGGAAAAGTACTGCTGTTCAGTGTGAGACAGGGACGTCCAGCGGAAGGTGGGCTCCCTCAGAATTGAGCGGCTTCGTTTGTCTGACAAGCTGGACAGCACTGACGGTCCAGACAGGAATGGAGGGATGGGGTGAGTCATCCAGGGTGACTGCGAGTGGTGTTCACTGATAGCGGCTGTATTGGAAGAAGCTGACTGTGGAGGCTGAGGAGGGGTGAGGAGAGGGGGAGGTGGAGGTGAAGAAGAGGAGGAGGCTGTGGATGAAGCTTGCTGGGAATTTACAAGTGCAGAGGAGGACATCAGCACTCCTGTTGGTGGGCTGATAATAGGTTTTTTAGCCCCACTGGTAAGAGTCTCTCTCACCCTCTGGCTCTGGCTTCCCCGGCCGACCCCCTGTCCCCTCCGACCTCGCCGACTCCTCTCTGCCAACACGTGCTCTGGCTCAGAGGGAGGAGAGGGAGGCCGTGAGCTGTGTACCAGGTTGGCCTCCCTCTCTCCCTGCGAGGACGGAGAGTGATCCTCTGGCTCTGACAAAGCCTGTGTGGCCTCAGAAGCCTGGGAGTCGCATGATGAGTCATCCAAGCTGGGACTGCTGGACCTGGAAGACTCTGCAGAGGAGAGCTGGGAAGAATGTTGCGACACAGCACTTGAGCCGCAAGATGCCGCACTACTGCTAAAACGCCCATTGGCGGCGTTGTTGGTGTTGCTGTTGAGCAGACTGGCGGCTGTTGATGGAACAGTGGGGATAGGGGCAGGAGGTGGAGGAGGGGGGAGGGAGTCAATTGGAGCAGTGGTGCCAGTGCTACTAACAGCAGGTGTAGAGGAGACCAGTACAGGAGAGGGGGAAGAGGAAGTGGTGGAGGTGGGTTGGGCAGATGTGGAGACAGATGAGGGGGTTGTTTCTAACCGTGCTATCTTCATATGAGGTGGCGGAGCTCCAAAGCTGCCCTCATCTTCAATGAAGCGCTTGGGGGTTTTGATGATGCGAAGGGAGACAGTGCTGACCACAGGCATGATGAACTGCCTGATGTTCTTTAGTTGGGTCTTCCTGATGCCAGCGTCAATGGCTCCTGTCCCACTACCCCCGATGGCTACAGCTCCTTTCTCCAGTCGCTTCTGCGCTCCTTTCTTAGCGCGCTGCAGCAGCTGTTTAGCAATGGTTGCATCAGTGCGTTTAGAAGAGGGGACAATCCTAACAGGCTTTCTATGGCGAGGGCTTTTTCTGAGGCCCACTGTCCTGCCTGGCTTGGAGGGAGACGGGGATGCAGGTGGATTGGAAGAGTCCTGTTCCTCAGCACCATCCACACTCCTCAGCATGGGCTGCTGAGGAGTGTGTGGTTCCGTGCCTCTTTCCCCCCCTCTGACCCTAAAGACCTTATGTTTCCCTTCCCCACATTCAATGGAGGTAGACAGCTGTGCAGCAGCAGCAGCAGCAGCAGCTGCCGCCTCAGCTTTGAGACGCTCAGCTGAGGGCGGTCGCCCGCGTCTGCGTCTGGGTACACCAGGCAAAGTCTTGAGCCGTGATTTGAGAGGGGCGAGTTTAGTTGCTCTCAGCCTCTTCAGGTTGGTAACTTTGGATTCACCCCGCCCACCTTTGAGAATCTTTGCCTCTGTGTCATATGGCTGAGCAGAGCCCAGTGGCGTCCTCCTGGCGCCCTTTCTGTCCTTGTCCTCCTCTGTGTCCATGCCCAACTCAGACCCAGCCTGCCTACTGTCCTCCCCTGCTGCATGGCTGCCTGCACTCCAAGCTTTCTTGCTACTTGAAGACGGGGGTCGACCTCTTCTCTTTTCCCCGGTGCCAGGTGGCCTCCCAGGCAGTCTTTTCACCTTCTCAGATGGCCTTTCAGGGCCCTCAGGTTTCGCCTGTGTGGGGGAGGGAAGGGAGGAGGGGGAAGGTAGACTTGCAGCAGCTTTCTGGGCAGTCAGGGCCCGTGGGGGACGGCCTCTAGGCTTCTTCTCCTGTATGGGTGGGCCTGCTGATAAAACCAGAGAACAAAACAGAGGCCATTTAGCTAGCATGGAAATGCTATATATAGACAACCTTTACAGGCATAGGCATCTCGAGACAACAGGAAGGTCCCTGATGAACCAGCAGGGAGTTACTTTTAAGTAACTTTACCTGAAGGGGTTGTTGAAGGGCTCTGTATTCTTTTCTGTTCAGCCACTGGTCCAAATCCTCCAAATGCTTCTTCCTACATAAAAAAAGAACACTTATGAATGTTTTGTGACCATACAGTTTTTGTAATGCTAAAATTGAGGGAAGAAGCAATGTTGGTTAACAGGTCAAATCATCCATCATGGCACATAATTGTCAGTTGGCCTAGATGTGTAACACTTGAGTCATTTTTGAAGTCAGGCTATAGGCTATAATGATGTCCTGAATCTCACTTTTGCCTGCTGGCTTACTCTGGTGCTCTCATGTTTCTGAGATAACATGCCGACAGTTGGAGAAAGCTCAAACCACAACAGACAGTTTGAATTGAACAACCAAATCTTACTGGGTGACTAACACGTCGTACTGCGTTCCTGCTCCCTGAGGACAGGAAAATGCTAAGGTGGTTGGTCATACATAGACAGCTAGAAAGACAACCAGAGCAAATGAAAAAGAATATATTCTATAACCATTTGAGCAGCCTTGTAAAGTTGTAATGCTCCTTACACATCAGATTACGCCCTTTCCACTAGTGAGGTAAAAAAGAAAGAAAGTGTGGCACCAGAGGAAAGGCAATGCTGTTGTCTAAATGTAAAGGGTTTATCATATGTACAGTTAACATCTGAGATGGAGCTTATCAGACTCAGCTGTACACTCTCAGCTTTGGTTTAACTTTCATCAGTCTCAGCTTTGACAGCCTCAGAAGTACTGCACTTTTAATAAAGGTCGACTGTTGGATGTAGACACACGTGTTAAGCATTTATAGTGCTCATATTATGCTCATTTTCAGGTTCATAATTGTATTTAGAGGTTGTACCAGAATAGGTTTATGTGGTTTAATTTTCAGAAAACACCATATATTTGTTGTACTGCACATTGCTGCAGCTCCTCTTTTCACCCTGTGTGTTGAGCTCTCCGTTTTAGCTACCGAGTGAGGCATCACACACTGCTAGCTAATCAGAAGCAGAGCATGAGGGCGTGCCATGCTAGCAGCTAGGCGAGCATTATAACGTGTGTTAAAAAGTGACACACATCCGTCTCTGAAGTAAAGGCTGGACTACAACAGAGCTGTTTGGAGCAGTTTGTGAACAGTGTTTTCTGTTGGAGATGGGAAGTCCTTTTTGGGTGGGCTTTGGGCTTTTTCACTTTGTAAACCTATAACATGCACAAAAAAGATATGTAACACAATAAAGGAAAGGGGGAAAGCCAAAAAGCATAATATGAGCACTTCAACATGTTAGCATGTTACTTTGCTAACATTACCCTAAAATTGTTTGCATGATAATATGCTGACATTTACCATGTTAGAATGACATGCTCCCCATGTTACCATGTATAGGGTAATGATTAATCTCCAAGAAAGCTGAGGCTGACAGGACATTGTTCATTAGTTTGAGTGTTTCTAAACTGAAGGACATGTTTGGCCTGCTAGTTACGTTAAATTAAAGAGCATATCCAAAGACATTAGGAGTCATCCTACATTACAACACATTTTATCCAATTTATTCATCAAATAGTTGGCAAGATATTATACTATATTTTGACTTTTGTTGCCTCAAAAGATAAACTACTTTCTACTTTTTTCACCTATCACTCCGTGACATTAAAAACACGACTGCGTCACATGTGCCGGAAGAACATAGGTGTTTTTACTTTAGAACAAGTGCAATATTGAAGCAATACCGACAAAGACTCATCACCCATCTGTCAGGCGCTGGGTCTAATGATGTGTCAAAAAGCAAATGAGAACCTAACTTGGCAGATTAAACAGGCTGTAATCACTTGTCATGTTCTTGCACAACAAAAACATACTACATTCCAGAAAGAAATTAAGCAAATACATCACAAATTTCATTTGCTATTTCACTTATTGAACTACTGACTTAGGTGTTAATCTTCTTTGTGACTTAATTTCAATGGTGGTGTACATGTGTACATTATCAATCCTTTCTCTGATGCTTCAGTGAAGCCTTGAGATGTGCAACAAAGAAATCACTGGAGGATGATTAACATCCTCATTCCTCAGTATCCTGATCCGAGCCACTACTTCTTGCAATCAGTGTGTGTGTTTAAGAGTGGAGGTGAGCATGTCATTTCATAATGTTTATTTATAGCAGCGTGTGGGGATGCAGTTAAGGTCTCGATGGCCCAGTTTGTAGAGCAGCTGCTATCCAAGTGTAGTCAATGCAAGTGTGTGCACATGCAAACTGAGTTGCACCACCTAAGAGTTACACACATTGCAATATGATTGATACACAAATGTCTCTGAATCATGCACACTAAGGAATCTAACTAAAACAAATATTTAAACTAGGGCTGTCAAATGATTAAAATTTTTAATCAAATTAATCACAATTTTCAGTGGATTAATCATGATTAATCACCATTTGCAATTACACCTGAATCCTAACCATTTTTTTCTAAAATGCATACGAAAAGATACTAGTGCTGTCAAGCAATTAAAATATTTAATCGCGATTAATCGCACATTTTTATCTATTCTAAATGTCCCTCGATTTCTTTTTGTCCCATTATATTTTCTCATTTTAATTCTTTTATCAGCCTGGAAAAGTAGATTGGCTTGCTTTGTGACAATGTTTTTTTTATTGAAAACAACATTGTCATATACGTTATGTTCAATTTCACACTAACATTCACACTTGGAAATAATAATCTGTCACATAATGTAACGCTGTTACCTCGATTTTCCATTGCAGGTAGTACTGCAGATAGTACTGCAGATAGTACTGCAGATAGTCCTGCCTCATGCCTGAGGCGAGCGTGGCTGGTCCTACTGTCTATGCTATCTGTCTATGGGCTCATAGCGTCGTCATAGCAACTGGTTTCCCGTGACTCATTTCCTGGTTCTCGTTCTTGTTCATAACCACCGTAAAATCAAGGAGAGGGTTTTCCTGCTCCAGGTTTCCCACCGTGGTCAGAAAGAACAGAGGAGACACTTTGTTTCTCTCACTGACTGTAGAGTCACTACTTGCTCCGAAGCTAATCGCCGTGACGAGCCTACTAGCTACGCGGCTAGCAAGCTAAAACCGGCCGAGGCTTGTGTCTGTTTTGTTTCCGGTCTGCGAAATTACAAGACCCGCCCTTCAATCACTACTATTGGCCAGGCGTCCAAGGTAACGTAACCCCATTTGTTCAGGTCCTATCCCCTGACCAATCCACTATCCTAACTACTCGCGGTGAAATGCCTAAACCAAACCAATCAGCTGCTTCGTAGGGCGGGATATGGCGTGGCCATAGACAGTTAAAGAAGTGGACTAACAGATCCCGTTGCTCTCTATGCGTTAAAAGTGCGTTAAAAAAATTATCGGCATTAAAATGGGTTTGCGTTAACGCCGTTAATAACGCGTTAAACTGACAGCCCTAATTTAAACCACTAATGTCTGCTACAAAACTGTCTCTTTCATCTGTTCTACATATAAATAAACAACAATAACAGATAGTCAATCATGCTGTTTATCCTGGCAGGCAATACTGATTTGAGCATCCTCCACTCCTTATCTCCGTCTCTCCACTTTCTGTCTCTCTCCTCTTTCCCTCTCCCCACAATAATAGCAGCATCCTCTCCTCTCTGAGCAAGCTGCTGCTCTTGGTTGGTGTTGTTGCAGAGCGGAGGGGGGCGGAGTACCAACGGCCGGCTCTGACTCGCTGTGATAGTGCGAGTAGCAGTCAATGACATCACAACGCGATAGAGCGGACTGCACAGGTTCATGTACACGCACACTCGCATGTACTGTACCTCCTGATTCTGTCAGCCACACATACACACGGTTAGAGAAACACGATGACACACCCCCTCGGCGCCTGAACTGCACAGCACGCTCTAAACAAGCAGAACATAGGAGTGAAGATGCGGGGGAGGGGAGCAAAGGCTAGGCAAGCAAGCAAACATGAGTGAAAAAGGAGGAGGGCTGTGGGAGGAGGAGGGTGAAGAGGAGAGAGAAAAAAAGACAAGGAAGCAGCATCTTGACCACATGCACCATCAACAACAGAGGGAGCGCAGTCGTCTCCTGGGAGCACTGAGGATGAAAGGGGTTTGGGGTTTAAACATGCTCATGCAGAAGCTTGCCAAAAACCAATCTAAACAGGCCTTCCACACATGAGAAGCCTCCCGTTTCCTCCCCCTTACTCCTGTTCTTTGCCATGCTCCCAAACACATATTCAGTCACTCACTCATTGCTCGCTTGCTTGCTTCCTGCCCACTGGCTGCCGAGCATAGAGCAGCAGCGTGTGAAACACAAGGCTCACCATGAGCTCAATAGTAGGGCAGGCACAGGGAGGTAACTTCAAGAAGTAAACAAACACTGTAGTAGACTAGCATGGTAAGGTTCATGTACTATGTTGCCTTGCAACATGCAAAGAGGTAAAACGGTTAATAGAAAGGCCTGTGTTTCTCTTTTCTCCTTTTCATTTTCATCAGCTGAGGAGTGTACAAGAATGTTTTTGAACACAACTGTTCAAGTTCTTCCTTATCTTTGCTGGCTTTTGCTGTCAGTCTCACCATGAAAACCTGAGCAGGTTAACTTCCCCGCTGGTCTGTCACACTAATCAATGCATAACTTACTTGATATGAATCACTCAAAGATAGAGAAAGGGAAACCAATCTGAGTCATTGTGGAAGCAACTTTATAATTTTCAGGAGGTGCGAGGGACTGTCCCTGAAAGTTTTGAGACGGATGTGAATTTAGTTTGAGGTATACGTCTCTATATCATTTTGACAGTGCTATGCACACTTTTACTCCCTTAAAGACAACATTTAGAAGAAATCCAAATGGTTATTGACAATGGACTGTAGATTAGGGACAGGTTTTCCAGGCAGGGTATACACCAGGCTTTAACCTAGAAAAGTTATTCCTTGCTTAACAAGTGGCTTACTGAAATGCATCTTTATTTTGAATTACTCAGACTAAGATTGATTAAGATTCATTTTAATCTATGTTAGTTCTCAATAGTGAGAGTTAGGGCTGAAACGATTCATCGAGTTACTCGAATAACTCGATTACAAAAATTCCTCGAGGCAAAAACTCTGCCTTGAAGCCTCGTTAAATTCCTATGATGCGGACTATACACGCAGGGATCTGATTGTTCCACACGGACCGTTGTTTAGGAAGCACACCATTAGCGCGTGATAGGCTACATTTTGAATTTAGTTGGCGCGATGGCGGAGAGTAAAGATGTCCAGAAACGGCAGAGAATGTCTAACGTTTGGGATCATTATATACTAAAAAAGGAAGAGAACATGCCTGGCATACCACAGCAGTACGACTTCAATGATTCAGCATCTGAACCGAAAACATCCGCTCCACGCTGTTTCACCGAGCGTCGCTGATTTTAATCGCATACTGTATTTGTAGCGATGTCGTGATGCGGTTTGACTAGATATGATGTTCAGCTTTGATGTTTTTAAGTAGTAAACTTATTCACGTTCAATTGCAAGAGAGTATAGCCTAAAAAAAGAACCCCTTCACACACACACACACACAAACACACACGAATGCACCCTTGTCTCTCTCTCTTCCTCACGCACGGCACGCGTGCACACACAAACACACACACAAACACAGGTTGCTAGGTTGCTATAGTAAATAGGCTCACCCTGGAAATTATATATTATTTGTTAGTACCCTAATGGTAAATGCTGCAGGTGTAGAAATCTACATAAAACAGATATTTACTTTGATGTCAGGGCTAGATTACAGCATGAAACTTAATTAAATTAAACTGCCAAATGTTGGAGTTGGAATAAATACCTCTGTTCTTTTGAGAAATAAAAGCCAAATGCGTGATCATTTTACAGCCACATCATTTTCGTTATGCATTATTTGTTTTGGTTGTTTAAAAACGCAAAAAAAAAAACGATTAATCGATTAATCGATCGATAAAGTGCTAGATTAATGGATTACAGAAAGAATCTATAGCTGCAGCCTTAGTGAGAGTATATGCACACATCTCTAGCCTTCAGGTGCTCATAAAAGCTGTAATGCATCACAAAAAGCCCATAACTTGGTGGAATTGGAGGAGTAAAAACAGACAGAATAACAGAAGCTGATAAAAGAACAAGTTCACAAACCAAAAAAAACCACGTCCCCTACAAATGATCTTTATATACAGCTAATGTAACATTAAGGAAGTAGTGAAAAAGTAATGGTAGGTAGGTTGGGAGGTGGATGGGTGTACAAAGGCTGGACTTAGGTTTACCTCCGGTCTCAAAGTAAAGGCTAGTGCTAACATTTGTAAAATGTAACACACTTTCTCTAAACTTAACCATGGGATTTTGCTATATAAATAAAATGAATTACTTGCCTGAACTTAACCATGGTTTAATTTTGATTGCAGTTCTGATCCATTATATTATGGTTTTTCGAAATCAGTTTTTAACTGCATTACCAATTCGACTAGGTACTAAACTTGAACACTTATTGAGTACCAGTTGCTAGAATGTATATAAAATATAACGCCAGTCGTCATTGTTTTTTGATCTACTTTTCATTTATTGTGCTATGCAAGACGGGTAGTACAATCTTTTTCATCACTGCAAAGCTTCAACCCGCTTCTGGCAACCCAACACAAAAACTTTGCAAAATGTCTACATCTATTATCATTTAAGCTTTCTACATTTTGGTAACATTAGCTAATCTCACTGGCATTGTCAACCCTTCCTGGGGTGGTTTCACATTAAAAGCCTAAGAACTTGAAAACACTTTAAAATAATATTAAGTATACAGTACATGAACAGTAGTAAATGGGTTAAACACACAAACATCGTAGGGTCTTTTCAAGGAGCAGTCTGACGATACAGTTACCATATTTTTGCAGCAAGCAACACGACCACTGCCATCAAGATCTTATTGAAAAGACCAACCACTACCTGTGCAATCATAATCTGCAACCTCGGTCACACAGTCACAGTTGCTAGTTTATTACTTATGATACTAATTAACTTATGTTGTATACTAACTTTTAAAAACCCAGGAACATCTAAAAGGTATCACTTCTCACAGGTGTTAAACTGAAGTCACTACCATATTACCACCTGCATGCTGCAAGTGGTAACACATTGATGTGTTATAATTAGGGATTAACGCAACAATTGCAAATTTCTCAGCCGATACCGATGTGTAGAATTTTCATTTGTACCGTACATATTTGATACCGATGCTAATGTTTGTTTTCTTTACTAAACAAATAAATGTCATTAAAAAAATGTAACCATCTTCATCACACTAACTTTCAATGAGCAGAAAGTCAATCAAACAAATTTATGAACAGTTTGAGTTTCTCAGTTTTTTTTCAGTGGCGCAAATGAATGCACCATTAGTTTAACGAGAGTACCTTTGCTTTGCGTTACTCGCACCAGTGTAGCAACATAACTAACGTTGCTGTTTTCTACCTGTTGTGGAGGTCCCAGATACGTCTGAAAAACCAAACACCGTCGTATCTGGGTTTATATCATCATCCGGAGGCGCACGCAGCTAGGTAAAATTCACCAGGAACTGCGTCTAAATGACTGCCGCTTCCAGTACTACTACGTTAGGCTGACCAGTGCCCAGTTTGATGATTTAAGCTAGGATCGGAGCCAGGATTTCCTGGATGAAAACCAACTACAGGCGTTCTGTCTCAGCTGCGGCTCTCCAGAGAGTGGCAGTTTCATAACTGGTGTGCCAAAATCAAGATTCACTCTATCTAGCAAGTCATACATCAGCTGAATTAATTTGGTATTAATCTGGTACAGTAGTATGAATCCAAAATGAACAGATTTTTTTGTGATTTAAGGGGCTTTCACATCTACCTTGTTTGGTCCGGACTTTCCAGTTTGAACCAAAATTACAGGTGTGAAACCTCCCCCGGACCAAAGTTCGGAACATACAGCCGAAACTTAGTCCAGCGAAAAGAGGTGGCCTCGGTACGGATCAAACTGAATCATGTTCCAGTTTGTTTCTAGTGTGAAAGCATTTTTTTGGATGGTTCGGACTTTTGGACCAAATACCAGAGGTTCTGGCAGGCTATCGTCGTGTTATAAGAGAAGCTTAGCTCCTTTAAGGATCAGCTCAGTGCTTAGTGTGTACGTGAGAGAGAGTGACGGTGAATGTGCTCAGAGCAGACAGCTGTCGGCAATCAGAGAAGAGAATAAATGATCAGTTTAGGCTCCTTGTTAAGCGGTAGTAAATGTACAGTGTAGGTTTCAGTTTGTCCCTGAATGAATGCTGCAACATTAAATTAAGACATAAAGTGACAATTAAATTCCATAAGCGGTTAAAAAATTATACTCATAGTCGCGTTGTAGCTCACTTCTTTGTTTTGGTGTTTTACACCTGATGCGTACCTGAGTACGCATGAACTGTACTCGAGACCACCTTTTCAAGTAGACTTGTACGGTATGCAGTGTTCAAACTAATCAAACAAGCTGGACTTTGGGTCGCCTACTCAGATCCGAGCCCAGATCCCTGATGTCTTATTGCATTGCATTCATATTTTGAATTGCCACCTGCCTCCTAAATTTAGTGTTTTCCTTCACATAAATAAAGACTTTTCCACCATAAATTGGTGCACAAAAATGTATCAGAATGCAGGAAAATTAACCCCCTAACCCCTCACTTTATGTGGCCCCTAAAGGCCCATTCTGAGCCAGGACAAACCCTGACATTGGCCCAGGCTTACTAACTTAAGGATGACTGACCTTTAAGGTGGACCAGCTATTCTCATTTTAGTGTCATTTTCGCTTATCAGTAGGGGTGTCACGAATCTCCAAATCCTCGATTTGATAAAAGATTCTAAGGTCACGGTTCGATTTGATTCTCGATTTTTACGTTATTGTTTATTTTTAGACCAGACTTTTATGCAATATAATATCTGACCTTTGTTCGCAATGTACCACACTGCATTGTCAAATTTAAAACATTTATTAACAACATAATGTAACAATAACATATCTTCAGTCAATTGGAAACTTGACAATTTGTCAAGGCAACGCAACACAAACGTGGTCAACATAACCAAAATGCTTCCACACCGGCAACTTCAGTGAAAGAGGAGGGGGCTCAAGTTCTGTCGATGGGTCTCCTTCATCTGCAGTTGCCATGTTATCTTTTGATTGGCTATAGCTAAGTTAGAGGAGGTTGACTCGAAGCACTTCAACACGTGTTTTTTTTTCCGCTCGGCAAGCCAACCAGATGTGGCAGTATCGACGATTCCATTTTTTTTATTAGAAATTCAAGATTGTGACTTACTTTCAGTCAATTGCGATTTAAAATCGAATTCGTGGCACCCTTACTTATCAGTGCCTACTAAAATACTAAGCGTGTTACCAAAGTCGGGCGGCGGACGCTATAATTATAAACTGAAAGTGTCTGCTCCGTACAGCAGCAGCCGCAGCACAGAGTAGCAGGAGTCACGTAGTACGGAGAGTTTACTGAAAAGACTATGGCGGAGGATTTGGTGTCAATAGGCAATATTTAATAGGGAACCTACTAACGTTAATGAGGTAATCTCTAAATTCCGGCGGCCGCCTTGCAGCAGGATTACTGTGCAGCTGCGCCCGGCTCCCCAGTGAAAGCTCGACCGGAGAGGCCAGAGATCAAAGTAAGCACTCTGCAGATATTGAGCGTCATTGAACAATATATTTTCTTGAAAAATGTGCAGTGTAATCAGTAACACCTGTGTTGTCACAAGTTTATTAACCGGTGGGAAAATTTCCTCGCCGGGGCATCCCTACCGTATACCCTGGTGAAATGTCACGGAGGTATAAAGGTATAAAAAAGGTATAAACAAAATTGATATTGCCTGATGATGATGATTTGTAAAAAGTCTGAATTAATGCTGCTTTGTCAGGTCTGTCTGCAACACGACAAGCAAACAACTTTTAAAATGCTCGTTTTCTGAATGGGGTTTAGATTGATCAGGGCTATTTATTTGACATCAAAGTTTAAAGTCAGAAGTTACCCACTTCGAGACAAGAAAACATCAGAACAAGCAATGAAGACAAAAAGGAGGACAGGAATGTGGCTCAGACTGAGGGGAGGGATGTGTTAAGTTTTCAGGTTGGGACCCCATCAGTCAGTTTGATGTTAGAGAACACGTCTTAAGAAGTAATTTCTCCCCACTAGCCTGAAAACAACATTCCAGGAAGCTTCCTCTTGGATTTACTGATGCCTCATCCTTTCCTGGAATGTAAATTGGTGATGATTTCATACTCCCATATGTACCTCTGATGACACATCTATCTATAAACTGCAGGAACGTCTGTCTGTGTGTTATGCGCATATCTCTCAAACCGTTAGTCCGATGGATTTCAAACTTGACAGGTGTCTTGCTACGGGCACGAGTAAGCGTGGTAAAAAAAAAAAAGATATTGTTAAATAGGGGTGTGCAAAAAAATAGATTTTAATCGCGATTCAAGCTCTACCGATTCAAAATGGATTCATAGAATTCCAAAAATCTATTCTTTTTTTTCAATTTTTTTTATTGTATGTCTACTGCAATCACATGATAGATACTTCATTGATCCCCAAGGGGAAATTCAAGGTCCCAGTAGCTTACAGACATCACACACAACATACACAGGATGTTAAAATAACAAATAACAAACAAATCTACATAATATATATTATATCCACAATAATATGGACAATAAAAGATACTAAGGGACTACTACTAAGGGATGTATAAGATATATATATATATATATATATATATATATATATATATATATATATATTAGGGCTGTCAAATGATTAAAATTTTTAATCAAATTAATCAGAATTTTCAGTGGATTAATCATGATTAATCACTATTTGCAATTACACCTGAATCCTAACCATTTTTTTCTGAAATGCATACCAAAAGATACTAGTGCTGTCAAGCAATTCAAATATTTAATCGCATTAATGTCATAGTTAACTCGCAATTAATCGCAATTAATAGCACATTTTTATCTATTCTAAATGTCCCTTGATTTCTTTTTGTCCCATTATATTTTCTCATTTTAATTCTCTTATCAGCATGGAAAAGTAGATCGGCTGCTTTGTGACAATGTTTTTTTATTGAAAACAACATTGTCATATACGTTATGTTCAATTTCACACTAACATTCACACTTGGATCTAATAATCTGTCACATAATGTAACGCTGTTACCTCGATGTTCCATTGCAGGTAGTACTGCAGATAGTCCTGCAGATAGTACTACAGGTAGTACTGCCTCATTTGTTTCTCTCACTGACTGTAGAGTCACTACTCGCTCGCTCTGAAGATAATCGCCGTCACGAGCCTACAAGCTACGCGGCTAGCAAGCTAAAACCGGCCGAGGCTTGTGTCTGTTTTGTTTGCGGTCTGCGAAATTACAAGACCCGCCCTTCAATCACTACTATTGGCCAGGCGTCGAAGGTAACGTAACTCCATTTGTTCAGGTCCTATCCCCTGACCAATCCACTATCCTCACCACTCGCGGTGAAATGCCTAAACCAAACCAATCAGCTGCTTCGTAGGGCGGGACATGGTGTGGCCATAGACAGTTAAAGAAGTGGACTAACAGATCCCGTTGCTCTCTCTATGAGTTACTCGTGCGTTAAAAAAATTATCGGCATTAAAATGGGTTTGCGTTAACGCCGTTAATAACGCGTTAAACTGACAGCCCTAATATATATATATATATATATATATATATATACATACATACATACATACATACATACATACATACATACATACATACATACATACATACATACATACATACATACATACATACATGTAGTACATGGGAAAAGTAACTACATTTACATACTGTGAATCGTTTTTTTAGTCGAGAATTATTTTTTAATCGAAAATGGATATTGAATCGAACCGTGAGCCTAAAAATCGGAACCAAATCGTGACATTTTCTGAATCGTACACCCCTATTGTTAAATATATATCGGTAAAAGAAGCACACATCGGCTTTTGCCGCTCTAGCTCCTGGCCACTCCCCCTCTCACACTGCACACCGAGTGAGCACAGCGCAGGACCAGAGACAGAGTAGCACTACTTTGGACTGTCTTTGACTTTGAATAAACACACGACAATTCCCAAATTTAAGGATGTTTTAGAATCCCACACATGCAAAGCACAACCAGCTACAGCCAACAAGTGGCAGACAGAGCGTGATGTCACTTATAGGCAGGCTAACAGACACTGTTTTTGATTCACATCGTTGTCCGTGTTTGGGGCCGTGTTTGGTGGGAAGCTAACTAATAACATTACCGTCGCCAAAATACCCACACGAATCAAATCCCCTACTTCACCGTTAACTGTCAAGCCACCTAAACCTACTAAACATGTATGTAAATTAACACCTCTGCTGAAGTGTTAAATTCGTTAATGATCATACAACACGAGACAACACCGTCTCTCTCTCTCTCTCTGTGTGTGTGTGTGTGTGTGTGTGTGTGTGTGTGTGTGTGTGTGTGTGTGTGTGTGTGTGTGTGTGTGTGTGTGTGTGTGTGTGTGTGTGTGCGTGTGGTGGTTGATTAACACAGATATGTGCTGTTTAGCTCTCATAACGGGCCGGGTGGGTAGCGCACTACCATGAGTCCATGACGCTAAAGTCTGATTACTCCACACTGTCATTGTGATATTTTGTGATTACATTCTGAATCTGCAACATTCTCTGTCAGGTAAATCAGTAAGTTAGTAGTAGGGTATACAGGGCATATGAAGTGGTTTGGGGTCCTTCTGTAAGTAATTTTAGTGTACAATTTGGTTTTGATGAATTCTACAAGCAGAATTCCCCAATCGGCCGTTCCAAACAGGCACATTTTCAACGGGCACTGCACTAGTCTCTTAAAAAAGGCAAAGGGGAAAATCCAAGAATCACTCTAACAGACACAACTAAGTATACAAAGTAGCAAATATGAGTAATACCAAAGGGCATTTAAGTTGAAGATCCAGTTTTAGTCACTGATTAGAACATCTTGTTTCCTCCACCAGAGTGAATTACACAGTGGCACTGCTTTGTGACCCCTGTCAGCCCCAAGCAAAAGGTGGACATTTGTTTTTTTCAAGTGTCCCAACACTAAGTGCAACTGTTTCACATTTGCTCGAAAGCACAGCACACAGACC
Source organism: Gymnocephalus cernua (assembly GCA_023631565.1). Lineage (NCBI taxonomy): Eukaryota > Metazoa > Chordata > Actinopteri > Perciformes > Percidae > Gymnocephalus > Gymnocephalus cernua. The sequence continues at coordinate 19,696,175 of CM042430.1, forward strand.
AAAACAAACACTTTCCTGGGCAAAGACAAACAGACTGATTGGCACGTGCGCATGGTGTCTCTCTCACTCTTTCAGATGCACACACAAACGCACACAAACACAAACACACACACACACACACAGGCTGGTAGGAACCCATACACACACACCCTCCTACCCACCCAAGCAGGCAGCTTGAAGTTCTAATCAAAATAAAGACAAAGAAGACACGCCTACTACTGAGTGAAATAAGTGGCAAAGTCTGAGGGACACCCCTACCACACACACACACACACACACACACACACACACACACACAAAGAGTAAGAAAGACAACACAATTGCTGCCTTTCTCCCAGAAAGGCTACTCCTAAGCATTCTGCTGTAGCAGAATAAAGCCATGGATGGGAGGGTCTGTGACTAATTCTCCTCCCAGTGTTGTCCCGTTGGAAGGAGGGGGGTCGCCCCTCACTCTTTGATATCCCTGCCTGTGCTCTTTCAGCCGCCCGCACTTTGTGAGAGCTAGAATAAAAGCAGACACAAAGCTTCCTGCTCCAATCCACACGCTGTCTCGGGGATGGGTAAGCGGGTGGAAAAGATGGGGGGGGGGGGGGGTGTCTGCCATTTAAATAGGCCAAACACCTGCTGGACTGAAGCCCCTTCCACTCAAACACACTGTTTCTCTCAAACCAGTGAGGCAAAGAGACATTTGGGTTGATACATCTATTCAGCTGCACTTTTGTATGAATGAGTAAACATTGGTAATAATATGTGAGTGGAATGGATGCAGCAGAAGGCAATATATAATGGACCAGGAACAAAAAGGGAAAATGATGATGACAAAGTCTGATTAGGTAGACAGTGAGGTTGCGGTTGAGGGTGTGAGGGGGGATAAGGTCACACATTTACATAAAAAATGACATGCACTGCACTCGGCACCAAAATAACCAACTGCAATTTGTCCGGATCAAGAAAATGAATTCCCTACAACATACAAAAGCTAACATATGCCTTCATTTCGACAGCAACAGCTGACAAGCAACCTTTTGAGCCACCCCAATAGGCTTAGTAATCCATTCCAAAGTGGCAGCTGTCAGAAGAAAAGTTGCTCTGCCTCTCAGACTGGGTTGTGTTTGTCTGAAGTGGATTTGGGTCTTTCTGCCTGGATGGAGGAAGGAGGGGTGGCCAAGTGTCCGGCTGGCGCTCTGTTCAGGGTCGCCCTGTGAGCTCAGCAGGCTGCAGTGAGCCTGAACAATCCTGCCCGGTCTGACCAGACAGGCACTACACTGCCTCACAATGAAATCACCATGCTGTGTTCGCAACTTCCATAGGCTTCAGGTTCCATGGGGATTTAATGGTACAGTCTGTCTCCACACATCCCAAATACTGCTTTACTCTCATTCACTGGAGCAGGGGAAGGCGGGACTCCTAATAACTTAAAAAGCTATTGCCTATAAAGATGATGTTTCAAATAACATTTATGCTTCTCTGAAATATCATAAAGCTTTGACGTTAACACCAATGCACGTAATAATAATAACACATTGGTGGTGTTAGAGAGTAGTCCCCCCCCCGAAGCGCTTTGAATGTCTATGATAAAGCGCTATATAAATGTAATAAATAAATAAATAATCAAGGAAATCACTATGCATTATCTGAAGTCATCATATGATTCAAGTTGCACGTCCTAAATACTGTTATACTGTTATACCCATTATCAGTATTTCAAAGCAGGGTTGGGAGGGACTTAAAAAGCCATTTGAACACAAAACTGATATTTCAAGTAAAATTTGTTTCTCCAGAAAAACATGACGCATTGATTGAAAGTACAAATGTACTATAAAATCAATGAAATCCCCATGTTGTGTCCACACCTTCCATAAAATTCAAGTTCCATTGGGGTTTAATGGTCCAGTCTGTCTACACACATCCAAAACACTGCTAATATTGTAAGTCTTTAGGAGTAAGGGGTTAGAGGGACTCCTAATTACTTAAGTCTGACTGCTACACTATAATAGGAGCTATTACTATCATCTCCAAATCATGATGCATATGTAAAAATCCAAGCATATTTTCAGGTTCAGAATAACAAAACATGCTTAAATGCCTAACTAGCATGTATGCATACTGCTGTGCGTGCTTCAACCAAATAAGTAGCTAGTCTGACTGTGGAGCCCTGGAGTTGGTGGTAAACATCCCCACACAGTGTACTCCCACTGCAATGAACGCATGCTGCTCATCATGAAGAAGGAAGATGGTAGTTCGCTAAGGCGAACACACCCCCATATCACACGGTCCGTCAAGGGGCTCGTTGTTATTGTAGCAAGCCCTGCGTGCACACTGTCACTAGCAAGTCTCATTTCTCTGATAAAAACGAAGCGAAATTAGACACTAAACCCTGCCGATATACTCATAATAGCACTTCAACACTGAAGCGAGACTCATTTTGAGTACGTGGCTGTGTATCGGACGGCATCTTCAAGCATTATAAAACCGATATTACTTTGATACTAGCTTCGTACTGGCCGTGTAGAGAAGGGGAAAACATGTCCACCTCCCATTTTCCTATGCATCAGCAATAGCCCCGACGGCTAGCGTGGCGTAGGTACTGCGTAGCATGGTAGCTGTCCTAGCTTAACACCAAACAGCAATGGTAATGATTTAGCTTTGTGTATAAGCTCCGCCAACTTTAGCTACGGTGCTTTAACCCGCTACGTAGTAATATCCTGGCCGAAGGTAAACACAGCAATCTCCCGTGCAAACCTGCAACTTTAACATCGCTTACGACAGGATGATAATGGTGTAGTTTCAGCTGTGAGATGTAGACAGCTAGCCTGCAAGCTAACCAATCAGCTATGTTAGCCAAGTCTCGATGGAAAGGTTGACACCTGCAAACCTTGAGCTCATGTGGCAAATACTAAGCTATTTAACTGGCAACGATTATCTAATAGAAACCTGTAAGTAAGTTAAGTGAAAAATGAACAGTCCTTTCTCGGATACGTTGCAGACAGACGCTAAGTTTACGTTAGCTTGTTACAAACCAACATTATGTACTCTCGCCTCCTTCAAGTTGACATGTCTTGTTTTCAAACACATTACACTATACTAGCTTGAAGGTCCCATGCTGTTATACAACGATGAGACGTCGCTATAAACTCAGATGTTTAAATCATATTTTACTGTGAGAAATGAATATTAATGCTAATACGGGATGATAACTTTTACTGTTTTGATCTATATGAATTATAAGGTCCAGCCCTGAAGGCTTCACGTCAAGCTAATGTCAAATAGCTAACTAGTAACCCAGTTGTAACGGCTTTGTTACACAGTGTAACGTTACGTTAGTCACCAAATGTGCCAGTATATGTGTTAACAGTATTGTGTGTATTTATCAAGATAACAACAGGATTTATCCACAGTGTTTTAACGTTAGCACCAGTTCATCCAAACTATGTGGATGTAACGTGAGCATGTCCTCACTCTCCACTGAGGTGAAGAAAACTTTCTTTCCAGTAGAGACCATAAATCGGATAACCATTTGGTGTTTGTGTTGTTTGTAAATAAAGTGAACGTTATAACACGTTACTGTGGAGTTTAAGGCCACACAACCAACTCAAAGTTAACTGAGCATCCTGGAAATGACAAGTTTGCTCAGAGCCACACTTCACGTGAGGAGGAGGAAAATATGGTCAACGTAATAGCTCTTCATCTGAAATGTAAGAAACAGCTCTCCGTGCTCTGCAGTTGTCTAACCGATGCTCCCGGGTTACCACCGGGCTCCTGTCCTGTGCTTACCTCCCCGCTGCTCGAGTCACTCGATTCCCCCAAAACATCCCGAAATTTCTGCAGGTTGCTCCCGATAACCGAAGAGACCTGTAGTGCAGCATCAAATCCGGGTCCGAGCCCAGCTGCGTTAGGGTGGGCTCCCGAGACACTCCGCAGAGAGGCAGTAACCCTAATTCGGCCCGCTCTCCTCCCGGTACCGGAGTTGCAGCTCCCTCCGGGCCGAGCGGGGAACCGCCACCGACAGCTGTGCGCCATTTTACACTCTGCCTGTCTGCCCTGCGATCAGAGATACCTCGGTGGGCGGAACCCTAACCCAGCACTCCACATAAACAACCTCTACCACAGCGCTCTAATCTCACTGGCCGACACGTCGTTATGCAGGTTGCGGGGCGGAACTGAAGAAACCCCGACAATGCATTTTCTCAGCGGCCCTATTCAGACTCTTCATGGCTGAATCCAAATCAGGTTCAGGGGCTTTGCCCGGGAAAGAAGCCTCGCACTTGAATCAGAAGGAAGGACAAGACCGTTAGTTTGCGGTGCAGTTAACGTTAAACAAGGAGAGTGAGAATGTTTTCATAAGCTGCAGGCAAACTTTAAGATGACGCAATACAAGCCACGACTGAAAACGCAATATTTTATGCTGCATATTGTAATAAGTACCTGCATTTATGTATTAGGGCAGGGGCGTTGCAATGAATTCTTCATCCCAGGGAAGAGCATTGCTCTGCTGCCCCACTCCCAACACCACCACCCATACTAACCACGTTTTACAAGAGAAATTGTCTTTTTAAAAACTGCTGTGAAAATGCATAGAGCTGAAGGTCTACCCTGAGCCTGGTCACCAGGCACTCACCTGCTAGCTCTCCAGGTAGGGCTTTGGGACAGGGCCCCAGCTTCTGATACAGTTGAGATCCCTCAGAAAGTCGCAAAATAAGTTATTTGGGGTTATTTCACATGTATTTCTCGAAGTAATTAACAGTAATTAACCATTAACTACAAAAGACAATTTAGTTCAGCTACCACCAAGCACATGCAAAGGGTACATTTAAACTAAAGTTTAATTATATGTAATAAATATAACCATGATTATAACCATGAACATGTAAAAATAGTCAATTCATATATGAAAATGTATAGTACAATGGAAAAGTAAGAACGAAAAGATGAAGACTACAGAATCCAATAACAATTGTGTAGTTCCACCTGAAAGTGTTTCTCAATACTCATTAATAGAAACAGTGAGTTGTTAAAATAAACATTTAAGTTTATGATGTTAACTAGATGTGCAGGAACAGCTCCATGCACAGTGACGCCGAGACCGAAAAGTGGCTGATGGTATGCCACTAGTGGTACAATGCATAAGCCAATCATATAAACCTCCACATCATGGAACATTAACCAGGAATATGTATGGCATATTATTTAGTATGCACCATAAATAGGCTAATTTAAATGAGTAAAGGGTTGCTATCAATTTGGCAAAAGCACAGTCTATATGGGCATAAGCCACAACGGTGGCTAAGCTAACAATAGCCATGTTAGCTAAGGCTAGCTGTAGTATGAACTTTGGGTACATCGTCAAGGATATATTAAATAACTTAGTGGCCTACCACTTGGGCCTACCACTTTCAAGGGGAACCTGCTGTTAGGAAACAGAATGTGCCGGTAGAACACGCGTGGCATACCGCAGTACTGAGCGGCCTAAATCCACCAGTGGATCAGTTTATGCTGGTGTACTGAGCAGCATACCACTCCAGGGATTGGATTATGTTGCTGTACCAGTAGTGGCAACCATCAGCCACTTTTCGATCTCTGTGCTAATGCAAAGACAGGAGCTCATGTGGCCCAAAACTATTACAGTAGTACTTACAGCTACAGTACATGGGGGGCTCTGGCTCTAAAGAATTTCACACAGTTGCTGAGCTTGCCTGACATAAAGACATCATTACTATACAAGCTGTTTGGAAATGACTTGGAGACATACAGTCCCCTCCAAAAGTATTGGAACATCAAGGCAAATTCCTTTGTTTTTGTTCACTGAAGACATTTGGGTTTAAGATCAAAAGATGAGTATGAGACAATAGTTCAGAATGTCAGCTTTTATTTCCTGGTATTTACATCTAGATGTGTTAAACAACTCAGGACATACCACCCTTTGTTTGAACCCACCCATTTTTCAAGTGAGCAAAAGTATTGGAACATGTGACTGACAGATGTTTCTTGTTGCCCATGTGTTGCTTTTTAGGTTAATTGTTCAAACATTAAATAGCTCTGCATGATTAGTCTAAGTTTTTATCCTTGGTTTAAACCGATAAAGACTGAATTTCTTGTTAAAGAGGATAAACCAACATGAAGACCAGAGAGCTGTCTATGGGAGAAAAGCAAGTCATTTTCAAGCTGAGAAAAGAAGGAAAATCGACCAGAGCCGTTGGACAAACACTGGGCAATGTCCTGAAAAAGAAAGAAACTACTGGTGTACAGAGCAACAGACGTCGAACAGGTCGGCCAAGGAAAACAAAAGTAGTTGATGACAGAAATATTGTGAGAGCTGTGAAGAAAACCCCCAAAACATCAGTAAGTGACATCACCAATGACCTCCACAGTGCAGGAGTGAAGGTATCACAATCCACTGTTCAAAGAATACTCAAGAGAGCAGAAATATAGAGGCCATACCACAAGATGCAAACCACTCATCAGCAGTAAGAATCGGAAGGCCAGATTGGAATTTGCAAAGAAGTACAGAGATGAGCCGCAAAAGTTCTGGAACACAATCTCATGGACTGATGAGACCAAGATTAATCTTTACCAAAGTGATGGAATGGCCAAAGTGTGGAGAAAGAAAGCAACTGCTTATGATCCGAAGCATACAAGCTCATCTGTGAAGCATGGTGGAGTCATGGTAATGTCATGGCTTGGGCGTGCATCGCTGCTTCTGGAACAGGCTCATTCATATTTATTGATGATGTAACTGATGATGGTAGCAGCAGAATGAATTCAGAAGTGTACAGAAACATTTTGTCTGCCACTTCACGGAGAAATGCATTGAAACTAATCGGGAGGAAGTTTATCATGCAGCAGGACAATGACCCAAAGCACACTGTCAACAAAACAACAGGACTTCATCAGGGGGAAAAAGTGGAAGGTTTTAGACTGGCCAAGTCAATCACCTGACCTTAACCCAATAGAGCATGCATTTCACCTCCTGAAGAGGAGACTGAAGGGAGAACCCAAACGTCTTCAGTTAACAACAAAAACAAAGGCCGTTCCAATACTTTTGGAGGGGACTGTAATATAGCAAGTTAAGAACCCTCAAAACTGATACTTATTAAGTGTGCTACACAAACCTAAGACAGTTGATATTATTAAAGGAGGATAAAATATTCTGATATTGTCCTTTAGACAAAATATTGACCTTAACCTAGCAGTGGGGGAAGAAAATCGATAACAGCATTGTATTGTGATATTTTCCGTGCCGATATTTATTATTTCTATTACATTTATATAGCGCTTTATCATAGTATCGATCTATTATTATATACTGTATGTGTTGGTCAGTTTGTTTGCTTGGCAATCCCATTTTACAACAGACATGTATCTTTTCAGATAAAACAGATGTTGACAAAGTTTCCTTTTGGGGACATAATTTGAAATGGAAAAAAGGTAATACATTGCAACGCATTGCAATATGTTTAAAATTGCAATAATATTGAGACATCTTCTTTTTCTATTTGTGATCCATATCCAAGAACACTAATTTTAAAGGTATGTTGCGTTGGACTGAACTCTGTCATATTTCTGAAAGAGAACATAACCATGTCTTATATAACGCACATTAGTTTTATTTTGTAATCATACTGTACATCCAAAATAAACAATTTATAATCACAATTAAAAACAAAAATATTGCATTATAATTTAACCCATGTAATCATTCAGATGGTAGATAGTCAACATACAGTATGAGGGCATGCCAACAAACATAATCTCTCGCACATTTTGCCATTTTATACAACCACACTTGATTTTGAATTAAAACTCTTTAATTCAAAAAGCTACTCAAAAACAGGTAATTTTTTTTCTGATCTTCTTTCTTTTATAGTCTACCCACAGCTCCCTGTATACCCTAAAGAAATAAACTCATAATTATGTCTCTTAAGAGTATGAAACAAGTCAGAACCTCATTCGCTGACATTTACTGCAAGGCTCTTGGTGTCAGGCACCGATTCTATTGATCATTTATTTGCCCACATGTTCTACTATGCTTGCACACAACAACAAAAATATGATTACAATGCTAGATCAGGATACGTCAGTTAATCTGGTGAATGTTAATTCAAAGGATGAGAATGATTGATTATTATACACACTGCCGGTCAAATATTATTGAACACCCTATATTCTTTTGTTCAATCACAAGAAACGTGGTCATTGTAAAGAACTTATAATTAAACACAATTAGAGGTTGATATGATTAAATTGAGAAAATATTGTGATTTTTTTAATCTTATTGGAAATAATCTAGCCGAAATACATTTTGGTAGCTCATGTTTCGATTCATTCATTGAAGACATTCAGCTCAGTCAAAGATGAACCAAACAAATCAGGAAATGTTTATGTCTCTACATTTTTATGAAAGCTAGGCATTGTAGATATATTATGAAGTATGGTTCAGCAAATGCATGGTTTATTTTTCACGTCAGATTTAGTGAGTCCAATTTAGGTGGACAGTTGTTTTGATAGCATCTTCTTGCCTTTTTGGGCCAGTCATTTTGTGGTCATGATCACTGCTGAGTTTCTTAAAGGGGCACTTCACAGATTTTACTCATTAGGCTGTTTACTTGAAAACAATTGCATTACGTCATTTGTAGGGAGCTTAAGGGAGCTTTCTAATTGCCAGCCAAAATGTTTTGACTACTTTAATACTACAGTTTTTTGCTTTCATGATGCCCATGACACTACTGTCAATTAGTATTAATTTGTAACCTAGCATACCTAACAATAGTGTCCATCAATGCCACACTCAATCAAGTGATTTTAGAATGCATTCTGGCATTTTAGGTAGACTTCATTTTCTTGTTTTTGCATGTATTACATCCTAAAATGTGGTTCAAATTAGTGTAATTCTTGTAGTTACTGAAACACATTTCAAATCATTATATCCAACAACCTATTAATTAGCAAGCTCTCAGATCTTAACGAGGTCTTTAATTAGTGCTTGATTAAAGGCAGGTGCAATGAAGATGCGAAGACACTTATCTATATATATGTTAAAATACATAAAAAGGTCTACACAGTATGGTTTTGTGCTTCAGGTGTCTTATTACAATGAACAATATTTTGAACATCTCCAAGTAAATCTAGATTATTTCCACTAAAATAAAAGTCACACACAATGAAGTAGTTTTACCTGTGCCTTACCTTTAATTCCTAATTGTATTTACAATGCTGCTTGAATTAAACCCTATAGTGCTGAAATGTAGGGTGTTCAAAAACTTTAAAAGGCAATGCATCATGTATTCTTCATTAAGGTGAAATCAAGGTCAAATCATAAACAATTCCATCCATTTTCTGCCTTAAGAGTTCCCAAAAATACTTACCTTGCAGTATAAAATCTGGTAAGGGCCAGGTGGTCAGTCAGGAGTTCATACAGTACATTCAACAAGTCCTGTTGAAACAGATACTTCTGGCCACAGTTCCCATTGTAATAATAACTAATTAATACACAGTATTCAGGGAGAGAGGAACCAGCGCTTGTATCACCCTACTTATGTTACCATAGGGCATGATGGGAGTTGAACAGCTACTGTGTGGATTGGTATGGATTCTGAAGTTGTCACCAGCCAGTGGGCTACAGTTTGCCTGGACTGTTGTCACAGAGACACTCCACTGAGCGTGAAGGCTGCATGTAAAGGCTAATGCAATGTTAGTCTGACCGGAGGAGTCAGAAGAAATCCACAGAGGCAAGCACACCATGGATTAGCCAAGAAGCAGAGGAGCACGCGTGATGTGAGCCGGGAAAGAAAACAGGGATGCAGTCATTGTTTATCACAGCGAGGGATCACGGCTAGCCACTGGGTCCCAGCTGCAGCCTCTCCTGCTTATGCTTATCCAGCCACTGTAAGATCTGCTGTTTGAGTTCCTCGTTTGGCCTGATCTGGTCCATGGTCAGAGGACTGCGGTTGAAAGGGTCTGTCTGGTCACTGCGAGGAGGACATCATTAATAAATGGTTACTTATTTGACTCCTGCACACCAAGTTTTTGGTGTATACATCTCATTCACAATTTTAATTTCTGACTATACAGTAATAGCATTTAATCAAATTACATTAAAGACACATCTATGCCAACTTCTCTGCTTACAAAAAAGACAAATAATGACGATCATCTTAAGAGAGGTGCTTTGTAGAAAGTAACTAACCTGAGGAGATGCCTTGCTATAGTTGAGCGGTCAACTGTGACATTTGAGGAAGGGAGAAGAACAGGATCGAGCATCAGAGTAGACATGATGGGATCCAAGAACTCATCTGGGGCATCTGCATACGTCTCCTCTTCCTGCTGCTGTCTATCTGCATGGGGCTAAAACAGAGGCACAATGACAAAAACGTTTTCAGTGTTTCCACCTGTATTCACCACAGTGAACACTACATAGGTTAAAAAAAAAACACATTTGTATTGTATGCATTCTAGTGTTATCTTGCAAACCGTTTTCCAAGTCAAAAGATACCTTTATTTTATCAGCAATGAGTTCAAAAGCCACAATCATGTCCCCAGGCTTGTTTATCTTCTTCAGTACCCTAACGGTCTGAGAGAAGAGGGTAGGAGAGTAGGATCGTCCATCCTTTGGAACAGTAGCACAGAAATTCTCCTCATCACTGCCAAAGACAGAAACAAACTTTTTTTTAAAAACTGGAACAGCTACGTGCCACTGTATTTCTTCTCCAGAGGATATGGCACCAATACAATAACGCTAAATGCTTTTTTGTCACAGTTTATTTCATAATTCCACAAAGAGTTGCTAACAACGTACCCCAGATTCAGGTAGATGGTGCAGATGTCAGAAACAAGCTGCTGGGGCTTGAAGTCAAACTCACTGAAGTCCTTGACCTTAAGGGCACCCATCTTAGGACCCACCAGGTGCTGCAGGAAGTAATTCAGCATGGAGATTATCCTCTCAGCCAGGAAGGGGTGCACAAAGATCCCCTTGATCTCTGGAAATGAGGAAAATGATAAAAGAGAAACAGACATGAGACGGATGAAGACAAACTTTTAATTGGTGAATCGATATGAGGAATCAAATCTTTTCTGCCTCACCTGAGGTGAGGAAGGCCAGCGTGCCGATGGTCTCATTAGACATGATGTTGTGGAAGCGTCCCAGCTGCCCAAACATCTGCAGGCTTGACTCCTTCTCTCTTCGAGCATCGGGGGCCAGGCCTTCCCACTCCCCTCGATCCCGCTCCAACTGCAGAACCTTGATTTTACTCAGGTACTACAAGATAAAATGTTCACTTATTTCTTTTGTTGAGCTAATAACAAAAACTGAACTAAAACACAACTAAAATAATAAATAAGTTATAAGTCATGAGGATTTAAATTAATAAGCATTTTTGGCAAGAAAGTTTGTGTCCCCATAGTCGACCAGATCTGTGCCAGATTCCCTCCTTGTGCAGTGTTTTCCCTCGGTTTGTGGAAGACTTAGGTGCACGTATTTGGCGGGGGGTTGTGGGGTTTTTTTCAATAAAAAGAAATGCAATTTGACATCATTTTGGACCATTATTATTACCACATCTGTGTCTAAAACGCTGGAAAAGCTAGAGTAGATAATAACTAAATAACACTTAAAATGCTTCAAGACAAAACTTGATAAAGATGTCCACTGGGGACCAACTACAATCATTAGATCTGAACGGCTCGGGTGCTGCACCTAAGCCTTATACTTGTAGGGAAAACCCGGTTGTGTACAGTATTTTGTAATTTGTGCTTATGCAAAGCCAATCTTTACTACCAATTAAATACATGTATTATTTTTAGGGCTGTTGAAATAACGCCTTAATTTCGATTAATTAATCTGAGAAAAAGAAGCGCGTTAAAAAAATTTACGCAAATTAATCGATTCCATATTGACCTTTCACCCGGAGCCGTTTTAGCCGCCATTCGATTGTAAAATGAAGGAGGAAGATGAGAGAATGCGCAACAGAAACATCGCTGCATATGACGCTAGTTTCTTTAACTGTCTCTGGTTAACACTACACTCAATAGCAGGTAACGTTAGCCTTCTGCTAGCTAGTAGCTGGATTAAACGGTTAAAATGCTGACAGCTAACGCTAAACAGTGAAGCTAAAGTTTGACTGGGTTTCTGCCGTTGACGGAAAAACACAGACGGAGACGGTGCGTTCAATGAAACTGGTAATCTACAGTCTCGCGGTGCATTCAGAGTTATTGTAAAATACCCTCTTGAATTTATTTCCTCAGCGTATTAGGTGATATATATATATATATATATATTATATATATATATAGTCATTATTTGAACAGTGACAATAATAATAAAAGATTATTTAACTTTATTATTCATTGATTTATTTGAATTGAAATATTTAAAATACTTTCACAGCAAAAATGATGTATGCGATTAATTTAAATTAATCACAGAGTCTGTAATTAATTCGATTACATTTTTTAATCGATTGACAGCCCTAATTATTTTATTTATTTATTATTTAACTTATTTGCTAAAATTGGTGTAAAGTTTGTATGGACGTATGGATGATCTTACCTGAATAGCCTCATCCAGTAGGAAGATGGCATCATTCATCAGTAAGTTGAGGAACCTGAGAAACAGAGGGGGATTCATGGCCTCCAGGTTCTCGGAAGCATAGTGCGCCAAATGCTGAAACAAGAGATGTGAAACTAAATGAAGAGCACATTGGAATCAATCTGCTTCATAATCTACAGTTTCCCAATATAATCACCTGGTAAACCATGCATGCCTGTTTTTACCCTCATTCACTTTCTTGCCTTTACACTTATGGCTATTGTGGGTCACAAATGGCCAATGCTTATCTCAGCATGCATTGAGTGAAATATAATAAAACATCCTGGACAGTTAACCAGTCCATCGCAGGGCGTTTTCTTTCCTCTCCCAATCCTCCCTACTCCTCCTCTCACAATAGAAAGCAATTTGAATGAGATGTGGTGAGAGTGAGGAAAAACAGAGGCCTTCTTGGAGGAGTTTATTTGCTGCTCACCAAAAATCAATGTCCGCTATTGATGAAGTTGCCCGATCATAAACTTCGTAATACACCGTATAGCCGATTAAGATTTTTATGTACATTCACCACAACATATAAAATAGCCCCTTCCCTACTTCTGGCGCCCTTGCTCGGACCACACCCATCCTCGAACTCAGCCGTCGTTTTGAGCTCAACTACACACCTGTAAAGCTCCGTGCCTGCATCTTGCAAGGTTGTGACAACTGCGGCGACAAAATGACACCAATTTCTTCTTACCTTGACACTCTCTCTGTAGTTATCTTTACCCCACATGTACTTGAGAATGGGATACATGGGTCTTCTATAGTTGAATTTCTGTTCAAACTGATGAGGATCACCTGGAGAAAAAAAAAGATGAAAACTAAATAAAATCAAACATTGCTAACTTCTATTTGTTTTCACTTCATGCAGCTTCTCTCCTTACCTTGATGATTATCTTAAACACACACAAAAACAAACCTCTTCACCTGACTAGAAAAAGACCCCAAATGATCCAAAGAGTCTGTTTATTTTATTTCTTACTGTGAATGTTGTGACGTTTTAATCAAAGATGGCCTTTAATCAGGTTCTTGATACTCTGTTCAATTGTGCATACTTGTGACAGCACCTGTTAATTAAGCAAGCTGAATGTGGCTATATCCAATACACTTACTGTATATGCTTCCATCTACAACTAGCAGTAGCAAGTACATATTTGTGAGGAATACAATACCTGTGAATTCAATGTCTACAAACACAGCGATGAGGGCCTCAGCCAGCTGAGGTGCATGTCTATAGGAGCAGAAGACTCTCTCTCGCTGGAACACAATTGGCTGAGCAGCACCAGGAGCTACCGGCTCCATGTGGGGCATCACCGCCTCTAAGACCTCTGCAAGCTTTGCTCTTAAATGAGGGTTCTTCATCCTGTTGTAGATACAGAACAGGAGGGATTGAAAAAAAACATTTGCACCATTCAAGCCCTCTCGGGCCTCACAATTTTTCCTTTCATCCGACCACGATCCCTGACATTATAGATTAAGTCATGTACCTCTCTACGTTACCCATGAACACGGTGATGAAGTTAAGAATCTGCTCCAGACTTTCCGCAGAAGTCTCCAAAACATCGTCTGCGAATCGACGCAGGAAGATGAAAAAATCTCCCAAGTTCTCTGCAAAAAACTCTGACAAACAAAAGGCACTCTTAAGTTATGACTATCATATGAATGAACGTTCAGCATGAATGAATACTTGTACTACGAGTGACTAACCACCAAGCCACAATTAAGAGAAATTACAGTTCAGACTCCTCTAAACCCCTTGGTTCAGTCTGACAAGTTCAAGATCAAGTTTTGCTTTTTGTTCCACTGTATTTGTAGTGTAGAAGGTGATCTGACCTACCTGGTACATAGCAGAGCACAGTATTCTGTAGGGAGGGCAGGGGGAAACTGAGTGCTACATGTTCAGGGCCCTGGTTCCCCAAACCAAGCTGAACCAGCAGAGCAGCCGTGGAAGCTTGAAGGTTAAGGCAGCATTGCAGCATGGCAGGCTGCGTGGTGGCAGCTTTGGTTGACAGGTAAACAATCATCAGACGCTCAAACTGCTCCAGGAGCTGCTCCGACATTGGGTTGCCCGTTCGCTGGGCCTCCTGCCACGTCACCTGGAGCCGGTGGAGAGACTGGTTCATCTTCACCATCTGCTCATGGAGTCTGAGTCACGGGCGCATGGACACAAACAGATAAAGACAATACTGGTTAATGCTGACATATGGTGTGAACATAAGGGACATACAGTACACTACATTTCTGCAGGATGTGTGAAACAGAACTTTCTAACTTCTTAATGGAAGATTTGTCGGTGCTTGTTCAAAGCTGGGTACCTGTGGAAGCCAAGATGCAGGGTGAGTTGTGTGAGGACGAGGTTTTCAGTCAGCAGGCTGTAGGATTGTGCAGACTCCACCGGCTGCTGAGGGGGCACAGGGATCAGACAGGTTTCCTTGTCGAGACCTGGTATAAGACATTGGGGATAATTTAGGCATGACATGTAATGTATACTCTTGGAAACTCCTACTGCTATTAAAAGAACTGCTATAAAAAACACTTAACTAAAGCAAAACAAATACCAGAGCTGCTGCCACTAACACTGATTCATAAAAATGATAAGACAAGGTATTTAAAATGGTAAAAGGGAAGGTTTTTTGACGGTCATTTTCACATACCTGTTGCGTGCACATTCCGATTGCGCCTCTCTTCTTCGCTCAGCTCTTTGAGGGCGCAATAGGTAGGGTTGAAGGTGAGCAGTTTGGCCGACCGCGGCCTGCAGAAGGGCTGGCACAGCTTCAGTAGTGCTGCACCCAAGTTTAAAAAGAATGCATCTGAAGCGTACATCTGGAAGAAGATCTCTGGCATCTGATTGGCCCATATCTTGGCCCGGCCAGCGTTCGCCTGCAGACAGCTGCCCAACCACGTGAGCAGCAAGTGGCGTGTCTCATCAGACCGCTGGAGCAAGTTTTTCAAGATCTGGTGCAGTTTGTCATGAAACTGACCCATAAACTGCAACACAAGAGGAGCAAACATCATTAGGCCTGAGACATTTGTAGTTTGACATTCACTTAATGTTTATTTTTTCTAAAAAAAAAAAAAAGAAAAGGCACGCAAAACAGCAACATCAAACTAAAGAGAATCTGTTTACCTGGTGGATGTTGGCCTCCTGGACCTTTGTCTCCTGGGCGCTGGAGCGGGAGGGGTTCAGGAAGTAGCCATGTCCCTCCACCACACCTGGGGTTTTCAACAAGCAGGAGATACTCAACACTGCTCCCAGTAAGGTCTTCTGGTACTGCAAACCATTAGCTGGGTCTTTAGGCTGAATGTGTTCCACCAATACCTAGGATAGGGGTGGTGGGTGGTGGGGGGGAAACTGTTAGAAGGATTTGAAAAGTTGGGGGCACTAAAAAAATCAAACATGAAAAGTTTAGGTAGCACTGTGAAATATTATGCCATTACTGTATACCTGATTATGTGATTACTGTATATTATCGTAAATGACTTGATTAGAAGTGGGCACTGAAATTAACAGTTGTTGTGAGCAGGCACATTTACGATAACATTTGAAAACATCCCTGTGCGTCTCCTGACCTTGGCAATATCTTTATGGTGGCTGAAATAGAGCAGGACATCCAGGTAGGAGTAGAGGACAGGCTGGCACAGATCCAAGTCTTTGACGCGTCCCTGGAAAATATCAAACACTGGTACTATCACCTCCTCGAAGGTACGCACCTCCTGGTCGGAGAGCAGGCCAGCAATGGCCTCCTCCACAAACTCAACCACCTCCTCTGGCTCTGAAACACAGCGACTTTGTAAGAAACTAAGAAGACCAAACTCAAAGCAAAACTTTTCAAAGACAACAAGAGAAATAAGTCAAATACGCGAGGAAAGAAACAGTCCTGAACCTACGTGCTCCACTGAAACCTCCCAGCAACAGGTCCAGAAGCTGTTCGTAGATATTCTGGCTGATGTAGATCTCTGGGGTGAGCAGAACCGTCCATGTGTTGGAAACTGTTAGGTTCTTACAGCGAACAGCAAACGACAGTAACTTATCTGGTACCTTCGTCACCTAATGCACAGATAATCAAGTCACTGAATTATGGAAGAGCATGGGTTATTTTTATGTTCCAATTACCGAGAATAGTCTATTAACAGCTGGTAATCTCTGAAAAATAGTGCTACAATTACAGTCCTGTGGGAAAAACTCGCACCTCTTCTTTGGCCCTCTGGTAACAAGCAAAGAGGTAAGGGATGGCACACTTCTCTCCAGCATCACGGTCAGCAGACAGGTTAACAGCGCTGCATGACGTCATGTAGATGAGGTGGTTTCCTGGCTCGAGTACCAGCAGACGGTTAAACAGAGCCTGGAGGACACAAATCAGACCGTGTAAAACATTTTGCACATCTGCTTACTCACCCATGCATTTTCTAAGCACCTGAATACATAAACAAAAATCCTATGTCAAGCGATTCCTTAAATTTCTGTATCCATTTCTTACATAATGAATCAAACGTGTCTCCCTTTCTTCCGTCTGATGAAGCGTGCCCTTGGTGTTGCTTTAAGGTTGCCTTTTCTTAACCAGTTATACCAAACATTTAGTGGTTTATTGAGATGAGGGAAACAAGACATGGGAAGAATAGAGTGATGAGATAAAAAAAATAAAACACGCTGTTGACATCTGACCTGTTCTATGTTGTCCATGTCCAGCCAGTCCTGTCCATCCAGATCAGCAGCCATCTCCTCCAGGTAAACACAGCGAGGGGGGATCCCATTCCCTCCTCTCATACTGGGGTCACCTAGGGGTGAATAAAACCATTGTCCTTAAAATAAAGTCTGCTCGACTCATATTACACATAACAACCCATGACGTTTAAACCACTCCAAGCATGGATACGGGATTAGTTGTAGTGGAGAACATAATCAACAGCATTAACATCAAAATATGAATAAATAAAACACAGGAGAATTTAATGCACAGCATGTATGTACCATACTCTGGTTTATTTCCAACTGAGGTGGCAGATCACAGTGTTAAAGGTATTTGTATAGTCTTGAGGTGTGGTGAGTCATTTGTTGCAGTACTTACAGGAAACTTAGAATTTTACTTTCAAAACAGCTAGCGCCATCCAGAACAGCTAATTTAGGTACAAGGATCAGACTGACTGTCTGTCTGTACGTCTGCCTGTCTGTCTGTCTGTCTGCCTCTTCCAGGTTGAAGCACGTATCTCAGGGAAACGTGGTTTACTGGTAATGTAAAAGGCTCATCACGGACTATCTGACCTGATTCTACAACCCCATCTAACACCCAGGGTTTTACACTGGCGTCACATTGGTCAACTTTGGTATTAAAGGGTTACACAGAAGCTAGAGTCACTATAGAACTGCTGCTGATTTACTATAAACATATAGCTACACTAAGTTAACTCAATATTGCAGGAAGAACAAGTAATTACTGTTGTATGTCATCTATCCTCTTTACAGTGTTAAAAACAAGAACAAAGTGACACTTTTACTGGTGTCCAAACAGAAAAGCCCTGTTTAGCAACACACATGGAACTACTACAGTTGCGGACCTGTTTGTGTGTTACTACAGGGTAGCTGCCATTGACTTTTGATATTTGGGTCATGTAGGTAGAATGTCTTGTATGTGCAGTATGTGGATATACAGTAATCGTTTTTTTTTTTTTTTAATAAACCTATGTAACACTCGTTTTTCACCCTTTTAGGTTGTGGACATGTTTAGAAACCAGAAACCAGACTAAGGCCAGGGTCAGTCATTGACCAAAGCAAAACATATGTAATCAAAAAAAACTTATGTTCAAAGTAAAAACCACCTTGCACTCTACATTGTGCCATATGAGATAATGTGCATGTTTTCTTTGAAGTACCCCATTTGGACCGGCACTGTGACGGGGGTCAGACCAGCGTCTGGGATGTATCTAAATGGATCCCAACCTTTTGTTGAAAGTTGAAAGCTGCCTGGCTTTGCTGGCCAGGCATCTCTATTGGAGGTGAAGATTAAGTCAACGATACTGATATTTAAATCTAATCGAAATCGAAAGAGCATCTGTTTGGACGAGAGAGAGAGGAAGCATGACTAAGGATAGAAAGAGAGAAGTTACACCGAAGCTTAACCTTTATGTGGTAATTATTCAATGTAATTCACTGTAACTCTTTATCAATCAAGTATTTGGAACTTCAGTGCAGACTGGAGTTTAAGCTGCGACAGCTGTCTCATATTAATTGTTCCAACATGCATTCAATAGACCTAATACTACACTCAAATGCTGTATGAAAGGGGTATAAGTTACAGATCAAAGTCTGATTATTTCCTCCTTTTACTCACTGTTGTCCAGAGTGATGAGAAATATTCGCTGGATCATGTGATTGACATTGAGCTGTTCACACAGCTCCTGCCGGGACCGGAAGGAGCGGCTGATCTCTGCCACCGAGTCGTCATTGTCATCGACGCTGTCTGACACAGAGTTCTCTGACTCGGACTGGCTCTCTCCTGAGTCCTCCACTGTGATACAAGATACAGAGGGGAAGTATGAAACATTTAAGCCAGATGTTAGTATGACCTATACTTACAAGAAATAAAAAAATAAATAAATGATGCTTCTTTCTTCACAATTTCACTGAAATGACGTTAAATATGTATTTGTTTATATACATTTTGACTTTGAGATCCCTCATAACTAGCACTGACTATACCTCTTCATAGAGGATTGTAGTAGCTCTGAAAACTTTACTTACGTGGTGGTTCAGCAGACTGCTCTGCTTTCTGGCCTGATGCAAACTGCTTGGCATCAGCCAGTGAGCTGAAGAGGGCAGCGAAGGGGTTGCAGGAGATATTCTGGTTGTTGTTGCCCTGGTCAGTCATCTCATTGGGGCTCAACACTCACTCCATCCAAGATCCCAGTCTTAAGGAGCGATGCGGACAGAACACCTAAGTGGCAATGGTACAAGAGATTAGTGAGCAATATACATTATATTTCCACATAAGCATCATCCTTTTCCATCATTGTCGCACTATCATTATCACCTCAACCGTAAAACACCAACAGTAAAATACAGAGCTGCACAACTTCAGCGCCTTATCATTAACAGTTTGATAGCTTTTTATTATCCCTACATTCAAATTAACTGGAACTTGTGTCTCCAGGCCACCACATAACTCTCAACTGCCATTTTATTTTACCAAACTAGGTTCCTACTTCACATCCAAATGTGCCATAATAGTAGAGCTGCAAAGATTAATCAATGAATCGATTAGTTGTCAACTATTAAATTAATCACCAACTAATTTGATAATCGATTAGCCTAATCGGTTTGAGTCATTTTTTATGATTCAAAATTGATTCCAGCTTGTTAAATGTGAATATTTTCTATTTTCTTCACTCCTCTATGACAGTAAACTGAATATATTTGAGTTGTGGACAAAACAAGGCATTTGAGGACGTCATCTTGGGCTTTGGGAAACACAGATCGACATTTTCTTACATTTTATAGACCAAACAACCAATCGATTAATCAAGAAAATAATCAACAAATAATCAACAATGAAAACAATTGATAGTTTCAGCCCTACGTAACAGGGGATGTGTTTAAAGGTCCAATATGTAATACTGACAGCTAGTGTTTAAAATAGTTACTGCAGTACAAATTCAAAATACTGGAGAGAGTCGTCTCCCCCGCCCCTCCTCCCCAGACTCGAAGTTCACGGAGGTTGCCAGGCTGAGACCGGAGCATCCAACAATGTTGCTAGACGCTTGTCTCACATAACCAGACATTACTCCACAGCACAGCGGAGTAGCTAACGTTAGATGCTGGCTATATTGACAGTCATAAAAGCCCGTGCTCACACGGAGCTCTGTACCCAACTGACACACACACTTTTTCGGCTTAGAATTAGCTACAGTAGGAACCGCTAAAAATACAACGAAATTCGGCGTCCTCTCCACACGCCAAACGGACACACTTCCTCGGCTTAGAATTATGATAGGAACCGCTAAAAACACCACTGCCTTGCACTCCTTTTCCACCCGACTGAAATACACACTTTACTAGCCTTAGAATTACACAATCGCTAAACACACTGCAAACTCAAGTTCCTCTCTTTCTGACTTAGCTACAGCCCCCCCCTCTTGGCTCCAAATAACTCACCGTTGTCGGCTAGCTACGGCCGCTGAACAGGCTACACGGTGTAAACAGCCGTGGCCCGCCTGCCTGGTCCTCCGGTAGCGTTAGCAATTAGCAGGGTTAGCATGGTGGCGTTAGCCAGGACCAGTCGGAATCACTTTACTGGCTGTCTCAGTTGTTTTTGCGAGTAACCAACGTGGCTACTCTAGCTATACAATTCAATGGAAGTAGCTACACGAATGTTGAAATGACACAAAGTGCTCATCCCTAGTAGCTGTGATAAATTAGCCTGAAGCTAATGCTTACCTGTTCAGGAGGAAATTAGCCAACTCAGCGTCCTTTTGGGCTGTAAGCTGTCTCCATCTTTCAAATACATCTCCAATATTAACCCGGGGTTTGTTACGTCTCTGGTCAAGCAACTGTTAGAAACATGCTGTTTTTTAATGTCGGGTATAATCTATCTCCGTTGATCCCATTCATTTGTTTGGTGCATTCATGGCTGTACTAACGTTACAGGTGCAGCGCGCTGGTTTACGTGTTTACAGTTATATCTGGCAACCCGGCCTGGCTGTCAAACTGGGCAGTTGATAACAACAAACAAACCAAAACATAAACATAAATTCCGTCACGGATCGTAAATTTCAAAAAGAAAAAATACTGACGTTAGCATTGTTGTCAGAAAAGATAGTATTTCAGCTTAACATGTTTCCTTAATATCTGATGAGGCATTGGGTGTCATTTTTGGATTTATTACAGTACAAATATTACATATTGGACCTTTAAAGTTAGCATTATATTGAAAAGGTGCTTAAGGGTCAGTAAGGCATCTTCCTCTTTTTCTTTGTGTTTTTAAGGCAGATGCCATTCTTGATGTGGCATTACTGGCTCCAGGATTTAATGTCCCCATTGCCCAGATCCTACAGTCCAGTTGTGCTCAAAAATCTTAACAGCCACCTTCTGCCCTCCACACTCATATGTGCATACATGCATCTGCAACTGTCTCTGTACCTCATATTGTCTGCATGTTATAAGGAGGACATGCTCTACTGTTTCTTCATCTTCTTCTCGAAAAGTCAACATTACATTGGATTGAATAGAAATGCCTTTTCTTGGGTGCCTGATCCTTGTTTTTACTCCTGATTTATTATTTTCTTCCACACTAACGTTACGTATTTCCTCTCTGACGAGGTTAGAAACTTTTTTGGCATGCCTGGGAATCGTTAGCTACGTTACTCCTGCTTACAGTGAGGATATGGACTGGCTGTCATGTGTTGTCACGGTTACCCATCACTTCAGCTCAGCACATCACAGTTATACTCGTGTTACTTTGTGAAGCTAGCTTTCCAACCAGTTACACAATTACGCTATTTCAAGTGTCATGTCACCCGTTACGCAATTAAGTTGCAGCTTTAGCTACTTGACGCTAGTTGGCTAACTAGCTAGCTAGCTAGCAGGGTTAGCTAGTAGCAGTGACCGTTCTGCATCAGGGCTAGTTAGCTAGCTAGCTAAGCTGTCATGGGGTCACCACGACTCTTATTTCAGCATCGGTGTTATACACTGTTAAATGGATTTTGCATATGATCAGTCTAAATAATGTATACAAACGATAAAGAGGGCTGTCCTACCTGTTTGGCGAGAAGAAGTGTGTGTTTTTAAAAAAATTGCTTCTACGAAACCAGCGGCAGTTCCTCAGTGAATTGAAATGGTAAACGTCATCAAAACGAGACGGAGCGTCTTCTTTGCTGAGTAACTTTTTACAAAACATGAAAACATGACATGAACCATTTCACAAAATGACCAGACCACATTAATGTTCGTTTTATATCTTATATAATATATTGGAGGGATAAAAACGACGAATCGTTTTAAAAGTCACTTCTTTAACCTTATTTAAAATCAGATATTTAGAAGGTAAACACTAGATTTTCTGAAGTCAGGTTATTCCAGTAGGAAACAGCATTTGGACAATTGGACAATTTCATCACAGTGGTTATTATTAATCTTTGTACATGAGAAACAGGTCCGACCAACACCATGTCATCTTTTTTGGTCGTGTAGGCTACCCATTCTTGTATTTTTGCCAAGATGTCTGTATAGACTATTTATTTCCCAATATATTGGCTCTGAATTTCCCCTCTCCTATGAATAATGTTTGGCTTTTATCTTACTCTGCTTCCAAAGCAATGCAATAGGCCTACTACATCCTCATTTTGAGCTTATTGCTCAATCTGAAATTCATAAATCTAAATGTTCCAATCATAAACCATCCTTTTACATTTTTGGGAATTAAATCAAACTTTACATCAATCCTATATTTTAAAAACAAGAAAGCTAAGAAACCCCTGAATTTATGTATCCTATAACATTTTTATGAACTGATTTATGATTTCTGTCTATGTTCTGATACCCTGGCATTTTCTGTTTTGTATGTTTTGTGTTTATATATTGATATTTGTCAATAAATTAGTAAAAAAACAACAACATGAAAACATGGATGGATTATAGACAGTGAACTTATGCAACTCTAAACAAGAGCTGTAAAGATAAATCTAATATGTCTCCCATTTCAACTAGATTTGCAGTAAAAATGTGTGGAAATAATTATTAACGGTTGTGTAAGAAAGAAGATAA
This sequence comes from Gymnocephalus cernua, assembly GCA_023631565.1. Classification (NCBI taxonomy): domain Eukaryota; kingdom Metazoa; phylum Chordata; class Actinopteri; order Perciformes; family Percidae; genus Gymnocephalus; species Gymnocephalus cernua. Next base: position 19,719,502 of record CM042430.1, read on the forward strand.
GCTAATAGATAAGACACAAATTCACTTTTATGGAAAGAAATAGGGAAAAGTGCATCTTCTTTTTTAAATAATGAATAATATTTATGAGATACAGACTTGACATTATGCACAGCATAAGAAAAATATCAAAGATATATGTCAACTAAATGTAGTCAAAAAGTAAAGATGTAGAAAATCATTTTAATAAAATAATAAAAACACTTTGACTTATCTTTTTTTTCTCTAACGTGAGACTGCACTGTCTGTGTGAGGCTTCATCTGTTGTTCTGTGATTTTTCTCTGATGCGTGCTGACCGTCAGCAGAGGGCAGCAGCAGACTGCTGACTGCCTCTCTGAATAAACCGGCTCAAGCTGTCTTGAGTTTTGCAGATGTGTCTGCAGTTCTGATGCTTGACCTCAGTTACATTCTTTAGTTGATTTGTGTTTTGTAATTAGACATTTAACATAAGCTCCCTTTAATCATTTTGTCTAATCCCTTTACTAAAACGTGACGGTGCCAGTGTCTCCAATGTATTTGCTTTGGAATATGGAGTACAGTGTCCTCATGCACTTCATATACTGTAGTTTAAAAATAAAAATAAATCTGTCTGTCTGGCTGTCCGGTCCTTCAACGTTTTCCATACTGCTACCAAACTCACACACAGTCACCATTTCACAATAAATGAATAAGGTAGTTAAATAGATTAAACAGAGACACCCAGTGATAATGTCAGCTTTTATCATTTGATTTGATTTGATCATGTAAAAAGCACAGAGGAGATTAGTCAGTGTGGAAAATGTCTTGAAATTCATAAAACAGAGTGTGTGAATTTTGCAAGGCAGAAATGTCATCACTGCTATTGCTTTTTAACCTTTTTAATCACTGTGGATATAACAATTTTATGCTGTAAGGCAGTAAAATGGAACTCTAACCCTGTAAATGAAATTTCTGCAATTACTTTTCAATAACATCTATAAAAATCATGTTGGCTCTTTGATTACATGTGTATCTACTGTGTAGGCGGAGGACACATTTCAATGGCAGCAACACCATGAAATGTCTGAAAGGGAGATTGAATATTTTCTAAAGGCTTTGTACATAAAGTGGATCTGACTTAGAACAATGCAGACACTTTCAATTGGTGTATTTAACATTCTCAGTATAGGGTCATTCCGGGGCCAGTGCTGCATTTCGACATGGATTTGGATGCTGTAGAAAGTTAGTTATAACTATCTAAATTGAAGAAATTTCTTTTAGTTCTGTTAAGTGTTTTCCTGATCAAATTCTCTTATAATACAAAGTAGGACGAGGCTAGAAAGACAGGTAAAACAACTACTTCTCTATAGATCTAGGTCACCTTGAGTAAATGTTGCTCTGAACTACCACAAGTAGTTTTCTAACATAACAGCTTTAAATGTTTCTTGTTATTGGTCGAGCAGTTATCTTGTCCAGATGCGTTGTCAGCTGCCCGATTCTCCCTTCATTTAGTTCATCATAATAACATTAGGAACACAAACACTTAAAAACACAAAACCTGAAAGGATTATCTGATGCTTTATGAAATGATCCAGTAATCATTCCAGATGTGGTCAGTCGGACAGCTTATTAAACAACACAGTTTATACTCAGCAGCTTTAATATTAAACACTGAGTTACAGAACACGCACATACATGTGTATGCTATACACAGACTCATACCACACCAAGTCATCATTCAGAGATTGAAAATGGAATTATAAAAAAATAACAGCCATCTCAGTGTACATAAAGTAAAGACATACAGTGTTTCTTATACCATTAACATTTTTACATATTTAGCTTTTGAGCAAAGCTGACAGTAAAAAAATGTAACTTCTCATATCAGACTTGGTTTGTAAAGACACAATTCAACTTGATAATAAGTTGTTTGATCATTAATTTTCCTGACCGTGGGTCTCTCTCTTTGATCTGTGACATTAAATAATCGGAACAAATACTCTCTACTGATCTACACCTACCATGTATACCATATAAAAGTCTCAGACATAAAGACAGTCACAATATTTCAAAATAAGGCACAATATTTACAGTCTCAAGCAAACCTAATAGTGTTCCAGGTTGTCACAGTTTAGATTTTAGGAAGGCTCAGCCTCTGAGTGAAATGTGTAGAAGTTAGTGCCTATTTAACAAGTCTTTGTTTGCAATGGCTCTGCTGTTCGTCACTGAATAAAAAGTATCTTTATGGGTGCTTTTCACCATACTTGACGTATGGGAAGCTGCACTTGTGACTTCCCTCTGACCTGTCCTCCTGGTACATCCTCTCCTCAGCACTTAGGGGGAAGGTATAGCACTCACTGTCCATTATTCGCCCCTTTCCCTCGTCTTAACCAATCCCTCCAGGGGGATTGGGTTTTGCCCTGATCAGCGTCTGAATTCCAGGTGGAGGAAGAGGAGGAGGAGGAGGAGGAGGAAGGCTGGCGTGTCCAGGTGGAGGCCGTCCTGCTGGTCCTGCGGAAAAAGGACATGCCGTTGGAGGTGGACTTTTTCTGAAGATGTTCCGACTGCTGCTGGGACCGGAGCTGCTGATTGATGATGATCTGGATGTCGTCCTGAGGAGAGGTGAGGAAGAAGAGGAAATGAGCAGGAAGTCGGAGGAGCAGGGACTCAACACCGTCAACACTGCCCTCATATCATGCAAACTCACTTTACACAGTATCTGACTGTATCAGATTTAAACACTGCCTGGTTGTGCCAAATGTGCAGTTATTGTTTTTTTTAAACTTTTTTTTGGTTCTGCTCACTGGTGTTGTATGCATTTCTCTTGACAAGTATTAATCACTGTAAAGGAAAAAGGAGAAGTCTGGCAATATTTCTTATTGTCAACAAATCCCATGAAAAGACCTTGTTCGACTGTCCTGTAGAGCAACATTGTTGTCCTAAAACTATTAAAAACACATCACACATCAGTTGCACTGGGTGACATGTTCCTTCATTACAAAGAACATGGGTACTGTAGTGTATGCTGTTGCAGTAAATACTCAGAGATAGAGAGTATTGATTTGTTAACAAGATACATTTTGAAAATCAACAGCCTCATCCTCCAGGTGCTGAGGAGGTTATGTTCCCTAGGTATTTTTTATCCTGTTCGTGTGTTTGTTTGTCCCTGAAAGTAAACTTTATTTCTGTAGCACCTTACAGAACCAGATTTACAGGAATGAAATGCAACAAGAATTTCATCAGGAAATGGTCACAAAGCTTAATAAATGTAGCGCAGATTCTGCTCCAAACCATGGATGCTTAAAACGTAATCACAAGACTGAATTCTAAAACAAACCACACTACTGTATGATTGTGTCCTCTGCCTACTATGAGTGTATGATGCCTGATTGCACTGCCTTCACAACCTACACTTAACTGTTTTATCTGCTCCTATGAACTATTCTGCTCAGTGTATTTGATAAATGTGTGTATATTTAACAGGGAATTGCATTTGTAGACCAATTGATGCCAGTCTGTGTCTGCACATACAAGTTATTTGTATTTAAAAAACTATGTTTTATTCATCACTTCTATTTTGTATTAGAAATCAAACAGAATATTTTCAATTATTATTAAGAATACTTTCATCTTTCAGCTAACGAACATGATTTCTCCCCAATCAAAATATTATCTGCATTATCTTCACCAAAATGCTAGAGATCAGACCCTCCGACAGATGGCTCTGCTCGGCATAGTGACTCAGCAGGAGGAGGACTCGTTGACATTAACACCTGCTGTTTATCTTCCTCCAAACTGACAGAGCTGAGAGAGATATATAGCTGGGTCTGTCCCGGGCCTCCCAACGAGGACACCAAACTGAGATACATCCATTCCCCTGTCTTGTCAAATCATCACTAAAACTGCAAAGGTGATTTATCAAAAGTTATGATGCAGAGCTTAAGGGTGTAAATTACATGTATTCATGTATCGTGGTTTTCATTAGGCAGGAGATGTGCTTACAGATTCCAAGGTAGTTGTGACAAAGAGACAGCACCAGAGATGGTTTAAGGTGGTTAAGGATACAGTAGACTGGATGGGATGGACAAAAAGCTCTACAGAGAAAGGGATCTCACCTGCCAGGCCTCCAGTTCCTGTGACAACTCCAGTTTACGTTGGATGGCTTCTAATAACTGGTTGTTCAGAGACATCATGTCATTTTTACTTCTCACCAACTCGGCCTCCATCAGGTTTTTCCTACCAAGATATAATGAAACCTCTTCAGTCACATCACAGTCACAAACTGTACAAGAATGAATTCAAACTCATAACTACAGTATGGCTGCAAGTCTAGCTTTCTAGAAATAAACCAATAAATTACACTTCTCCTTTTTGTTTTTTACAACACATGCATTCGCCTAACAGTATTTCATTGATTTTCTTCTGAATATTCAACCCAAAATTAGCAGAATTATTAGGGCAAACAAAATATGTTCTTGTAAAACAAACAAATGATGTCAAAGGCATCAGGTTTTTTTTTTGTTGATTTATTATAAATTGCACTGAGAATTCTGATGAAAAAAATGAGCTTCTCACTTGGCTATGGCTTCATCCCGGTCTCTGATGGCCTGCTGGACCACTTCAGCCTGTTCCTGCACACCCTGCAGCTTCTGCTTCAGTTCAGCGTTTTCCAGCTGCAGCTGGACGTTCTGCAAGGGGATCGTATATATATCTATCCGTTACATTGAAAGTATTACTTTTAACTTTCACTTAATTTGTAACTTTTTTTCCAGTGTTTTGGAAAAGAAAATGTGTTTAAAACTAAAAAAAGAAAAGAAAAAAAACCTCTTCACGTCATGCACTATATCATTTAATGTATGCCAGTTCAAGCTGGTAGCAAGCAGTCATTTGGAGGCAGAAAAGAATAAAACTTGAAAATATACCCTCCAGTAAAAATGTCATAAAAAGGTCACTGAATCTGTCTATGACCCCAGCAAGGTCAGTAATGACACAACCAAATCCAAAGATAATGGGCCTCTGTGTGCGCTGCTGCTCCCTGACAGACCCTGTTCATCACTAGGTTACCCGATCTCTCAGCTCCTGTGCTGCGCTCGGATTCCCACACTGATCGCCCGTCCTGTCGACAAAAGCTCGATTCAGCTCCTGGGACAGCGACATTCATAAAGAGATCAGGTGTCGGCCGTGCATTTTACAGGGATTCAACCCAAAAAGAAGCTTCTGTGGTGTTAGCCTATTTTCACGGTGCTCCGAGGGAGGGAGGGCATGGGCAGGAATATTTAGTTACAGTGATAAACACCTGCTACGGGTCTGAATGCAATGACACACAACTGGACGGTCGTATATGCTTGCTTGTGTCAAACAGAGGCTCAGCAAAGCATATGAGCTATCAACTGCAACATTAATTGGCATCCTTTGCATGGACACACAAGGACACACACTTCCTCAGCATGGTTCAGTGTGTCAACACTATGGTGCCTCTAACAGCCAACGTGGGGCAGATATGCTAACTGCAAATTAATTGATGAACGTGGTATGTGAAGAGGCTGAATGATTTGACCTCTAATGAGATAAAGAAAGTTATTTCACTTTCAGTAAAGTTGTCATTTTCAATACTAATCATGTGATCTTGGGCTTTTATTTATTTCCCCCTTTTTTTTTAATTGGGTGTGAATATACCTGCATGGCTCTCTTCTTGGGGCAGGGAGGGTGCGTCTTTTCATTTTTTTTGAAAATCCTGAATTGTACATGTATTGTTAAAATAAAATAAAAAGATGTTCAAAAAAAAAAATATAAAGTTGTCATTTTCTGGATCATAAAAACCTTCATTTTAGAGGCGATATATTAAAAAAAAGATCTCTGCATAAGCTGGGTTTAAAAATGAACACGTGTTGCACTGTCCCACAAATATGCACCTGTTTTCTCTGCCTTTACCTATCTAGCAGACTTATTCATCAACCTCAGCACACATGGCACAAACAGCACATATAGACTTTATTCTCCACATATGTATACGATACTGATCCATGGTTCAAAAACGTAAAAAAAGACATAAAAGCCACAGCATTATATTCCTGTCCTCCTTTGATTTTCAAACAACAAGGCCAGCCTTTTGTTTTGCATTTCCTCTCCTGCCCCACTTGCTCATCATGTCGCTCACCTGAGGACTGGATCCCTGTGCCAGGGTTTGGGCCACTCCCTTCAGCTGACGCAGCATGGCCTGCAGGTCCTCCTGTTGATCCACGACCTCTGACCTCTCTGAGCTGTTTAGTTCCTGAGTCAGTGGGAGCAGTAACTGAAGGATGGATCCCATTTCTTGCGTTATCTAAGTGGAACCGGAAATGAGGCATGTTGATTTATGTTAATTATGGCTTTAAAAAAGGGTCAACTTACCTAATAACTTTCTGTGTTTTCATGGCCAAAACTGGGTAGTTTCATGTGTTGAGTTACTCTCAGAACACAATTATTATAGCTTGGGAGGTGCTACTGTATATTAACCCGACATTAAAAGAGATAACGTTTCAAAAACAGGTTCAAAATGTTCTATTTATTTCCCCCTTTGCCTTTCAGAGCGACATTTCTTTACACACATTACGTCTCTCGAGTGACACCAAGTATTTGCACACTGGGAGGTGAAAGCATGACCTCATCACTCTATTTAACTTCCTTGAGTCAAACATATTACATGAGGATAGTGATCTCATGATACCTCAACAAAGATATCTTGATGTTAACTTTCATACAGCAGAAGGAATAATCATATGATATTCTATGATAAGTTTACAGACACAGGTGTAAAAACAAGGAAACTCTTCTACAATGTGGCTTTGACAAACAGGAAATGTAGTGAATGACTCATGAGTGTGTTATACATCACATTTTCCTGCTGGAACCAAACAATAACAGTAGACACTCAGAGAGTGAGAACTACTTCACTGTCAGTCAGGTTTTTTTTCCCTTCCCCCAGACATAATTTTAGTGCTATGTAATATTTGTTTGTGGCAGAATCTTCCCTTTGAAAATCAGGAACTTCGCATCTCCTTACGTCAAACACAAGCCACACCGTCGCGAAGCACAACATTTTCTGTCAGCATGCAACATTTATACATGTTTTCTAAAATTCAACTTATAGATGATGTTTCTCTGGTGCCATTATACTATTATCTTACAGTACACATCTTTCAGTTGTTCTTGTTTCCAGTCATCACAGGAAAACAATTTCCTTTCAAACATACATGAATCATTGTGGGCAGTACTTCAATAGAAAGAGCCCAAAACTAACACTTGCCAACCACAGTATGGAGATCAAGTCAGTGCAGTCAGTCCCAAACTTAGTGTAATTTACAGCCTCTATGCCTCATAGAGAAGGCTGGTTGCGTTATTTAGATACACTGAGTATTTAGGGGACTGACTTACTTTCGTTTGAAACAATTACTTCCACTGTAACGGTGTTGTAAGAATCATAATTTGAAACTATACTCTTTCACTTATCGCTAAGAGTGTGATATGCATAATTGTATGCATCACTTTATTTACAGTACCATTTTATATCATATTGATATGTTTGTCATACATTTCCTGGAAAATCAATTGAGAAACAGTTGTACTTCCAAAGACTGTAAATCGACTTTGATATGTGAAATCGGTGTGAAGTCCCCCTTCTCAAATGAGTCCAATTGAATGAGGATGATTTTGGATTGAGGAGCTCATTACTACAATTTAAGCTTCCCAGCTACAACCATTGAATATTCTTTTCTTCGTCCCCTATCTCCAAACACAATTACTCACTTGTTACTCACAACCCATGTTTTGGTTAGTGAGAGTTTGCAAGCATGCAAATGTATTTTTTTTTGTTGCAGTTTTGTATAATACATCTTTCATACATATTGTAAATACACATTTGGTGCTCTAGTGAGTGTTTCTGGTACAAGGACAGCGTCTGCAAGAACTAAACTACAGTGTCCATGTTCATTGTCATGAAGGAACATGTTACCCAGTGCAACAGTGTGGCTCACTGATGTGTTTTTAATAGTTTTGGGACAATTGAGCTCTATAGGACAGAAGAATACGCTTCATCAGACTTTGGCTACACAGACAATTCTGTTAGTAAGAACAATTGTTGGTTTTGACCTTTTCATGGGATTTGTTGACTATGAGAAAAATATAGAATATCTCATATAGAGCATATATCTATCTATTTTGTTCTCTCCTTAAATTTCACTGACAAGAGAATTCAGCCAAATATTTCTCCTGTTCTAGCTTGATGGTTTTAAAACACTGTAGTCTGACCGTGGCCCAGGTTTGATTCCGAACCCACGGCCATTTGCTGCGTGTCTCCCACTTTCTGTCCATCTGTACTATCCAATAAAAATGGATCCAATAAAAATGGATAACAGCCCACACTATCTCTATGTATAAATATCAATAAAAAGACTTGGAGCACAAAAAAAAAAAAAAAAAGAAAAGGATAACAGCCCCAAAAAAAAGAGTAATCTACTTTAGTACCTCTTCTTTACTGACTCCCAGCCCTGCTGTCTCCAGGCTGCTCTCCAGCTCGGACAGCAGGGAGGCGTCTCCGTGGCTCCTGCCTTCCTGCAGGGACACCTCCTCCTGAAGCTCCTCCACCTGGACCTGCAGCTGCTGTGAGCGACCCCTCGCCGCCTCCACCTCCTGCCACGCCTCTGCTAGCTATAAGCACAGGGAGTGTGAAATCGCGCATGAACGTAGAGACAAAACCCGCATGCACGTGAATTTCAGGCTAGCAACAAGTACAACAAACGATAGAGCTGAAGATAAGACAACATTATGAATCCTCAGATCACGTTGATGATAAACAGAGAGAGATGGTTATGATAACACAAAAGTGCTATAACGAAAGGTCATGTGTGCCTTTTAAAAAGCCGTCATGAGAGACTTGTTTCTACTAACGTTCAGTGTTTAAGAAATCCTGACATGCCAGATTCCAGCCTGTAGCCCAACATGAAACTAAACGAACACAAGTGGAATCCAGAATTGCGAGGGAAAGTTACAATGACGGTGATGAGGTGATTGTTTAGCAATGATCTCCACAATCACACCGAAAACCAGTCCGCCGGGCAGGGGAGCAGACAATCCCTTTGTTACGCGAAGGCTCTTTCATTCATACACCGACCACACTAAGCTGTTTTGTGTTGCCTCGGCTGCGTGTGTGCGTGTGTGTGTGTGTGTGTTTGTGTGTGCGCCTGCCTGCGTGTGTTTACATATGTACCTGCTGGCTGTGCTGCTGGTTGAGTTGGTCATGTAGAGCCAGGCGTGTGTGTAAGGAGGCCAAACTCGCCCTCAGCTCAGTGTTTTCTGTACACACACTCTCCAAACGCTCTTCCAGCAACTGCTCCTTTTGGGTGACACGCAGCACCTGAAAAACACATACAAGCATATGATCATATGAAGAAAAGTTCTCAGAATGGAAAACATTAACTCCCACTATCCCCTTGCATCACACCAAATCAATTTGCCAATGTTGACATATGTGAATGTTTGGAGGTGGCCAAAATGTTTGGAAGTTTATCTCTGACTTTATTATCCCTGAAAAAAAACAAAAAAAAAAACAGTTTGAAGTGTAAAAAAAGAAGCAAGTACTTCCCATCATTGTATGTGGGAATGTTCCTTTGTTTCTCTATTTTGGAAACGAGTAACAAAAATTATTGAAAATTTTTGAAAAGATTCTAGGCCTTACTGACACAGAGTTCCAGAGGCTAGAACGGAGGATTGTTGTTTTTTTTCATCCAAGTCATACATCTGTAAACTGACTAAAACACACTGCTGTAAACACATCTAGGTGAGATATAGACAACACAAGACCATAACCACGTCTCAACTACAGAAAAAATGTGAAGTCAAAAGACTCAAAAATGGATTTCATACGAATTCTTTTCTACAGGTATGTCTGTGCGTTTTTCTCAGGTCCATTTGGAAAGTGCAAAGCAAAAAGACAAAAAAAAAAGTGCAAAATGCAAAACTTCTATATTATATAATCTCGTATATTTTGAAGATTTAATGCTTAAAAGTTATAACGAAGTTTATGAGTGGAGGTAACAGCGCCGCCACCGCAACAACCGCAAGCACCGTCCAATTACACTGTTACCTGAGAGGTCAAGTACTTGTATTGGAAAACACACAAAAACTCTCAGCCAATATGTCCCCATTGTAAAATGACAGTAAACCAAAGTGAATGAAACAAGGTAGGGCAAGATGAACCAGCAGCTGGCAACACAATCAGCTCTTTTGACAGGAAAAATAATATGAAAACACACACAGACACGCTGGTGCAGTGTGTTCTGGTCATCCTGTCCACGTGAGTACATGATGCTCTCAAGACTAGAGCATTTTACACGAGCCTCTTTTTTACATTTACGATCGGTTTTGGGTTTAGGAGGTACATGGTGCTTGGTAGCTACCTGCTCCCTCATGGCGCTGATCAGCTCCTCGTCCTGCGGCCGGTTGTGGTTTCCTTTTTCTTGGAGCTCCTGTTTCAGAGCCTGCAGCTCACTGGACATGGCTCTCTCCACCTCCATCGCCTGCACACCAGAGAGAAAAACACAAGACACATGAGATTCACAAATGAAACAAAGTAAAAAGGAAAGAGACTTGTGGCTATTGAATTTGCAGGACAGCCGTCTTTGTGCCGTTTTGTTTACTTTTAGACACAAGGAGAGATTTAAGCACAGAAAAAAGTTCACCCAGCCAGAAATCAAACTATGACCAAGACAAGTGGAATCATTGGGATCAGGCTGTTTGGATATGTCAACTTGAAACTCCAAAACAAAGCTTGCCTGAAGGGATGAGCTTTGAGAGAATTGACCACAATCTTAAATCTCAAAATAACCAAATATAGAGCAAGAGCGTTCTAAATCCTGTAATCTAGACGCAGATGAGAAGAAGCACAACATGATACAAGACAGAAAGGTGGAGATTAGGTGACTAAAATTGAACATGTGTTTGGAATGGGATTTTGCTGCGGGCCATGCAGCACAAGGAAAACGAGGAATGGTTTTCTTTACTGCCTTCGGAAAAACAAATGCTCATGGTGATAATATTCCCATCTTGGGAACCCAGTAACCCCCAGTGGGGTCTAAAGATAAAATCTGAGAGGTCACAAGATGATGAAAGGGGTAAGGAACACTATGTTTATTTTTTTTTTTTAACTTTTCTTTCATTTTTACTTGAAATAAAGATGGTCTCTATAAACCTTTCATATAAAACTATAGATCATGTCCACACATTAAGATCATGATGTGGTCACATGTAAATTGGCTCATTTAAAAAATAAAAAATACCCTATGGAGTATTTGACCACTATTAGCACTGCGGAGCAATACTTGGCCCTGTTCTGCTTGTATCACACATTCGAGAGCACGCAGCAACAAGATGCACAGTCCTGCTGATGGTTTCACGCTGATCAACTGATCGACAGTTAGGGCAAGAAACGAGGCAATGTGCCAGCTAACTACCAAACATGCATGTAAACCATGTAGGATTTAAAATAAGAAAATAAAAAAAAAAGATGTTTTGCAAATGTTGCCTGTCCAACTGTCCAATAAAAGTGGATATGCCAAAAAGATCATCCGAAAAAAAATCCCACCTTCCTTTAAGAGGTCACAAGCCAAAAAGGCTGGAAAGCCAGACAAAAAGCAACATGACTCCTGTGATCATCACTCACCCATCAAAAGAACAGAAATGATTAGCCAATGACAAACCACATGTCATGTAAAGTGTTAAATAATGATTTTGTTATTTTGTCATAGTTCTACTTGTATATCTCAAAATCAGCTACTTTCTCAACACTTATCTCTCAAAAAGAAGATTTTGAAACATTGAAAAAACATAAACACAGGGATCTTTATAATGCTGCTCTGAAGTTCTGGTCAACACCAACCGCCGCCACCCCCCCCCCCCCCCCCCCCGTCCTGGTCTGGGACCCTAAGTTCCCCTTACTCAGCAGTTTGGCGGGCCCCTGTCAGGTCCCATCACCACCACATAATACAAGATGAAAGGCCGGCCTCTGCGGCAGATGGAGCAGAGGGCATCTTGGTCTTGTCTGTGACATCATCATGCCACATTAGACAACAGTGGCGGAGGGTAAACTTGGACATCATGAGGGTGAAGCGGAGGGGGGGCAGCTTGGGTGTACATATTTGTAAGGGTGTACAGAGGAAGTGAGGCAGGCATGAGGGCTGTAATTAGTGGGAAGTGTGTGTGTGTGACAAGAGCAAAGCCGGCACTGATGGACAAAAACAAAACATGGCATGCAGACACACCATGAGGAGGAGAAGGGGAGGGGATCCTGAAAGATGAACATTTGTGGCCGTGAGTTGTCGTTACCGCTGCCTCATCTCATCAACACGGGGCCCCTTCCCCACAATAGAGGCAGCGACCCACTGAGAATCACCAAAACAGGAGTGGAAGGAGGACGCTCCATTTGGTAGAGACACAAAGATGATATCCCCTCACATGGCCCCCCAAGCCCCCAGCCTTCACCGATCCAAACGCTGAGGTATCTAACAGCTGACTGCCCCAGCTACAAGCCGAGCCCCTCAGGGAGCACACAGAAAAGACGGCTTTCCCCTGGGATGATGGGGTATGAGGGGCGACATCAAAAGGAGTAAATGAAAGATTTATATCTCTCCCCAATGTATATTGTCTTTCACTTTTTTTGTCCGTGAGCTGCGTGATGCTGGTAGAGGGAGCAGAGGTCACGGGGCTCGCCTCAATTCAGGCATCTCCTTTTGCAATAACGGAAATCTCACAGCGGGGGGATTTTTCACAGTTGTCCAATAACACACTGCGATCCACAGCCAGGGAAGGTGATCATGTAACACTGGGTGGAAAGCAGGAGGTGAAAATGTAATGTGTTTTCCATCTGTTAACCAGACACAGAAAAGACCAAATATTTTACTTACACCCAGTTTACCCTTGTTGTTAAAAGGGTGGACCAAATATTTGGCCTGCAGCTAATAATTATTTTCATTATCAATTAATCTGCCAGAGCTGCAACAATTAGTCAATTGAATGATCGACAAAAAAAAAAAAAAAAAAAACTGATCGACAACTATTTTGATATTCATTTTTTGGCCAATATATTTACTGGCTGCAGCTTTGCAAATGTGAGGGCTTGATGCTTTTGTGTGATACATGATAGTAAACTTTGGGATTTATACTTGACAAAATATTTGAAGACGTCAACTGTGGGGTTGTTGGCATTTTTCACTATTTCCTGACATGTTATTGACAGAATGATTAACCAAGAAAATAACTGGCAGACTACTCAAATAGTTGCAGCCTTAAAATACTGTAAAAACAAATTGCTTGTTTTGTCTGACAAAAAGTCCCAACCTCAAACATATTGATCATTAAAAATCACTCACATTTGAGAAGCTGACGGCAGCAAACGGTATTTTTGCGTGAGAAATGACTTCAACGATTAATCGATTAGTCAATTAATGGATTTGTCAGTCGACAGGAACATAATGGGAAACTTTGATAATCATTTCAGCTCTACAAAGTAGAAACACTTGTCTGTACAACACAATACAATTAAACATCAATGCACACTAAAGCTCCTAAACCGACCATAAACTTCCCTCAAAAACTGTTTAGACAAAAGATGGACGTTATAACATTCATGAATGTAGGATTTTATTCTATTGCAGGACTGTTGTATCAGACTGTTTTAGCAAAGTGTACCTAATAAACTGGCAGCATATTGAGTCAGAGTTGCTAGTGTAAACACAAATTATGACTAATGGTTAAACTTAATTTAACTTGACACCAGTCCAAACAAATGTCAATGTCCTGAACTTACCTTTAGGGATATATTATTGATGTATTTGCCCAAGAAACAAAACTAAATCTTATCAACATTTCCAGCTTATCATTCAATAATCATACTCCCTTTCCAGTCCGGCATTTCTTATCCAGTAGATGTGTTTATATTCCAAATTCTAAATACACTGATAATGTTCAGCTGTGGAACATTTTCTTGCACAAGAGTCAAACTAAACCAGCAAAATGTCTAAATGTCATTTTTCTTTCCTTCAGAGTAAATTATGTCATAACTTACTGGCCCCTCCAAATCAGATTTGATACATTCCCTTTGCTGAACATTCACAGAGATAAGTGATAAATTAACAAGGACATGCATCAGACGTCAAGACAAGCTAATGCTCGACTTCAGCGTTCTCATATTGTGTGTCAGTCGCAGGAACGATAACATTTGTAATGTAATCAGAAGAAAAACACCCTGACATCACTCAACAGTCCCTGATATTTTAACACCTACTTTCCTCAGCGACTGTCTAAACAGTCAGCACTGAACCTTGTGACAATCTGGCACACGGCAACATTGTTTTTACGTGGCCGTTTCCTCAAATGCACCAGGATGGAGAGTCGCTGCTTTGCTGTTGCTGGTAAACATGAGGAATTCTTTCTCTCTCGGGTTTCTGTGTTGCGATATACAGGCGCCCTCCTCCAGATTCCTGTCATGCTCTAGTTACACTCTCACAATTAGGATATAGTGTTTCAAGCTCTCTGAAACCTGCCACAGCTTCAGAATATGTAGACTCACAATCCATAAGGAGACATAGTATACACAGAAATGATCTAAAGACCTAAACATTGTCCTGTCTGCTGATATTATCTAAAGATCTTTGAGGTTTGTGCCGTTAGATAAATCAAGATATTTGAAAGACGTCATCTTTTGCATTTTTTTCACTATTTTCTGCCATTTTACTAAGCAAACAGTCGATTAACAATTGGCCCAAATGAGGCTCACACACTCGGGACACACAGAACAAAATCTCCTGTTCCAGTCGTAACTGTGGGAGCGCCTGTTCAAACGCAGATAATCACAGAAACACAGACACAACTCACCACAGCAGGACCACCCTTCACGTCTAGTAAAGACATGTCAGACACACATTCGCTCTATCTTCTGGCTTTTTACAACCAGACAGAGTCCAGAGTTACCCATGTCTGATGCCAAAGAGAACATTTTCTCCACTTCCTTCTCCCTGAACAGCCCAAACAGCGATAGCACCTTTTATCTAAATTGACTTTTTCCTGAACTTCTAGGGAGTCGGTTTTCCCTTAATAAGTGGTTCAGCCCAGCCGCAGAGAGGGGGGAAGACATTCACAGTTCCTTATTCTGCGGACCTTGACTTATGGGAGGGTTTTACACTGTTGTTTGGATTTATTTTTAACTTTGCCGGCTCAGGTTTGCGGCTCATCTTAATACAACACAAGGAACTGCTCTACTTAGTAATCGGCCATGTGTAATGCAACACATCACGACTGTAATGTTTAGCAAAACATTCCCTACTTTCTCAGGCTGGAAAAATACTCAAGGTTGTCCAGCTTTGGGATCCAATCAGCTCCTCCATTTTAGCTGACAAGAGGCAGTAAAATATGTCACCGGTTGGATCTTCCTCGAGATCGAACACTGAAGATCATAAATGTTTGACTTGAACTCATATAAGCTGATAAGGATTTGAATCAGCTGTATGTTGCTAGTTATTTTTTCCATTACGTAATATAAGTATCTAAGCACTTTGTGAAAAGTTAACTTCATGTTACTAAATAATCTGGTCAAATAGATTATAATGTAGGGCTGCAACTAATTAGTATTTGTTATAGTCGATTAATCTGCCCATTTGTTCCCTCGATCAACTGATTAATATAAAATGTCTGAAAATAGTGAAACATGCCTGTCACAATTTACTAAAGCTAAGGGTGAAGTCTTCAAGTATCTTGTTTTGTTCAACCAACAGTCCAAAACTCAAAGATATTCCGTTTACAACGATATAAAAACAAAGAAAAGCAGAACATCTCACATTTGAGAAGCTGGAAGAAGAGCATGTTTTCTCAAAAAGTGACCTAATTAACGAACCAGCATCTTCCAAAACTTTTCTATGCTTTCCTCCCTCTGTCCTAGATCTGAAATCACATCACGGAATTAACTTTCACTCCCCATCTTGTTTGCATATCGTTTCCATTCTGCTCAACAATGGCACAGATCATCTGCCTGAAGCCAACAACACTTTGTTTCATAACTACTGACTGATTGATAAGCGTGTTGTCAACTTTGCTCTGAGAACAGTATGAGAGTTTGGCCTTGCTGAAGAGCAGAATAGACTGAGTCAGACTGATACCGGAGTGGTTTGCAGAGAAGACAGTGTTTCAGTGTGAATATTGGGTGACAGCCCGACTTATATATTTTTGACTCCGAAGGCCAGAAGCTTTGGATCCCCAGCTCAGGTGTATGTTTCACAGAGACTCAAGTTACCTCGCAGAAAGTTTCTTTTAGTTCACACAGAATAACATGAATTGCCCAACACTAACACTCACTGTGTTGAGCTGCTCCCTGAGTCGCTGCGTGTGCTCGCTGTGCTCCACCTGGGCTCGACTCTTGTCCCTCTGGGCCTCGCTGAGGGCCCGGGTGAGCCGCTCCACCTGGGCCCTCAGCTCCCTCACGTCCCTCTCCAGGTCCAACACCTGGCTCTCCCACTGGGACTGGCTGCCCTCCAGCTTCAGCCGCAGCTCATGCCTGCCCTGCTCCAGCTCCTACACAGGGGTGGAAAGATTTTACACCTAATTAAAACATGGGCTGTTAAATTTATGATGCTTATAAATGATCCTCCTCGGCAACATGACGGTATAATGTGGCTATTGTTTTGACAAGAAATTTGAGTGACAAAATGGCCTCATTCAGTGCTGTGAAGGATCATGGGAAATGTATGACAGCTGGAATCTGAATGAAAGAAAATAATAAATTGTAGACCCTATCTTGAGATTTAAGAAATTGGGTATCTATCACTACTATCTGACATTTTATAGACCAAATGGTTAATCAATCTATCGACAAATCAGCATGTTAGCAATAATGAAAATATTTGTTAGAGACAGCCTTATATTCCATACATGTATAACCATTTATCAATGTATCTCTCAAGGTCAGTTTCTAAGCAGATAAGTCTATACAAGTCGTCTTTATTGCACTTTGTAATTTAAGTCGTAGTCACACCTGATAAGATTTAAGATTGAACATCTGAAGGGCATCTCCCTGAGAAAAGCAATGAGGCCATTATTTAGTCTGACTTGACCGTTCAGGTTTGTGATACTGTGCAGTCAGCAACAGTTTCACAACAAAGACAAAGATGTGTAAAAGTTTTCAGACAACTTCATTTCACCGGCTGTCTCCCGCTTTATCGCCATTACATGTGTTGGTTTGAAAGACACTTAGAAATGGAGAATCATCCCTGATTGATTTCAAGATGCTTAAAGTGTGTGAGAGTCGATGTGCTCACAGTAAATCTGTGGGCCTCGCTGCTGAGTGACACACTCACTGCAGTTTGCTCCTTGTATTAGCATGTAGGCTACAAGTTAACTGCTGATGTCTCATAAGGAGTTAGTGTCACACATGTTGGATTCCCGAGACGTGTCTCTTTAGAAATACTTTTGTAGTCAGTGGAACAACACAAAAGAAAGAGTGCAGTGAGAGCACAGAATGGACCTGATCACACTTAGGAGAGTTTAGTAAAGCAACACTTTATGGAACTTTTTCCTGCCTGTTTACACTTTTGTATGGTAATGGCAGCTACATTTACAGTAGATTTTCTATGGATATATAATAAATTGCCATTGAGTTACAATGTAGCCCATTTTGGAATATATTAAATCTACAATACAGTTTGCTGTAGATCATAGTATGGTTGTTTCTCACCACATTAATGTGCATTTCTTTCCATTATCAAAGTTGAGGATTTTAAGTTGTCATTTGAACATATAACAAAATACAACAATATAAAAAGAGGTATATATGCAGTTTAGTGTCCCAAATTCCCCATACAATGTCCTTAATTAACTATTAACCTGCTAAACCACCTGTGCCGTTAGGATTAGGGTTAGGGATAACAAACTAACCTGTCTCAAATAAGACCCTCATCATTGGGACACTCAGTTTTTGGAAAATAATTTGGGACACTAAACTGCACGTATACCCAATAAAGAAACTGCCAACTGGTCGTATTTTTTCATAACTACATTACCATATGCAGCCTACACGGATAAAAACATGAAAACTAATAACTGCCATGCACTCCGAGATGTTTGATAATTTTGTTCCCGAAGTTGCTCTACCGTCTGATACAAGTTATAAAGATGTAGCCTAACCGTTACTATTGAGTTTTTCACCCACCCGCTTCAAATATTAGCAGCAACTAAGTCGTCAAATATTTTTAAACCGTATATTTCACCGGATATATTTCATCATAGGCAATAACTCTTTAGATTTACTGTATTATTAAGGCAGATTAGTCTTACCTCCAGCTTGTCTGCGTATTGTTCATGAAGTTTGTCGCTCTTCTCTTTCAACTGACGGTTTTCCAGGAGCAATGCGTTTCCCAGCTGGGCTGCCAAAATAACCTCTTCCTCCTTTTGTTTCAAAGCAGCAACAAGTTCATTGGGGTCTTGATAATCTGTCATTTCCTCCGCTCCGTAGTCGAAGTAGAAATCCTCCTCCAGGTCCATTTTCTTGGACTTGAAGCTCCATTCATCCAGTCGATCCATAACCGAGTGTTAATTCAAACACACCTCCTGGTTAAACAGTGTTTCTAAAGACACAACGACACAGAAACACGGTGAAATATTGGCGCACATGTGTGAGTAAGTTGTCCGTCCATGACACCTGAGCGTTGCTGTTATCCAGCGGGCGCCCGCGTGTCTCTGTGGGGGATTTGAGTGCAGCTGAAGGTTTGAGCTCCACAGTGAAAGTAGGCTGGCCCGTCTGTCACCAGCTGATGACTTTGTCTCCAGGGGGATGTGGCTTCAGTCACCTGAGCAACTGTTACCAACCAGACAAACACCTGTCCTCGTTCTTTTTGAAAAAAGATGACCACAAAGCTAGCTCCACCTGTGTGATGTGATCAGCGGTGGAAGAAGTAGGCCTACTCAGACTTTTTAATTCAGTAAAAGTAACAGCACCACAGTGTAAACATACAAAATCCTGCATTCAAAATGTGACTTAAGTAAAAAATATAGTATTGTTTGAGTCAGAATAAACATAAAGTAACAAAAGGGGGCTACTTATTTTTTTTTTGGTAACCTATTATTAATAACCCATTTCAGAAGAATGTATATTATTGGAATATAATTAATAGATTAGTGTATATCACTTCAATGTTAAAGCTGGTAAACGCCAATTTGAATCACTTTACATACTGATTTGTAGCTTATCCTATAATATTATCTCATATTTTATTTGTTGATTTTGTATTAATAATCTGAATCTATGTAACAATATCTAAATGTATCAAATAAATGTAGTGGAGTAAAAGGTACAGGATTTCAGTCAGACATGTAGTGGAGTAATAGCATTAGGTAGCAGAACATGGAATTACTTAAGTAAAGTCCAAGTAGCCTACCTCAAAATACTTAAAAGTACTCAAGCACAGTACTTGAGTACATGTACTCAGTTACTTTCCACCACTGGATTTGAGGTGATTCAATTCATTAAATATTATCCAAAAGAAGATAGTACATCCTAACACTCTCTATTCAATAGCTCATGCTTCCCCTGAATCATTAAACAGCTTAATTATACTGTATTATACTATTTGTTCTCTATGCACGTCTTAAAAACAAGTGTGTTACCACTTGACAACAGAGGTGGGCAATGTGACGATATGTGTAGTGAGATGATATCAATTTTAGTGAAACTGTTTCATGTAAATATTGGATTTTGACATGTTTTTTGCATCAGTGTAATGAAGTACTTTGATCTGTCAGTATTTAATTAGCATATATTTCCCCATGAACAGTTCCTCAATGGATTTTCCAGAAAATTGATCATATATTCATCTGCACTGCACATATAACCAAAAACATGTTTTGGATGCCCAAAATATACTATAATCAGGCCAACATAATATTTTGGAGTATGGCAGTGAGGGGATCACTGTTTCGGTTATCCACCCACCCAACAAGTGCTCAACAAGTCCACCATAAAGGGAGTGTCTGCCTGCTTTGTCTGGCTGCTTTCCAGAGGACAAAGGTCAGCCCCTGCGAGGTTTGATGGAGCAAAGGGCAGTGTCAGGGGAATAAAAGACGCAGCATCCTGACGCATGGCAGGGCTTTTGTTGTCAAGGGGCGGCACAGCTTCTGTACATATGGCAGCAGGGACCGAGCAAACATAGGAGGCTTGACGTACACCACCACTGTCTTCTTTGTTCCTGTTCAGTTTACAGGCTGCTGATGGAAGGGCTTGTTGCCGTAAATGTGACACATGTGGCCAAGCAGTGCTCACAGTGGAGAGGAGACAACACATTCAGACAAAGCTAATGAAGCACATGTGTTTGTCTGTCTGAGCGTGTGTGTGCGTACAGTCATATGTCAGAGGTATGGGGACCGTTTTAAACACTCACAAATTACCACTTATTACAGTAACAATGGCATCTTCTTCTACTGAATCAGACCACAGAGGACTCTCCTACTTGGCTCTAACAGTGATGGTACCATTTAAGTCCAAGTTTTTTCTGCTGTAAGAGCTTCTTCTGCATCAGCAACACCTGTGATAGGTCAAATTATGCCCTATGATTAAAGGAAAGGGCACAAACATATTCCAAATGCTGATCGTAATAAAGATGAAGGAATGATGTAGCAGAAGCAAAACATGGTGAGTGACTTTATATATTATGATTTTATTAGTCAGGAAAGATCACCTCCACTAAATAAGGCCCCAAAATAATTAGGTCCATCAATGGCCAAAGGATGGAAGCTGATGTAAATACATTCACAGAGTGAGCGTTTGAGTTAATGTATCAAAAGTGAAAGACGCCATTGTGCAGAATAGCTCCTTATAGTATTATTGGATTTTATTTGAACTGAAGCATTAACATGTAAGTAGCATTGTAATGTTGTTTAAGGTCATGTTGGTCATGTTGTCGAGTTGTAACTAAAGTAAAAAGTACAATATTTCCCCTTGAAATGTAGTGGTTTAGAAGCATTAAATAGCATAAAATAGAAATACCCAAGTAGTACAAATACCACAAAAATTGCACTTAGTTGTAGTACTTGAGTAAATGTAGCCTACCTAGTTTTACTCCACATTTGAGGGCCAGTTGTAACGCCAATGTAATATGTGATATTTTATGATTAGTTAATTCCAGCCTATCACAGGCCCTCTAGTGGCTCCTGGTGGACAAACATGTCAAACACATCACTTAGTTCCCTTCCAGGAGAGTTTCATTTTTTCTTTAAATGAAGAGAGGAAGTTTCTAGTCAGACAAGAAGAGGTTGAGGGAGAGTCAAAGAAAATGGCAATATTATAATTATTATGTGGGAAGTAGAGGACAGTTACTACTATCTCCGGACAGTTTGCAGCTTTAGAAAATAATTTTAAACCTTTCTTTAAATCTCCTACTTGCAGAATCAGTGACATCTTTGAAATCACTACTGAAAATGATCTTTTTAAAATATCTTTTTATTAATGCCAGCACAGTGTTTCATTTCCAACATGTCTTATCTGTGTTATTATTATTGTTTTTATCTGATATTATTGTTGGGTACTTTTTTGCATTTTGTTTTTCTATTATAACACTTTGAAACTTTGTTTTGAAAAGTGCTGTATAAATAAAGTTTATAATTATAATTGTAATTATTATTTTTACTTTACTCAGAATTCAAAACTAAAATACGGAAATGCCGGTACAGTATCAGATGGTAATTCATATTGTATAATACCAATTTTCCCTTTTCATTTAATTTTAATTTTCTGTTTGTTGTTTATAATCTCATTTAATTATTTTGTTTAAATTGTTTGTTTTCCTTTTTTTTTTAAATAGATGGCACGTAGGCTACATTTGTTTCTATAAAACCCATTTTCTTTTCATTTGTATATACTTTTTGTTTAATTTTTTGTAATTTTACTATTTAGTTGACGTGTTTTAGTTTTATTTTCTTCTAGTGTTTATTTTATTGCTCACTGCTGCGTGAATTATTATTATCATATTGAATTATTAAAGAAGCACTACCCACGCCGGCCAGCAGGTGGCGGTATGTGACCTCCCATTAAACACGGTAAAAAAAAGAGGAAGCACCATTTATAAACAGCACGCTTGAACTTTCGTGAGTTAGGTAACGTTAGAGTAGTTGACTTAACGGTACTGTATGTGACATATTTATATTAGTTGTTTACCATTATAGTGACAATGGAGAGGAGCTTAGGGACAGTTTCAGCCATCAAAGCTTTAGGGTGAGTAACGTTTAACTGCTTCCTTGTTTGCTGCGTAGCTAGTCAGATAACGTTACTTTCATTTGTTGTTACAGCCATAGACATATAACCCGCGTAAAGCTAACGTTTATGTTTGGTACAGTATAATACAAGTTAAGCACTCCATTATCTGTGTGTAAAAATGTGTCATTTGGTATCAACATTCTGGTCTTTCCAGTATATTAGGACACTTGCCGACCTGCAGCAGGTTACTTCACCTGTCGTCTTTGCTTCCTGCTCAGGTACCCGGGCGGCTGCTGCCTCACGCGGTGTAAATGTGATGAACTTCCCTGTCCGCTGCTCACCTGGCTGACTGCACAGCTGATGGCTCTCTGTACAGAGCTGCAAGGTTTTTATTATTAACCCCTGTCTGTGGTGTAGCGTGTCTTCTATGGCGTTGGATGCAGTAAACACCTTTTAAGTCATCAGGTGGTGGTTAGTCTAACTGTGCATTAGTACAATCCAGATCTGGTTAGTTTTTTTAAATAAACCGCCTGACGATGACCTGATATCTATTACAACTTTTAACATTTAAAAACAAACTGAACACCTTTGTAGTAGTAGTTCGTTGTGGTTTTATATTGTATTTTTTTTCTTCTATTGTTAAGGTAGAATAAGTTAGACCTTTATTCATCCTGAAGTAAGTTTCCGTGCCAAAGATGCTCGGTATAAATAGCTAAATAAATAGATATACAAACTATGCATACCTTCATGGTAAAATGAAAAAGATTTAAAGGCCGACCGATTAAGGATTGTTAAGGCCGATACTAATATTTGTGAATACATTTTTTTTTGTTGATATATCTGCCGATAGTAATTTATGTTGATGTTGTTTTTTACAAGAACACATAACATAATATAGATCCCTAAATCGTCCCCAATATATACTAAGTGGGGGATTTTAGAGTTGATAAACTCTAAAATAAAGTCAGTGTGTTCTCGTGGACAAAGTCTATAACATACCTTGTCCACATTTTGAAATGGCCTCAAATATGTATTTGACACATTTCTGTATTGCAATGTCTTTTGACTTATTGGCCAACATGTACTTTACATCGACACTAATGTATCTGCAATAAGCTAACATCAGCTGATATACAGGTATCAATCTACCTCTAATAGAAAATAGAAAACAATATACAGGTTATACATGTTAGACAAAGAAATATGTAAATTACTAATGGTAGTACAATGCATGAATGAAAGTGCAGAATGTTGAGTTCTATATTATACTGTGCTATACTGTACAGAACAGTTGTTGTATTTTGTTTATGGTATTCTGTATTTGTTACTTGTTGCTGCATGCTTTATATATTGAAAAAATAACGTGTTGTAATGTGCTGTATAAATAAAATAGCCTTGTCTTGCCTTTTTTTCAGACTCAAACATGACAGGTGACGTCTTGCTGGTGGGAGAGTTGAGGACTTTACTGTCAAACATGTTGTCTCCCCTCACAGTGCTGACCTCAGAGCTGCTGGAGCCGTCCATACTGAACAAAGTCACTGGTGAGATATAATAGGAGTCTGGTGGGTTCTGTTGTACAGTTGTGTGTTTAAGGTAATAACAGATACATTTCCTGCCCAACTTTTAAAATGGTGGGTGTATCGTCTTAAAATGATTGTTCAATTCTTTAGAGTCCCTTGTATCAGAATTACAAGCAGCTCTAATAATGAAGCATAAGGAATTGCATCCTGAGGAGAAGACGACAGGAGAGGATTCTGAAAAAGAGCAGCGAGTTGAAGAGCTCACTGAGTTTTGTCAGGAGTATGGAGATGGTGATGACGACAAAGACAGAAGGAAGGCGGAAATGCAGGCAGAATGGATATTACTGATGCACGCCCTTGACATGGATGCCTCCTCTCAGTTTACAGATGTGTTGAGTGAGGTAGGTCTCATATAAGAGAAACTGAGATGTGTAAAAGTCATGACTACAAACTGAGAAGCACTGAAAGGACATTTAGTTTAATGTTATTTGAATGCAGGTGGAATCGAGGCTCACTCGTCTACCATGTGGAGAGATGACAAACCCGCTTCTTAACACCAGCCTCAGCTCAGAGCAGTGGGTATGTTGCCAGGGCTGTTACCAGTTTATTACACATCATATTGAACTCTACCATTAACATTTCAACCTTATTTTCTTTTCTTTCTTTTTCTCAGGTGCAAGTTAAAAAGATCAATCACGTTCTGTCACAGGATTATCAGTGTCGGCGACAAATGATGATCAAACGCTTTCAGGTTACACTTGAGTCATTTGCATGGGGAGAAAAACAAAAGGTAGGCATATTAAATCACTGCATCTGTTGGAACTTACTCACTCTAAGAATAGCCATACCAAACTGTGGATCATTTGGTTGTTGGTTGGGCTTCATTGAGTGTCTTCTGCCCTCACGATGTGTGTGGATGCACAGCTACGCAGCGAGCTACACTTCTATTCTACACGCACTAAACACATCGCTTAATTTCCTGATGAATGAAATTTCATAGAAATCTGTATAATAGTCTTAATATAGTTTTATGTAGTTAAAGGTTTTTTTGTCAGTCTGGACCAAAGTGGTGGACAGACCTTGCCTTACATAGAGCCATGCCACCAGTGTGGCTAAAAATGACTTTAAAGGTGAATCCATTATTAAAATGTACTGCATTTCTGTCAGGTGACTAATCCACTACTACTACTACTCGTTTCAGCTCTTAATGTAATATTCCTTTTGCTGCGGCAGGTTACAACCAGCATCAGTGTGCATCACGATAATAACAAACATCCCAGTTCAATAAGTCCTTTATTTACAGGAGCGCAGTGAAGTGCTGGCCACAGTGCCTCCTCTTTCATCCCTCATCGGCTCCTGCCGAGTCTCCCCGTCTCTTCTGATCGCCATCAGAGAGGATCAGTCCTTCATTGAGCCAATCGTGGCTGGAAAAAGCACCCCTGTCTACAAGGTACAACCGTAAACAGTTATAAACCCTGCCTGTCATTTCTACTTCAGAATACAGATGGCCTCAAATTCTTCTTTGGTCTCACTAGGTGTTGATGGGCAGCGTACCAGACAGAGGAGGGCGGCCAGGGGAAATTGAGCCACCTATGCCAGCGTGGGAAAATCGAAGAGCGAAAGGACACGGATCAGGACGAGGAAGTGGTCACCATCAACGTAGATTTTCAGATAAAAAGAAGAAAGGGAAAAAAGAGTAATGTGTCATTCTCTTACAGCTTAATTTGAAACATTTTTTTTTTATTATTTAAATCTTTATTATGAAATACAATATGGCTGTGGAACGCTACATATGATATAATTGTATAGTTAGAAAGGTTTGCATAATTCTTATAGTTTGTACATAAACATAAATGGCTGTTTTCTTTTCTAAAATAATGTAGCTTTTCATTGCTATAATGTACTGGTATATGACCAGATATTTTTGTAATATTTTTGTTGAGAAACATAATGATAAAAAATTATTAGATTTTTTTTATGTGTTGGCTTTGCACATTTAAATATAGATTTGTTTACTAAAGAATAAACCTATTAAATACAAATGTATTGTCATTTTGTGTAATGTATTGTGCAATGTTGGTAATCCTTTTATGCTTAAGACAGCCACGCAATTACCATTTAATGTAGCTCTCATTTCTAGTGAGAAAAAACACTGATGTAGACTAAGTTGCTATTTTGTTTTTTGTTTTTCTTCATTATTGGAAATGCTGAAAAACTGTTGCAGCAATGTTGGTAGTAATTCTAAAACCAGACAACCCCTAAATGACAATTAAGTGACCCAGCACCCAGCACAATGTAAGCTGTTTTTATTTTACACATGTAATATTCATAAGGATCTAGAAAGAATATAATTATAGTTTATAGATAGATATAGATATGAAAAGCCCCCTATTGTTCACCTTTCTTAAAAATATGCCATAACTGTTAAATAGAAAGATACTTATTGTCATTATTAATAGTATAGGTACATCCATGAGACTGAATAAAATAGGCTACAACCATAGACTGTTAATATTAAGATTTACAGTCTATGGGTACAACCATAGATATATGGCTTTATATATATCTATGGGTACAACGATAGACATACTAAACACACATGGGGAAACTTTTGAGGTTACACCAGTTAAAAATACGTTGCCATCGGATGCATAATTCCAATGTTAATAAAAATTATTTAAATTTAGTTTAGGCTAAACAAGACTAAGGAAGTCCAATCAATGAGTTATATAATATATACGTATGTGTAACTGATGAAAGCATCCCTGTTGTTTCCATCATACCGGAAATTACCCGAGAGACATATGATGTAACACAGAGAAAGTTCCGGACTGCGTTACTAAAGGCAGAGACGGTTTACTAAAGGTCGACATTTCACCAAGGTGTCACGTCTGTTTTTATCTGCAAGCAAATTTATACATATACTAATAATTTAAAAATGCCGAGAGGAAGCAGAAGCCGGACATCCAGGATGGCCCCTCCAGCCAGGTGACATTTGATATCCAACATTTGATAAAAGTTGTTAAAACAGTAGCTGCTAGCAAGTTTAGCTAGCTAACGTGCTAGTGCTGGTCAGGGCCATTGCCTAAGATTAACAGCTAGAACTAAATTATATCATTATTTTGTCAATCTAAATGTTTTCCTTTTGTACTAGTAAAACTTTGGTATGTTCAAGCCGTTGATAAAAGTAATGCGGGTCACAGTGTATAGTCTGCATTATTGTCTTTTAATGTTTTATGGCACACAACGTCAAGATTAAACATTTATAAAATGTGTGGATTACATAAAACTGCAGGCAGCTAGGATCAGTTTCCCCTTTAACCTGCAGCTAATTTAAGACTTTCTTCGATGATTTCTCTTAAGCCACACGGAGCCCAGGGTTAGGTCTACTTGATACCATATGGGGGTTTGTTCACTGTAAAGTCGTGATAGAGCCTAAATGTATTTCTCATACCTGTGTGTTCTGTCAGTATTATTAACGTTTGCTCCTAATGCTAAATTGTCATATAAATGACCTCAAGTGACACCATGCGCCTGTGCCACATACAGCGTTCTTGTAATAGCACTGATATTTTATCACACTATTGCACACTTTGAATAGTTGGCTATTTGTATAATCATCTAGTGCATAGATGTATGTGTATGGGATGTTCTCTTTATATATGTACTGTATACCATATTAACCTCATAGGTTTCCCATTGTGTAACCTTTGCCCTGATGAAGGTCTAAAGACAGAAAGTGTGGCCTTTTAACTAAATATGTGAATTTGTCCTAAGTGTACAGTCTGCTTTTCTCAAGAGTTTGTTTTTGGCCTTCTTGAAACTTAACTTAGCATTTGGCAGTTATTTCAAAACTAAGTCAAACTAATTCGGAAAGACTGATACCAGCACTTACAGGTCGTGTCAGTTGTTAATTGGGTTTGGATTGTTCTTTTTAAATTACTTTCTCTCTACAGCCGGGCTCCACCATCACCACCACCTTTGGCCAGGGCTGCACCTCCTCCCTCCTATGCCCCGGCTCCAATGCATGCTCCTCCATCTGCTGTGGGTGCTCCAGCTGCAGCACCCAGGCAGCCAGGTATGTTTGCCCAGATGGCGACCACAGCCGCTGGAGTGGCAGTGGGCTCTGCAGTAGGACACACAATCGGCCATGCCATGACTGGAGGCTTCGGTGGTGGACACTCAGAGCCTGCCAAGCCTGACGTCACATACCAGGTAAACAAACTTTTGTTAAGCCGGTCATAAGACTGGAATAGCCTCAGGGCAGATTAGTGTGTCTGACACTGGTAGGTAGCAGTACCAAAAAAACAGGTGTGTTTGGGAGTTGGTGGAGGAGGCAGACAGAGTAGTGTTGAAACGACAAACCTCACTCATACGATGTAAGCTCGTAGGCTACCAGCTCATCTCTGTAAAAGTCTTCTAACGGAACCATGTACATACAGTAATCATACTATTGCCTTTACATGGGTGTATCCACATTAGTTGCTAATGTATTTGTGTGCTGATTGATTCCACTTTGCACTCTTTCTTGCCTGTCTTTTTGATAAAAAAAAAAAATCTCAAAGGAGAGATGTAAAGCTTAGCTATATGTCATATATGATGTCTTCAAACATTTTCACACTTACATGACAGATCACCATGTTAGGCATTTCAACGAGTAAATGTATTACAATTTTCTGGTGCTATTGACATTGTGTTACAATTTGAAACCACCAAAAAAAAATCAAGAACTTCTCAAAGTACCAATGCGTACAGCAGATGTGTGAAGGATCCCATCACCTGTCTTGTGTCTTTCAGGAGCCGTACCAGGCTCAGCCGTACCAGGCTCAGCCCATGTACCAGCAGCAGCCACAGTCCATGTACCAGCAGGAGGCGCCTCAGCAGCAGCAGGCCTGCTCCTATGAGCTTAAACAGTTCATAGAGTGTGCCCAAAACCAGAGCGACTATAAACTCTGCGAGGGCTTCAGTGAGGTGCTGAAACAGTGCAAGTCCTCTAATGGTGAGTGAAAGTGGGGAGTTGTATGAAATCAGATAACATATGGTGTGTGTGTGTGTGTGTGTGTGTGTGTGTGTGTGTGTGTGTGTGTGTGTGTGTGTGTCCAATGGTGAGTGAAAGTGGGGAGTTGTATGAAATCAGATAACATATGGATTTTGTGTGTGTGTGTTAAACAGTGCAGTCTTAGACTGCTAATGCAATTGTAGCATTATAGTTTTTTTTTTTTTTTTTTTTAAAGACTCACACTCTAATTTCATAGTAGATTGATACATTGTCTCTGCAGTCTTGTTTGCTGTAGTGTTTATACTTGATTTAACACTGCCAAATAAGGAGGCTTTGCATAAGTACTTAGTCATCCAGACATCATAGCCAAAGCACAGTCATGGATCTGTGGAGTTGCGATACACCATGTGGCCATAGGGAGGCGTAGCTTTAAAAGCTTTCTGAATGCTTCATATAACCAGATTTTCTTTTCATTTACTGTAGTAATTTGCCAAATCAATTAATATCAATAATGGGGAGAATGAAAACTTGTCTAATTGAACTTTTCTTTTTTCTCCACAGGTATGTTATGAGATGACAAAAACCTGGAGAGTGAAGAGCACACAAACCATGCTGGATGAATACTAAGATGGTGTTAATTCACAAGGGATCAATAAACGTGCTTTATTTTGACAGTTGATTATCATCAGACAGCGCCATTGTGTTCATTCTCAGGAAAGTGCTGCTGCAGAGTTTGTAATAATAGTAAATAATGTTTATATATTTTGCTGCGTGTTGATTTCAGTTGTCTGTTTTTCATTAGCTTTAGTGTTTTTAATTTAAATAGATGAACAACATTTGTAGATCATGATAACTTGTAAAACCACCAGTTTCCACCTTCTGGATTATGGATGTCCGCAGTTTTATTTGGGTTTCAAAATAATAAAGCACCTGAATCTTAAAAACAATGTGTGATGTGATGATTTATTTCACTGCCTGTTCATTATTTCACTGGACTTTATAAAAATAAAAATCTCTATTTACATTCATTTTCTTTTAATTATTTGCCACAGGGGTCAGGCACCTGTCATGTCACTCCAGTCCTTGCAACGAGTTACATGTGAATGACTGTGGGTAATGTAGGACATCTCTCTCTCTCTCTCTCTCTCTCTCTCTATCTCTCTCTCTATCTCTCTCTATCTCTCTCTCTATCTCTCTCTCTCATAGCAGGGCAGGAGCGGCAGGGTGTTATTTCATGGACCTGTTAAGTGTGCTGCTGCTGTGGAAGCAACAATTTATTTTTGGCATCTGACATTAAAGCTAACCCTTAGCTATGACGGCGGCCCCTCAGAGCCGGGACAGCCCCGGGATTTGACTGGAGCTTTTAGTCCGTCCTCTGACACTTTGTGAACAGACCGAGTGATCCTGATGGATGCTCTTTATCTCAGGGACTGACCGGCACAGGACACGGTGAGTGAGCGAATGTTCATTTTTTTTTTTTTAATGTATTACTTTATTGGAGTCAGCTAAAGGTCAAAGATTGACAGAGGATAAAAGGAGATCTAGTTCATATTGGCATTTTGCTAAATCTACACCCCGTGATATGTCTGATCCAAAACAAAGCTCGTTCGCTACATGATTGAGACGGCTAGCTGACAATTTAACATCTTACTGTAATATTACAAAAACCTACGGAAGTGGTTGATACTGGTAAAGGCAGCTAATTTAGAATCAGATCCCAATAATTATTATACTCCACTATAGGCCTGTGTGTTCATAGTTACTCTAATATAAATTTGACCACTGGTTTGAGAAGCTTCAACCAGCAAATATTTGGGATTTTTTTTTTTCAATTAACTAATCAACTATTTCAGGTCAATAGTAAAAGGCTTCACTATGACCTGCTACAACACTGAAGTGCTGCTTATATCAGCAATTATAATGACTTGACATAATAGGCTCCTGCTGCATAATAGGTATTTTTATTAATGACCCTGGGGTCATAACAGTACTTATAGATTTCTGATAAATAAACCTGAAGCTGTGTTGTGTCATTGAAAATGCAAACTGTTTGTGTCAGCGACCTGTTGTGGGAGGAGAGCAGTTGTGCAGCCTTGGCGGTGAACCAGAGTCCCAGTCATCATGACCAAAGAGGAGGAGAACCCTGACTGGGTGGGGGCCCAGGAGTTCTACAACAAGTATGAAACCAAGGAGATTCTAGGAAGGTATTACATTAGCCCACAAGGGGTTCCCAACCTCAGGGTCAGGGCCCCTACAAAGGGTCGCAAGTTTAATTTAATTTGAGTCACGAGACTCCTCTAATATTTGATTTTGCTTATTGTGAATTACTGACATTTTTCTTTTTCTTTGGGACTCTAACATTATTCAAATAAAGCGCGACAAATCACGCTTTCTTTGAATTGGTCACAACCAGTAGACATGTTTAACCTTTGAGGAGAATCCAAATATATTATGTTGCTTCATACTAAAGGAATAATTTGGGAAATAAGCGTAGTCCCTTTCTTGCTAATAGTTTGCTGAGAAGATAATTTCTCCTTTCTTCATAATGTGTAGGCCCAAAAATTACTTTTTGTTATTTGAATAGTTTATCTTTCACCGCACACCGGCTGATGGAGCTCTGCCCGCTTCTTCTGAAGGGATAATGATGATTATAAATTATCAAATATCCATCCCCTGCTTGCCAACCCTTTTGATTTTCAGCTTCAATTCCCCTGATTTTGACATGATGAAATATCAAAACCTGCTTATTATTATTATCCTGTTATTAAATTATTTAATTGCACCAGGTCTTCCTCTGCGCGTTTGGATTCTTCATCTGCTGCCTGTTCTGCAACCGTGACACATCCACTTTATTTAGAAATAGCCTTGAGTCACTAGTGTTTGTGATTTTTTTTCTCCTAAATTACATAGGCCTACTTTTTCCTCAGGCGCGCGTGCACACACACACACACACACACACACACACACACACACACACACGCACACACACAGACACAGACACAGACAGACAGACACAGACAGACAGTCGTTCATCTGCATGTACAATACAAAACAACTCAAGTACATTAGTAATGTTTGTTTGCTTGAGACACTGTTGGCTTTCCCAGAAGATTCCCAGAAGTCCCTGAGGAATGTCAGCAAGTACTAGAGCTTTCTTTCTCATTGTCATTCCACACCATCTGTCAGACGGTGGTGCTGTTACATAAAGCACACAGTGTTTGAGGAGGCTGCATTCATTAACTTCGTCATTTTTTGGACAAAGGTTTAGTGTTGAGGGCTGCCCGCAGTGCCCAGGATTGGACAGCATGCTGTTAGATTATGTAATTTCACTCCCTTTCTTACATGCAGGTCACTGAATTTGGACAATGTGTTCAGCTGCTCTGGTACTCTTCACATGGCTCAGCCAGCTTCACAAACAGGGGACAGAGAGCCAGTTTAGTATCCGTTCTAAATGGTCCCCTGAAATGGATTTTATAACTATAAATTACAATGAGGAGGTTACAATCTCTGACTTTACGCTCACACATCACATCAAGATGAAGCTAGGCTACTCTTCCATAGACAACAGGGAAAAACACTGAGTATTTTGAGAACATAGCATCCAACAGTTATCACAGACACTTAGTTTGTTGCTGAAATTCCTGACCCAAAGCACACAAACATGTTTTCTTTGAGTCCAGCTGTCCAAACACAAACCACTGAAAGTAACCAGACAAAGCTGATAACAAGTGATTTCTCTTCCTCAGGGGAGTGAGCAGCGTGGTGCGTCGCTGCATCAACAAACGAACGTCTCAGGAGTACGCGGTGAAGATCATCGACATCACCCCCTCGGACAAGACGACCCCGCAGGAGATCGAGGAGATCAGAGAGGCGACAGTGAAGGAGATCGACATCCTCAAGAAAGTCTGCGGACAGGAGAACATCAGTAAGCACATACTGACAGATTTGAGCAGCTTTATTAAAACATGGATCTACATTAATAGTCTCAGAAAGCCAAAAGAGCGTCACTGGCCTTTGTCCCATTTATCTGCTCAAGAGGTCAGTTGTAGTCAGTGTTGGCGTTTGCTCTCAAGTTCTCCACCTATCAAGTGAATTTAAGTCCTTTTTGTTTTGTCCGTCTTCATTCAATACTTAATGTACCTCAAATGTCTCTCCAGTACAGCTCAAAGACTGCTACGAGTCCAAAGCCTTCTTCTTCCTGGTTTTTGACCTGTAAGTGTCAAATCTCAACTTTTACACGGCTGACTTTCAAACAGAGATTCAAGCAAGCAGCTGTTCAAATGTTTTCTTCCTCGCAGAATGAAGAGGGGTGAACTTTTTGACTACCTCACAGAGAAAGTTACTCTGAGTGAGAAGGAAACCAGGTCAGTGAGAGTGTTATGAATTCTCCTAATCCTTTAAAGACATTTTAAGAGTTTGGTGTGTGTGTGTGTGTGTGTTGGTTATAGGAAAATCATGCGTGCTCTGCTGGAGGTGGTCCAGTTTCTCCACAACCAAAACATCGTCCACCGAGACCTAAAGCCCGAGAACATCCTTCTAGACGACGAGATGAACATCAAACTAACCGACTTTGGCTTCGCTGTGCAAATCCAGCCAGAACAGAAACTCAAAGGTTGGTGAAAGCGTACATGGGAACCAGCCAACAAACATTGACACGATATCTGAATGAATTTAAGTTTACGTCTAGATAGTCCAAACTGACCCAATTTGCTAACGCTGACATATTACGAGCAGTTAACAATATCGGACATGAACACAACAGAAATTCCCACCCCAGCGTATGCGGCTGAGGATATTTAAGTGTCCTTCTCGTATAAAGTTTCTATGTTTACAAGCTACAGTGCAGTTACAGCAGCTGTTGGCGGTCGGCGGAGAATCTGGGTCCGGTTGCACAACATGCTCCCATCTCTCTTAGCTGCTCTTACAAAGGTTAAGACGCAACAGTACACTCAGATCTATTTGCTGTAGTCCCAGACACTCGGCGTACACTGACCTTTCAAATAAGAGTGGGAACTGGCAAGTCAAATGTCTAATGGAACTGTGCATAGAGTAATATTCACGTTTGGTTACTTGCATTAGACTGTAGATCTATTTCAGCAGGGTCTGCATGCATATACTGTATGCATGCAACACATAATGTGAAAGTTGCCATCAAAACGAATGTCTAAATGCATAATGAGGTAAATGATCCATCCATCCATCCATCCATCCATCGTCGTCCGCTTATCCGTGGTCGGGTCGCGGGGGGAGCAGCTCCAGCAGGGGACCCCAAACTTCCCTTTCCCGAGCCACATTAACCAGCTCTGACTGGGGGATCCCGAGGCGTTCCCAGGCCAGGTTGGAGATGTAATCCCTCCACCTAGTCCTGGGTCTTCCCCGAGGCCTCCTCCCAGCTGGACGTGCCTGGAACACCTCCCTAGGGAGGCGCCCAGGGGGCATCCTTACCAGATGCCCGAACCACCTCAACTGGCTCCTTTCGACGTGAAGGAGCAGCGGCTCTACTCCGAGCTCCTCACGGATGACTGAGCTTCTCACCCTATCTCTAAGGGAGACGCCAGCCACCCTCCTGAGGAAACCCATTTCGGCCGCTTGTACCCTGGATCTCGTTCTTTCGGTCATGACCCAACCTTCATGACCATAGGTGAGGGTAGGAACGAAAACTGACCGGTAGATCGAGAGCTTTGCCTTCCGGCTCAGCTCTCTTTTCGTCACAACGGTGCGATAAACTGAATGTAATACCGCCCACGCTGCGCCGATTCTCCGACCAATCTCCCGCTCCATTGTCCCCTCACTCGCGAACAAGACCCCAAGGTACTTAAACTCCTTCACTTGGGGTAAGGACTCATTCCCTACCTGGAGAAGGCACTCCATCGGTTTCCTGCTGAGAACCATGGCCTCAGATTTAGAGGTGCTGATCCTCATCCCAGCCGCTTCACACTCGGCTGCAAACCGATCCAGTGAGTGCTGAAGGTCACAGGCCGATGATGCCATCAGGACCACATCATCTGCAAAGAGCAGCGATGAGATCCCGAGCCCACCGAACTGCAACCCCTCCCTACCACGACTACGCCTCGATATCCTGTCCATAAATACTACGAACAGGATTGGTGACAAAGCGCAGCCCTGGCGGAGGCCAACCCTCACCTGGAACGTGTCCGACTTACTGCCGAGAACCCGGACACAGCTCTCGCTTTGGTCATACAGAGATTGGATGGCCCTGAGAAGGGACCCCCTCACCCCATACTCCCGCAGCACCTCCCACAAAGTCTCCCGGGGGACCCGGTCATATGCCTTCTCCAGATCCACAAAACACATGTAGACTGGATGGGCATACTCCCAGGCTCCCTCCAGGATCCTTGCTAGAGTAAAGAGCTGATCCGTTGTTCCACGACCAGGACGGAATCCGCATTGTTCCTCTTCAACCTGAGGTTCGACTATCGGCCGAACCCTCCTTTCCAGCACCTTGGAGTAGACTTTACCAGGGAGGCTGAGAAGTGTGATACCCCTGTAATTGGTACACACCCTCTGGTCCCCCTTTTTGAAGAGGGGAACCACCACCCCGGTCTGCCACTCCTTTGGCACTGTCCCAGACTTCCACGCAATGTTGAGTAGGCGTGTCAACCAAGACAGCCCCTCCACACCCAGAGCTTTCAGCATTTCTGGACGGATCTCATCAATCCCTGGGGCTTTGCCACTGTGGAGTTGTTTGACTACCTCAGTGACCTCCACCAGGGAAATTGACGACAATCCCCCGTCATCCTCCAGCTCTGCCTCTAACAAAGAGGGCGCATCAGCTGGATTTAGGAGCTCCTCAAAGTGCTCCTTCCACCGCCCCATTACCTCCTCAGTTGAGCTCAACAACGTCCCATCCTTACTGTACACAGCTTGGATGGTTCCCCGCTTCCCCCTTCTGAGGTGGCGGACGGTTTTCCAGAAGCGCCTTGGTGCCGACCGAAAGTCCTTCTCCATGTCTTCTCCGAACTTCTCCCACACCCGCTGCTTTGCCTCTTTCACGACAGAGGCTGCAGTCCTTCGGGCCATTCGGTACCTTGCAACTGCCTCCGGAGTCCTCTGGGATAACATATCCCGGAAGGACTCCTTCTTCAGTCGGACAGCTTCCCTGACCACCGGTGTCCACCACGGTGTTCGAGGGTTACCGCCCCTTGAGGCACCTAAGACCCTAAGACCACAGCTCCCTGCCGCAGCTTCAGCAATGGAAACTTTGAACAATGTCCACTCAGGTTCAATGCCCCCAGCCTCCACAGGGATGCACGAAAAGCTCCGCCGGAGGTGTGAGTTGAAGGTCTGTCGGACAGGAGCTTCCTCCAGACGTTCCCAATTTACCCGCACCACCCGTTTGGGCTTACCAGGTCTGTCCAGAGTCTTCCCCCACCCCCTGACCCAACTCACCACCAGATGGTGATCAGTTGACAGCTCCGCCCCTCTCTTCACCCGAGTGTCCAAAACATACGGCCTCAAATCAGATGAAACGATTATAAAATCGATCATTGACTTTCGGCCTAGGGTGCTCTGGTACCAAGTACACTTATGAGCATCCCTATGTTTGAACATGGTGTTTGTTATAGACAATCCATGACTAGCACAGAAGTCCAATAACAGACAACCACTCTGGTTTAGATCAGGGAGGCCGTTCCTCCCAATCACGCCTCTCCATGTGTCTCCGTCATTGCCCACATGTGCGTTGAAGTCCCCCAGCAGAACTATGGAGTCCCCCTCCGGAGCCCCATACAGGACTCCATTCAAGGTCTCCAAGAAGGCCGAATACTCTGAACTCTTGTTTGGTGCATATGCACAAACAACAGTCAGAGTTTTCCCCCCAACAACCCGCAGGCGTAGGGAGGCGACCCTCTCGTCCACCGGGGTAAACTCCAACGTTGCAGCGCTCAGCCGGGGACTTGTGAGTATCCCCACACCCGCCTGGCGCCTCACACCCTGGGCAACTCCGGAGAAGAAAAGAGTCCAACCCCTCTCCAGGAGTACGGTTCCAGAACCGAGACTATGCGTAGAGGTAAGCCCCACCAGATCCAACTGGTAGCGCTCCACCTCACGCACAAGTTCCGGCTCCTTCCCCCACAGCGAGGTGACATTCCATGTCCCCAGAGCCAGCCTCTGCTGCCCGGGTCTGGTCCGTCGAGGCCCCTGACCTTCACCGCCACCCGTGTGGCAGCGCACCCGACCCCAGCGGTTCCTCCCACAGGTGGTGGGCCCATGGGCTGGAGAGATAGGTGCCACGTAGCTTGTTCGGGCTGTGCCCGGCCGGGCTCCGTGGCAAACCCGGCCACCAGACGCTCGCTGACGAGCCCTCCCTCTGGGCCTGGCTCCAGACGGGGGCCCCGGGCTTCCTCCGGGCAGGGTCTCTCTATCCCTTCCTCGTTTTTTCATAGGGTCTTTTGAACCATTCTTCGTCTGGCCCCTCACCTGAGACCACTTTGCCATGGGAGACCCTACCAGGAGCACAAAGCTCCAGACAACACAGCCCTCAGGTTCATAGGGACACCCAAACCTCTCCACCACGATAAGGTGATGGTTCCCGGAGAGGGAGGTAAATGATATCAATACATTTTCTCATATGTAGGTTAATGGTGTTATTCAATTCAATTTTATTTACAGTGTCAAATCACAACAGGAGTTATCTCAGGACACTTTACAGATAGAGTAGGTCTAGACCACACACTGTAATTTACAGAGACCCAACAATCCCCCCCCCCCCCTCAAGAGCAAGCATTCGGTGCGACAGCGGCGAGGAAAACTTCCTTTAAAGAGGCAGAAACCTCGGACAGACCCTGGCTCTTGGTGGGCGGCGTTCTGCCACTGCCGGTTGGGACACAGAGACAGAGTTATAGATATGATATATTGATTTTGTAGTTAGACAGAATCTGCTTGAAGATGCAAACAAATAACTATAAGTACTCAAGTTACTGTATTTAAGTGGGCTAAGTCATTATTTGATTTATTATTCGCTTGATTACTTTTGCTTGGATAAGAATTACAGAATAGCCAACAGATGTGCTTTTATGGCTTTAAAGTTTGCTTTTCCCAAATGAGACGACCCTTGAGAGACACCTTTTCGTGAAGATAGTCCCTAGTTTTGAATGCATTGCTGTTTTGGATAGGAATTGGCTGCATGTGTTGTTTTTCCTTGTAAAGCACTCTGTAATCTGTGGTCTCTGCTACTTAAATATGATACATATTATTTTTATGCTACTTAAAGTAATCTTCAGTAGAGCAACAAACGTACGGTCATTTGAGTAGTTTTGAAAAAGGTAATTCCACACTTCTTCTACTGGTGTAATAGTATACCTGATTTGGACTTCAAACAATACCCAGCAGATTAAAGTGCATTCTAAAAAGTAGTTGTTTTTTTTTCGAGCTTTGTAAATGTGCGTTTTGAAGTTCACAAGTTTGACGTGTCTTGTAATGCAGAGGTGTGTGGGACCCCTGGCTACCTCGCACCGGAGATCATCGAGTGCTCCATGGACGGAGGGCATGCAGGATACACTACTGCTGTGGACATGTGAGTGTGCAGAGACAAAAATCACACGACACAGCAGAAAGTTAGTCAGAATGTC
This sequence comes from Gymnocephalus cernua, assembly GCA_023631565.1. Taxonomy (NCBI): domain Eukaryota; kingdom Metazoa; phylum Chordata; class Actinopteri; order Perciformes; family Percidae; genus Gymnocephalus; species Gymnocephalus cernua. Next base: position 19,757,828 of record CM042430.1, read on the forward strand.
AGATATATAAACTAAACAATATAAGCAACAAAGTTGCTACACATATTAACAAATGACTAATAAACAATGCCAACGTACACATTCTGCAGCATTGTGAAACTGTTGTGCAGTTTATTTGTAACCCATAATCTTATGTACAATATGGAAACTCATGTTATCTTATATATAACTTGGCTTACACATTTTCCAGGTTATTATCAGAATAATGAATGTACACACTGTTAACACACTTTATGAGCTTGATTTTCTCTTGGTTTCTACCTGCAGATGGAGTTCGGGGGTGATCATGTACACGCTGCTCGCAGGCTCTCCGCCCTTCTGGCACAGGAAACAGATGCTGATGCTGCGTATGATCTTGTCTGGGAGCTACGACTTCTCGTCTCCAGAGTGGGAAGACCGCTCAGACACCGTTAAAGATTTGGTACGCTCTTTTGTCCACCTCTACTTTTGCTGATTGGATTATGTAACAAACGACACTTTGTAATAGTTGACTAATATCACTTATGACAATTAGCGATGTTAAAGGTGCCCTGCCACACGTATTTCATTACTTTGTGGTAATGTGTAAATGTAAAGTTCTACCATGGACTATGTAACATTTTTTTGTGGAAAAAATGCCTTGGTTACCTTGTTTCAAGCCATTCTAGCGTGGTATAGAAAGCCTGCAGGAAGACTCAGCTCGATTTGTGCCAGTTCTCATTAGTATTCAACGAGCTAAGCTGCTTGACTCTGATTGGCTAACAGCTAGCCAATGAGAGCCTGGCTATCAGCATCCTTTACCCAGCCCAACTGGGCGAGCTCATGAATGGTAATGAGCTCAGGCAGCACCACGTCAGACTGACCAGCTTTTGTAATTGGCCTGATTTCTCCGCTTATTTCTTTTCAGTGGCTAGAGCTGACAGAGGAGGTAGCAGTTCATTTTCACATTCACGACATAACATAAACACACATGGACCTAACATATTTAAAAAAAAATACCAGTAGAAACGGTTTTGTGCAGCAGGGCACCTTTAAAATATGAACAGTAGAATGAATGACACTCTCTGTGCGGTTTCCCTCAGATCTCTCGGATGCTGGTGGTTGACCCAAAGCAGCGATACACTGCTACAGACGTCCTCAACCACTCGTTCTTCTCACAGTATGTGGTTCATGAAGTACGACAGTTCAGCCCATACAGGCGGTTCAAGGTGAGACGTAAAAGATTATCACTCAAAATCTCAATCGCATTCACAAACACACAGCTTACCATAAATGTTTAGATTAATGTCCTACATTCCAATGTGTCGAACAGATCCATTTCATATTGACCATGCCCGTAAGACTAAATGAAGGCAAACATGGCTATTAGTTTGATTTTCTGGCTTGACTGGAAACAAAGGGTGACGATCATTGAAATATGGCCTCCTTGAACACACCAGCAAGCACTGTAGCACCATCAAAGAATATTTTACAACATATTGGTTCATTTATCGACAGTATTCTCCTGTGTTTATTCACTCGATTAGATATTTCCTGATGTCTTATTTAATTTTGGCCATTTAGAGTCTTTTTAAGTCTTTGTAGGTACATGTTCAAATAAATGTCATTGCATTCTGCACTGTAAGGAATGAAAACAAATGGTTGCCTGGCAGGTGGGACATCAGCCCCAAAACGTTTAGTGCTTAAGAATGTTAAAGCCGGTGGAACAAAACCAAGAGGAAGGTAATAAAGACATTAATCAAACACATTAATCACACACACACACACACACACACACACACACACACACACACACACACACACACACACACACACACACACACACACACACACACACACACACACAGAGTCCTGAGAAGAAGTCGAATTAGACAGAATAAGTGAAAACACCTGTGTGGGTGAACTATGGGTCTTGTACCAAAACATTATTACGGTGATGACATGCACACTTTCCACACAGTTACTCCAAGACACCAGTGAACTGTTCCCCCTCTTTCTCCTTCAGGTAATTTGCATGACTGTTCTCGCCACAATGCGAATCTACTGCAACTACCGCCGTGCCAAGCCCGTCACCAAGGAGGTGATCAAGAGCGACCCGTACGCTGTCAAGCCCATCCGCAAGCTCATTGACGCGTGTGCATTCAAGATCTACGGCCACTGGGTCAAGAAGGGACAAACTCAGAACAGAGCAGCACTTTTCGAGAACACTCCCAAGGCCATCCTGCTGTCGATGGCTGCCGAGGCCGACGAGCCGGTCCACCACATATGGTAGTAAGCACTCAGGACAGATCTGCTGCAGAGGCTAGCAAAGGATCTCTTCTTCTTAGCGTGGCTTTTTGTACTCTTCTGTTGTATTAAGGAAATTAACTGGTAAAAACATAACCGACTAACACCATACAAGGTTAATTTTAATGTGAAGAGCATATTTTGCTCATCAATTTTGAAATGCAGTTTGTTACAGTGGGATTGATTTACCTCAAGAATTGCCAAGTGTGGCAAACAAAACATCTGCAAGAATACCACTGTGAAACACTTCACTTGCTTTCTGTCCTAACTGTAGATTAGAATAATAGATTTAGTCAAGTCAGTTCTCAACTGTATAGCCTCTGAAAATCGACTTAATTCTTTGATGCCTGTCTAAGCGATTGGAGCCAGCAGCCACCTCATTGTTATTTAGTACTATGCACTATCTCCGCATCTCAAACATGGACACAAGGTTTCCACCTTACCTTTTACTGCATGAAATTAACAGTTTGTTCAAGGTATACATTTTGGATGACCACATAAATAAAATCAATTGAAGAATTTCTGGTTGTATTAACGGTGCCCTGGAGTGTCCCGTTACTTTTTCTACAAACATTTGTTTTGTCAGAACTGACAGCCAAAGCAAAACGTGGACAAAACCAACATAATTTAGCAACTGGAATATAAAATAGTCAACCTGCACACTTGAATGGCATGGACTTATTGTTTTGTGTAGCTGTTTGATCATCATGCAGGACATACTGTACGGAGAACAGCGTCCAGAGAAGTTTTAGTTATATAGCACTTTAAAATGTACGCCATGGATTTATTTATTAAAATGTGTATTGCATTTGAAAAACCAAGACTTGTTAATGGAAAGATCCCGACTTTATTATGCTATTGTATTTTTCTGTGTGTACACAAACTTGAATGTAGAAAGCCAATACACAAGACCCATTTTTAACACAGTGAAAAAAGTTTATTACAACACTAGAGTGAGGTACATCTTTTAAGTATAAACAATCATTCAAGGGCAGATGGTGCTAGCTTTTACCACAAGACACTGTTTTCCCTTGTGGAGCTGTGGGTAGAAAAAAAAAAAGCATTTAGAGTTGAACATCTCACAACGTGCATTAATAGTTATTCAACTTTTCATTGTCATGTTCTTACCATGAGTGAAGGAGTTGACTATTTTTCCCCCATGTTCCTGCTTTAGAAGCAGCGACCGGTTGCTCTGCAGAATTTAGCAAACAGTTTAAAAATATGTAATAACCAGCAGGAATATTGGCAGAGCAGCATCTACAATTTCCAAGTGTATCATTGTACTCATTCCTGTACAGTTGGATGAGGCTGAGGAAAGCACTCATCCAGTCATTTAGCAGTAATGAGATGTGGCTTTTGCATGGTGTCTGACTGTATCCACCACAGACCAGCTGGAACAGAATTCGGCCATGCCTCAGTGCAGTGCTGACTCAGTGCCAGGAAAACTAATTATGCTGCATAACAGTGTGTGCAAACCTACCATCCTCAGGCCTTCGCGGTATGGCGGTCAGTCGTAGCAGCCACGTTTCTTTGGGCCACTGTGTGATGGCCATGGATTACCGCACTTCTTAGATAATTTGACAAATGCTGAACAAAAAAAAAAAGAAGTGTTATGAGGTCATGAGATGAATTTGAGGACATAATGTTATTGAGCATGTTTTCTCACACAAACAAGAAATTGTGAGACGTAGTGCTAAACCATGCTTTTGGTAAAATACCTAAATGAAGGAATGTATATCTAATCAATATCGAAAATTGCAACCTTGTGGCATATTCAAACAGTCACTTATTTAAGAGCCACGTTTCTGTATTCACCCTGACATAAGATTAAGGCACACAATTAGCACCCTTATCCTGTTGTTGAGTCAGTGTGTGAAAACAATAATTTAGCATGGTGTCTGACTGCATTTACTATTTCAAGAGTAAAACAGAATTCGGCCATGCATTCAAATGTTTTTATGAAGTACGAGTTACCTCTCCGTGTTTCTACTCTTGGCCACGCAAGGATCAACAATCCCATCTTCATCCAAGGCATCTGTAGGGGAACACACCAGCTCAGTAACAGAAAGCTGTATTTCTCAGTGTTGAGGTTTGTAACAGCTCGTTTTTCCATTTGAGGCGATACATTTCTGACATAGGGGCACATTCATCTCAATTACATTCTGAAAATACATGTCGTTCGATTAATTTAGCAGACTTGACAAAGAATTGGCTCACGTTCCCAGTGTTTATTTTTTAACTTCCAGTATAATAAGAAATAGTTAGGGCTGCCCCCTCTTTGTCGATTAGTCGACTAATCGGTCGTTTTGGTCTTAGTTGACTAAGATTTCTTTAGTCGATTAGTCATTTCTTATGCTTAATTACTCATTTCCAAGTAACTTATGAGAACATTTCTGGTGAACACAAGATTTAAAGTGGTGCTTTTGCAGGATTAATTGTGGAGAAACTCAGTTTTACAGATGGTTAATTAACTACATTTATATTGCGCTTTTCTAGTCTTAACCACCTCTCAAAGAGCACAGCTCTGTCGATTACATCAACTAATCGATTAGTCGACAAAATCATACAAGTGTTAGTTGACTAAGAATTTCTAACAGCCCTAGAAATGGTATACATCTGCTCCTCCTCACCTCTGCCACGTGGTGCGTTTCAGGCTGGGCGCTGCTCCATGATGAGTCAGGTCAGCCCATATCTTCCAATGTATTCTGTGCAATGATCACAAAACAGAGGTACACAAACATGTTAACATCAGCAGAATCATACATGTTCAAACACGCCTAAGTATGTTCTCTTAATTTCCTATGGAAGTTGTGGGCCTAAGCCTATCGTAACACAACTTAGCCTAACGATAACTCTTAACAACCCTCTGGACTCATCTTTGACTACACAAATCACAATATGCGAAGAAGTGAGTATCGTGGTGGTGTTTTAGCAAAAACTGTCGATTACTTTCTGACTAAAGAACTACCATCTTCCTAGTGCGATGCACGTCAACTTATAGCTAGCTGACGTTAGCTCACCACCATGTGTAACGTTACCTCATGCTGTAGACATCCAAAACAAACAACTCATCTTGCCTGAATCTATTTGTTAGCTAAAATTACCTGTGCTGAGTTGCATCTTAAATTTGCATTGTTCCACTTGAACCCTGGTTCCATTTTACAGCAAACCTGGACGACTGAGAGCGACATTTCATATGCTGATTGCCACTGACTTCAACGTGGTGATTTAGGTAGCTATCGTCGTCTTCCTGTTAGCAAATATGGTTTTCATAGAATGGCGAAGGCACGATCCGCCCTCCTCCCCTTCTGATTGGTTAGGGTAGGAAGCCATTCAGAGGCAGAGTAGGGCGGGACCATGGATTGGACAAGACTGTATGGCTGTTCATATCATGTATCCTGCAATGCTGCAAAGTACCCCTAGAGGTAGTACCCATCTGAGAAAAACTGATTAGGCGGCACGACCCACTTACCTAAACTGAAATGTCCGCTTTATTAACAATAAACCTACTGTAATACAGTTATTGTTAAGGATACCAAATTAAATGTAAACCATGCTAAGGCGCACTTCACTACAGTTTGCATAAATTGACCATTAGTTGACCGTTGCTGTCGTCATGGAACCGAGCAAACGGGTTGTTCTGTTCTCTGTATCCATGGTTGTGGGCGTAGATGTGGTGGGTGGTCCCTCACCGGCTTCCTTCTGATTGGTCCAGCATTCAGCAGTTCTCTTCCTCATCGGTGAGCCCATTCGGGTCGGCTTATGTTGAAGCTGTTACTTGTAGTGCCTTACCAACGCTGCTCTCACCAGTAAGTACCATACCATAACTTTGTTATTGCATTTCGTAGAAGACATTAGCGTGGTGTTGCAGCGTGAGGAGTTTACTGCAGTCACAGTGTCTCGCGGATGACGCAACCCATGCACAGGATGTCTGTATAACGCTCTCTCTCATATGGTTTGTTTAGGCAGTCGGCTTTATGTAACGCATTTTGTCACACACCACTGGACCGGGACACGTGTTTTTATTTGAGATACGTCGATGCAGAAACGTTTGCACGTAGCTAGGTATTTCAGTCAATTGTGTATTTTCTGCTTCACTGGATAGAAGACATCTACTGCGTAGGCTACTGTACAGTAACAGTTAAATCATTCAGCTGCTGGGGAAAATCACAGACCTCACGTTTAACCACCACATTCAGCTCGTGGCCCTGCTTATTCGATTTAACCTCCCCTAACTTCCTAATAGCACGATGCCTTACGTTAAACTATGGATGCCATCAGAGTCATCAAGAGTCCTTTTGAAATGCTGCTGCTGCTGTTGTTTTTAAATGTCTCATACTGTGTACTTTTTCTTTTTCCAGCATGATGGCAACACTTTCACAGACAAAGGAACTCTTCCGGAGAGCAGATGCTGTCTGTTTCGATGTGGACAGCACAGTCATCAAAGAAGAAGGCATAGATGAACTTGCCAAATTTTGTGGTGTGGGGGATGCAGTCACTGAAATGTATAAATGCTGTCAACATCACATTAACATGCACTGAAAAATACACCTTATTTGGATGTCATAATTGGATTTGTTTTAAAATATTATGCAAATGTTTTTTCTTTTCTTTTTTCTGTTTTCACAATTCAGGACTCGCAAAGCTATGGGCGGCTCAATGACATTTAAAACAGCGCTGACTGAGCGTCTTTCCATCATCCGATGTTCCAGAGAACAAGTGAACAAACTGATAACAGACCACCCACCTCAGCTGACTCCAGGTATCAGGTGAATATGTGAAGAAATCTCAGTCATTCAGTGGACCTTGAGTTCCACCCAATACACAAGTATTGGTATGCACAGGATTATTTAACTATCAAAGGTGCTGGCATGGCAGATCGTTTAGTGGAACTATATACAACTTCTTTATCAGGCAAATATGAATCATATGCACGTATTCAGCATTTAAAGCCTCTCATGCTCATTTGTGCAGATGAATAGGTGCTCATTTACAAACGTCTAGTTGTAAATGTGTGTGTGCGTGGTTTATGTACAGCACTGCCTGGCCAAGGTTGGTCCAAATGAGATTTTACCACTGCTCCTACTATACAAACTTGTAAGTAAAAACTGCATTTATCTCATTTGAGTGTTGATAAATGGCCATTTCTCTTCATCTAGGGAGCTTGTGGACCATCTGCACCAGCGCAACATAAAGGTGTTCCTCATCTCAGGCGGCTTCCGCTGCATCGTTGAACACGTGGCCACTCAGCTAAACATTCCTCTGCATCATGTCTACGCCAACCGGCTCAAGTTCTACTTCAATGGTAAGAACTAGAGGTGACTTTTTTTGGGGGCTGGGGCGTCCGGATAGCTCACCTGGTTGAGCATGCAAGCTCAGTCCTTGCCGCAGGTTGGACTTGCGACCCTTTGTTGCATGTCATTCCCCCTCTCTTTCCTCTTTTCCTGTCTTAAGTTGTCCTATCCATTAAAGACATAAAATGCCCCCCAAAAATAATCTTTTAAAAAAACAAAATTGATTATTTTTAGCCTTTTAATGGATAGGACAGTTGAAGACAGGAAAGTGGGGGAGAGAGGGGGATGACATGCAGCAAAGGGAATTAAACCCCGGGCCGCTGCGGTAAGGACTGAGCCTTCGTACATGGGGTGCATGGTCAACCAGGTGAGCTAGCAGGGCCCCCCCTAGAAGTGACTTTTCTCTGTTTTCATAAGAGCGGAGCATTGTAAGTGTGTATGAAATCCCTATGAGTGGACTGACGAGACTTGAATCCTTGTACCTGATATTACATTTTTTTTTTTAGATTTGTTCAAAGCAGTCTCTCAGATCATGTTCTTTTTTTTTTAAAAGATCATTTTTGGGGCATTTTAGGCCTTTTTATTTTGACTGGACAGTGGAAGACATGAAAGGGGAGAGAGAGGGGGAATGACATGCAGCAAAGGGCCGCGTTGAGGAGTAAACCTCTATATGTGGGCACGCGCTCTGCCAACTGAGCTACCCGGGCGCCTCCAGAGCGCGTTTCTAATCTGAATCAAATATTTTCCTTCATCCGTGTCACAACGCTTCTGTCTGCTTGTCGTTGGGCAACATTCTACATTTCTAAATTCAGTCATGTGTGTTTTCCAGGAGAGTATGCTGGTTTTGACGAGAGCCAGCCCACAGCTGAGAGCGGTGGAAAAGGAAAGGTCATCAGCACGTTGAAGGAACAATACGGCTTCAAGACTGTGGTGATGATTGGAGATGGCGCCACGGATCTAGAGGCGTGCCCTCCTGCCGTAAGTGTTCACATTGTGTCTTGCGTGGCTTAAAGCTCTCCCCAGTTTTCAGTTTCATGTGCGCACATTTGCATGTTTGATAGTCGGTTACGTATTCTTGAAAAACACAAGAGTGTCTCTTTTGCAGAGGTGTCAAGTAACGAAGTACAAATACTTTGTTACCTTACTTAAGTAGAGATTTTGGGTATCTATACTTTACTGGAGTCATTATTTTACAGCAGACGTTTTACTTCTACTCCTTACATCCTTACTTTTCATGCAATTATCTGTACTTTCCACTCCTTACATTTTAAAAATAGCCTCGTTATGCCTATTTCAGTTCGGCTTGTTTTCATTCCGGCTTGTCAGTTAAAAAAGAAACGCACAAAAAAAAAACATAAACCTATCCAGATGAATCGCGCCATCTGGATGGAGTGAATTTGATTGTGGTTGGATGAGAAGTATAAACATATATGGTTCTTTAATGTATTTGAATTGCACTAAAATGCGTTCATTTTCAATGGGCATAAATGCAACTGAAACAGGTTCATCCCAAATGATTCAACATTAACAATTTAATATAACATTATAGTCATTATGGCCTTTTAGAAAAACATTTTTTTGGGGAGGTGGGGTAGTGCACTATAGGCCCCTGTAGCGCGGCCTAAGCTTTTGTCCTTAATGGCATTTGTTTCCCCCTTTATATTACTTTTACTGTTTTACTTAAGTAAAAAGCTTGAGTTGATACTTAAACTTCTACAGAAGTCTTTTTAAACCCTAGTATCTATACTTCTACCTGAGTAATGAATGTGAATACTTTTGACACCTCTGCTCTTTTGTCCTCAGAGTGCTTTCATTGGATTTGGTGGAAATGTCGTCAGGCAGCAGGTTAAGGAGAGGTCTTTGTGGTACGTGACAAGTTTCGGGGAGCTGCTAAAGGAACTGGAAGTGATTTAAAGAAGCTAAGAGTACTGTTACTGATTTTAACATTTTATATTTGCACCTAAGGATATGTTTGATCCCCTGCACGCACAATTTTCCTTCTACATGTACTCAATAGGTTTTTATAATGAATGGAGATGTTTACAATAGTGAGGCCAATTTTACCTTCATGGGGATGTTACCCTATTGATTTTTATACTAGAAGATACTAAACAAATAACTGTTTATGTGGAGGTTAAGACAATTTCAGTGTTTTAGCACTTTTTGCATAAAAGCCTATAGGTAAGCTAATACAACTCCTGCATCATATAAGGTGCGATGAGCAATAGAAGTATTTTATTTCTGTATGTATGGACGCTAAGAGCTGTAACCATGTCAATGAATAGTTAAGTCCAGTAAAGAACATCAGCATTAAAGATAAGAACATGCTGTCAAATTCAAATGTTTGAACTGCTTTAATTTGTGTTGGCATTCTTGTCCTTCCCTCTACACTGTTCCCAATGATCAAAAAGACAAGATAAACATGCTTCCTTCAACAATGAAATCTGATATGCAGCAGCATGACTGCCCACTCAGTCCCAGATTAACTCAGCCACTGATGGATAACATTTGTTTTCAGAGTTTATCATACATGATAGATATGCCTCATTAAAACATGTTGGATAAAAACATTTTTTTTTTAAACCAGGCATGCTGTCTTCACAAGACAAAAAGTAGAAGCCAAAGTTAAAAACACAGCACCATGAAACTGCAACATTACCATGACAGGGAACCTAGTAGGAACATCCAGAAAAAAGCAACTGAAAGGATAGGATAGTTTAGTTTTGATTTATAATAGACCTCAATCAAATAAATTGTCAGGTTTACATTTCTTACCATGTTGTACTTTATCGTCTTCGTGACTAGAAACGGAAATACAGTTTTCATGAATATACAGAGGCGTTCTCTCACTTTACTCTTCAATGGCGTGGCTTGCTTCAAAGTGCCACTCCTCAGCACACTTAAACATATGTATTCCAAATTTACATTAAATAAATAAATAGCTACTGCATTGTGCAGCAAGCTTCAGCAGCACTATTGTTTCTATCTGTCCTCACGCTTAACACGCCACACAGCTGCTCGTCTTTTCAAGTAACTTTGGTTGGTTCTAAACTCAGAGAAGAGCTCTGTTCATGGACCAGTTTAAATGTGGCACCAGACGTTGGCCATAACGACCATCAGGAGGTTCAAATTGGACAAAATGTACTCGTCCTGCTCCAGAACCCTCCCCCCAAAAAAAGAAGTTGTGCATTGCCAAGGCCTGTATGGGGTTTTGACTATTTTAATTGCTGATACATGGTAGGCATTGTTGCCTCCTCTGTCCTGGTGACATCTTGAAGTAATAAAGCAAGGACAAGAAAAGAGAAGGGATTGTTGTCTGGTAGCGCTGACGGGAGGTCAAAACCATGATAGTGATGCTCTGGATGGATGTTAACATTCAAAGAGGTGCCACTCGATTTCAGCTTCTAGCTCGCCGCTCCTTCACTTCAGCGGGGAAGCCTTTGTCGGGATCATAATCCTGGAATCCATGTGTTGAATGAGAGGGACTGGAGAAAAGATTTAGAGAGGACTTAGTGTCACAACAGTTTAAAGTCCTTGTGATATTGATCAGATATTGATCAGGTTCAGCAAGCTCTAAAAGTTCAATATGTTGTTACTCAAGACAAATGAGATAAAGCAGTGAAGGAAAAGTTTTCAGTCCCACAGCTATGAGATTTCATCACCGCTTTGTGTTTAGAAAAGGACTCACCTGTGTAGTACACCACCTCGTCCCAGCCGTCCTGTTGCCAGGCGCCATTTCTCGTGTCTTCTCTGGACTGAAGGTCTTTGTACGCTGCAATCAACAAATCACGCATTAAAGCACTGCTGACAGTACGTGGAGACACTGCACACAAAGTCGGTAGCAGTTTAGCCAAATTATTTTCTTTATCAATTAATCTGGTAACAATTTTTTGGTTAACAGATTATCCTTTTGAAGTTATAATAACTGATTTGTCTGGACACTTGCACAGGGTGACATCTTATTACCTTAAAAAAAAAAAAAGTTCTTACAATTAGGTTGCTGTGGTAAAAGTTTTAGCAAACAATTGCATATTACAATGCAAGCAGACAAGGAGGAGTCATGTTTGTGTCCACCTGATGAAAGTGCAATATTCAGTCTACTGGCAGCAACGTTATTGCCTTATAGATGACTTAAACAGTCAATTATCCAAACTGTTGTTGATTGGTTTTCTGTGGAACTACTGATTTCAGCACTAACATGATTATCTACATGCTGGCGCCGTCGGTATGTCATTTGACATAAAGTTGGAATTTGACCGTACCCCAGAGGTGATGAACCATATAGAGGTTGCCGATCTGTGAGAAAAACCCTCCCACGGCTTCACTGTTGTGCTGGCGGTATCCGATGGCTCTGGCCCTGCAGACGAGAACAACGTCAGTCGCAACGCATGCCAACAACCGCCAGGGCTTCATCTGGCATAACAAGACCAGGCCAACACACATGGGACGCTTGACACGTCTTCAAACAAGAATTTCATCATCATCTTTGAATTTATTCTGGACTGCTTTTAATTTACACAACTGGATTTAGTCTGTTTTGTTAACGTAAACTAGATGACAATAGTCTTCCGTAGCTGTGATTATCCATTACAACATCACATCCAACCAGAAGATGTGACACCATTGCTTACTGTATATACGTTTATGGATCTTAAGCTGGCCAAGTCCATGTGAAATGGTGTGGTGTGAATGTTTTAAAGTCATTATGTTTTCCCCCCCTAAAGCAAACATGTTCCTTTTCAAATCATAATCATTGTCTGGACACAAAACTATAAAGCTTCAGTTCTTAATGTTGTTGTAACTTGACAAAGAAGTTTAAGCCTTCAACTACACAAATTATATTCAAATTGCTTTCAATTGCTTTGCTGGCATAACCTACATGACTGTAGAGGTTTGTTTTAAATACTGGCTGGTTAAAGTAAGCATAAATGCAAAAATAGGAAAAGAATAGTAGCTTTAGGAAAAAAATGACCTTGTCCTAGCATGATCTTTTCATCAATGGTGTTTTTCTTGTCCTATGACATTTTTAAATCATGTCCGCTTGAAAAGCCTGGATGCTATTCAAGTGTTTGAAGTTATAGTTGCATATACAATCATGCAGATGACAGTCAGGAACTACCACAAATGTGTTAACTAGAAAACGATACTGACGAGTACGACATCTCAGAAACACTGGAGTTGTCTGTTACAGCCGACATCACTGACAAAGGTGTCAAACAAGTTGTGAAATGTAAGCCAGTGGATTTAAAAGAAGAAGAAAAAAAACAGACAGATATTCACTACTGGGAAATCAGAGAGAAAAAAAACAATAAAAAACTAAGGCGTGTGCAAAAAGCTCACATCTTCGTTTGTATCAATTGCAATCAACTGCCTTAGCACAAACTGATAAATGTTGACCTGTCAGCTCGAGTAAAGGGTCATTATACTGAACTATTATGTACACACCCTTGTAGTGTACAAACTATTCCGCTTTTATTTGAATTTGGCTTGAGAGCATGATAGTTCAGCTTCAAAATAGTGTCTCTCTGTGGAATAGCTCTTATTAATGACAGCGTGGGGAGGAAGGTTTCATGTAGTGCAACTGTTCTGTAACTACAGTTCAGTGAATCAAATGAATTCAGGCTGCCTTACCAGTAATTACCCCACTCGATCATGGTTCCTGGCTGGAAGAAAGAAAACACAATGTTCTTTATTACAATAAAACAGCTTTCCAAACTGCAGATTGATGTCACACCTTCTTCTTCTTTCCAGAATAAAGACATTAACAAAAAATAAATGGTAAGAGACGTTACACAGGTATTTTGTCATTGGGAAGATAAGCTGCAATAACAATTACACCCAAAGGCTTCTTTAATCATTCTCTGGGGCTTAAGACAACAAACGGCCTGCTGTTTCTAAGAGTCCGTGGTGAGGGATAATAGCTTGCATTCATCACGTCACAGGGAGCTCTGTCAGATCAGGACGAAGGACTTAATGTGCAGCGCATGATGTGTTTCCAGCATTATGTAGGTCTAATGCTGCTGTCAATTTAACCTTTGAGATTACCAATGTCACCTGATTGTCCATAAGTAGATATAAGTTGTTTATGTTGTTAATGGTGACTGTTTGAGCACCACTCTCATCTTGAACGCTCAAGACACAGGGTCATTGTGGCGGAGGTAATATAGAGGTCACAGAAGCAAAGCATGGCATCTCATCGGTTTAAACCGGAAAACATGACCGAGGACAAGTCAAAGAGCAACGCTGTCTCTTTCTCCTGAAGCCTAAGCCGCTGCAGAGGACCTAGAAAAATACTTTATATGCACTGGGGTAGCTCCGAGTGGCGATGAGTTGCAATTAGGGCTGGGCGATATAGAGAAAATCAAATATCACGATATTTTTGACCAAATACCTCGATAACGATACCGCAACGATATTGTAGTGTTGACTATTGGTGCATTCACAAAATATTTACACAATGAGATTTTTGATAAATAATCATCAGTAATGTGGATATAATGACTAAGTGTGTAAAGGCAAATAATAGAACAGCTAGAACTGTCTGGTAAGTTCAGAAAATGACATCACTTTACTGCAATGCAGCCTTTAAAACCAGGAAAAGACAACACTTATGCCATATTAAGATATTGCGATATCCAAAACCTAAGACGATATCTAGTCTCATATCACGATCTCGATATAATATTGATATATTGCCCAGCTCTAGTTGAGATGATGCAAAAGGTGAGTGATCAGTCAACTTTCCTTGGACAAAAATGTACAAAACACACTGGTTATTGGCCCTGTCATTTATATCATAATGAAAAAAAATGTTGGTTCTGGGCTGGGAACCTGTTAGAGTAACCGACGCAAAGTTGTTTTTGTTGTGTGTTTATATATCTTCTGTCTACTCTGTACACATTACAGCCGTTGTATTACATGTGTGTCACTCATCTGTTCCTCTGCCTGATGGCGTTGTATGCTGTATAGATTGTAAAGTCATTTTAGGCAACTGTTATGTGACTTTGGGCCGTTTGTTACCCACCCTGAGCTGGTAGGACCTGAGCTCGTAGATGTTGGGGCCCTCTCGGGGAACAGGCTCGTTCCAGAAGCTGAACTCAAGCAGAAGCTGGTTTCTGCGAGACATCAGCATCTTACCCCGCTCCTTCCTGTACGCTGTGAACTCCTGCCAACGGACGGACACCAATCAATACGCTTTACTTTGACTGATGGCTGTACTCAAGAGTACACAAACAGGAGACGCAAACCAGACGTATCTGAAGGAGTCTTTACCTGGTTCTGCTTGAGCTTGTTCATCACCTCTGTTAGAGCCGGGTATCCACCTCTATAACGCCACAGGTGAACTGGGAAGTAGAAAACAAATATATCAGAGATGCAAAATTACACAAAATACAGAAATGTCAACTAAAGAAGAAGAACACATACTTTTAACAACTCCTAAGAGGAAATACATTTTTACACTCTGTTGTACACATTGCGTACAGGCCCAAAACAAACAAACAAACACACACACACACACACACACACACACACACACACACACACACGTGAGGGGGCTGCCCCATGAACAGGCGCCTCGAGCAGTTGGAGGTTTGGTGCTTGCTCAAGGGCACCTCAGCAGTGCCCAGGTGGTGAACTGCCACCTCTCCAGCTACCAGTCCACAGTCCGTACTTAGGGACCTTAGGGATTTGGTTCCCAAGCCAAGTCCCTATGGACTGAGCTACTGCTGCCCCCTAACTGATATAAATAATATTAAAAAAAAAACATTCCTCCAGCCCTAAAACGTATAACCTTTGACATAATTCTTCTCACTTTGTGAGAGGGTTGAATCAGTACAGAGCAGAAGTTTCCTGAACTGTTCACATCTTTGCGAAAATGACGTATTTTTCCGCTGCATCCTAATAACTGAAGATCATTAGCTGGTAAGACAACAAAGAATTATAAAAAAAAAAAAAAAAAAAAAAAGAAGTGTTTTAGTCTTTACAGGTCATATTAGGTAACGACACTGAATTACTTTTCATGGATATGTGGTTTATTCTGTTTGTTTAAGTACTATCGAGCCAATAATTCAGCAACAACTAAAGCAACATAATGTAGATGTGGAATGAGAAGTATAAGAAATCATGACTCTGGAACACAGGAATGCCCATATGAGGTAGTACTATAGCTTCTCTAGGTTTAAAAAAAAAAAAAAGGATATGTACATAGTACGTGCATGCGTATAGATATGCAGTAACATGCCTGCTGATTTGCAAACTGTGCAGAGCAACTATAATGTCGATGTCTGTGTGTTGAAATTAGTAATCCTACCAGCCTGGTCTTGTTCTCCATACCAGGTATTCCAAGTGCCCACCAGCTCACATGGATAGTACTTATCAGCATGGATGGAAGGCAAAACATCCTCACTGTGATCAATGAGAAACACCAACCAAACACTGAAATACACTATAACCACAGGTGCACTTGATTTCAAATTCAAATCCACTTTCAAACAACAACATTTGAATAACAATTAAGTTTTTCTGGTCACATGTATAATTCTGTCTAATGTTAAGTCCAAAATTAGTCCCCAACTACAAATAGAAAGCTTCCAGTCATCTTAGGTATGAGCAAGGTTGGTCTTTGAAGGACTGAAGTCATGCCAGTGTGTCAATTACCTCACAAAAATAGACTTAAGAAAAAAAAAAAAAAAAAGTTGTCCTGGTCTTATACTACTACTGCTGTCACTACTTTTGCTTAAGTACAAATTAAGCATGCATATAGCATGCAGCATAGACAGTAATATGAAGTAACACTCACCAGAGTTTGTTGTACGCATCCAGGCACTCTGGCTTGACATTATGGACTGGAAAAGAGAGTCATACTTAAGAACGATCTCATCATGACTTCAGGATAAATGGTTTATTTTGAAGTACAAATACTGTGACGTGAACTTACACTGAATTTTGTACAGGTTACTTTCCTCATTTTTGGTCAGTAGGTTGGCATGTGTATCTTTCCTGGGATCAACTTTCCTCACAAACAGTGACTTAAACCAGCTGTCCTGTCCGTTTCTGCTGCTTGATGTTGCAAATCCCCTGCAAACACAGATGAGTCATGATGAACAACAATTGGATGGATGTGAAATTACTGTATGACCACTATGATATATCTACAGCAAGACTGGCTGCCCAATCTCCTATTTTGATATCTTACTAGATGTTAGATTTACACTCACATAAACACATCATCTTTATATGAGCCAACATGCTTCATTGACATAAAATATAAAAACACTTAATTTCAGGTTGATAGCTGAGCTGTTGTAAAGATTTGCATGAATACTTCAGTCAAAATACAGACTGGGCTTGGAATGTCAGTACCTCTGATCCATATAGTATACACATTGTGATACAGCAGGTCACAGTATCTAACAGTCAGTGGTGGACAGTAACTACACAAGTGCATGTACTCAAGTACTGTACTTAAGTACTGTACTTAGCTAAGTACAATTGTGAGGTATTTGTATTTTTTCTGATACATTATAATTGTACTACAATTCAGAGGCAAATGTTGTACTTTTTGCTCGGCTAAATCTATTTGATACCTTTAGTTACTAGTTAGTTTGCTGATTCAGAATAATACTACCAAATATAACGTTAATCAACAAATATGATTAAATATTATAGGTTAAGATAAGACTTTATAGATCCCGGGGGGGGGGGGGGACTACCAAACTGACCTTGAGCGTTTGAGATGCTCACTAACAAAAGATGACAGAAACTTGTATTCTTTCACCTTTACCAGCAAATACACGCAGCTTTAATCTTAAATATCCCGGAATAAACTATTTCAAGGTGTAGTTAGCTTTCATGTGAGTTAAAGCTGAAGGCCACACAGGCTAACGTTACTGGGGCTAGCTTGCCCAAGCTTATCGTCGCCACCACAGAAACCTACTAAAGAAATGACACAACAGCTGACTGCAAACACTACAGAGATGATTAATGAACATGTACACTGAAGCCTGCCCAAACCTGCTCCACACGACGAGCTGTCCGGTCGACTGGGCCCTGCTTTTAGCCCGACCCAGGACACCGCTGACTCTGTGAAGGACTCCAGTCGCCATCTTCAACTGTTCTCATGAACACAGAGCAGTTACCACATCTGACCATCAGGGGGCGGTGCAGCATCAGCACAAGGTGTTGTAGACACTGGTAGAGGAAGTATTCTGATAACAACAACTTGGTTCTCTTAATACCATACATCCATGGTTAGTATGTAGTACGTATGTATCCAAGTTTAATCAGGAAAATGTACTTAAAATAGCCAATTACAAGTAAAATTACAAAATGTCCCCTGTGACTGTTATACTATTAGCCTATATTATATCATTCACTTATTATTACTTATGCACTCATGTAAAAACAGGATTTTACTGTTATAATTGGTTGGGGGGCAAATTGTTATTACTGCAACTAATGAATCTTTTCATTATGGATTCATCTGCTGATTATTTTTTCCATTAATCGATTGTTTGGTTTGTAAAAATTCAGAAAATAGTGAGAAATGCCGTCACCATTACCCAGAGTCCAAAGTGACACCTTCACAATCGTTGTTTTGTCCAACCAATGGTACAAAATTCTAAATTATTACAAGTACATAAAAATAATTAAAAAGCTAAAGCAGCAAATCCTCTGGAACCATGAAATGTTTTACATGAAAAATAAACGGAAACGATTATCAAACTAGTTGCCAATTCATTTCCTGTCAATCAACTAATTGATTAATCGACTAATCTTGTCGACTAATGTTGGGTAGTTTCATTTGTAACAACATTTGTAGAGTAAAAAAAGTATTCAACAGTGCAGTATTGTTATATTGGATATGTGTAAGAGAAAATATGTTATTAATCAAATTAATAAGTAGCCTAAATGGTAAAGTTATAGAAACACACAAGGGAACAAAAATATAAAATAAAAGGTTGTGCCAGACTAGTATGTATTTCTTTTCTTCACAGCAGATATTTTAACTTGTCATAGTATACATAACAGGTGTTACTAATAACGTTTAGTGTGTTTACATGTACACTAGTACCTTGGTTATTATAAGGTTCTGGAAATATCCTGGTTATGTTTTGCGCATTTAAACTGCTTCTTGTGGGATCTGGATAAGGCCTTACTCTGGTTTTGAAAACCCAGATATGCTACCAGGATAGAAAAGGATACTGTGGCATGAAACACCTCATCCAGGTTCCTAAATATTCTTAGATGGTACACAATAGTGGCTGAGATGGTGAGAAATCAAGACACATCAAACCAATCAAGTCAGAAAAGTGAAATCTTTAAGAATTTATAACAAAAACTGGTAATCTTAAAAAGAATTTATGAAAGTTAATAAATGTTTAATAGACTCAGATTCTACAATAGCATTGCTACATTGTTTTCTGACATCAGGACAGTACTTTAAATTCATTACAAGAGTAGCATGCTTAATAGTGACAGGGACCTCTTTCATACATTGGTGAGGAAGAAAACCAGTTAAGTTGCTGCTATTGACTTCTTCTTTTTTACAGCAGATGTTTTAACTTGTCACAGTAGGGGAAACACAGGTGTAACTGATATAAATAATGATAGCTCTGTTTTTATTAATAAAGCCATCCGTTAGTCAGCACAATAACAGGGCCCTGGAGCTAGAACACACAACATAAATGCAACCTTTATTTAGGTTATTAATAACATCTGTGCTTTTCCTGCTATGACATGTCGAAATGTCTGTGGTGACAAAAGGCCTATTGTCTCTTGTAGTGGATATCAGCCCAATCAGGGTCTGGTCCCACACACTGTATGTCTGCTGTGCATCATATCCAACAGTAAAATCATCCTCTGTTGGCATACCTAGAAACAAAGAAAAACAGTCTATGGCAGATATGGGGGCCCTGGATATGAAGACGGGTAAAATTCCCTCTCTTAACACAATACAATATCCTTTAATACAACGTAATGGAAATTTCTCTTTAAATACATCTCTGCAGTTCAAAACACTGCAACATTGAGAAATGGAACATTACAAATAACATAAAACAATAGCAACATAAGCTAAGATGTAAATAGCATCAAATAAAAAAAATGTTATTAGTGATGATAAAAGTAAAAGTAAATGTAAAATGTTGCATTGTGGTAAAAAAAAAACAGTTAAACAGGTGGGGGCGCTACAGTTAAATCCATAGCCCGTCAACAGCAATTTTAGTGCCTAACTAAGACCACTGTCCAGTGATCAATAAACAATATGGACACCATCAGACTCACTTTAACGGTCATTGACATTGTGCTCAAACTTGTAGCAGCTATCTCTACTTCACAAAGTCTACCATATTGGGTTTGGCAGGTGGCATGGGTGTGACCTTTGCGATTGTGATAGCTCATACAAAAACCCAATAAGATAACTTGAGATTCTAGTGGGGTAGTTGGGTCCTTATATTTTCAAATACTGATATGCTGTAAGCAATAGATGTTTTTTGTGTGTGCTGTATTCAGGAAGCGCACATCAGAACCAGATGCTCAAGGTTGATGGGGTTACAACCATGGAGGAATTCAGTACATTTGAGATTGATTTATTATTTGACAGAGTGACTATGAAGCTAACGGGGACCGTATTGCAAAAGCCTACTTGGCTTAAGGAGAAAGACTACTTACCACCAGTGGAATTCAGAGACTATGGATGGATTTGTTTTAAGTTCAAAGACATGAATCATATGGGAGTGTTTTCTCTGTGAAACATTTTTGAATAACAAAAGGCAAAATGTGGATATGTCTGGGAATTCAAAGTATGATCGCACCCACTGCAATGTTGCTCTTTTAGTTAAAAAATGTATCATTGTGGGTAGAAAAACATTAACTTTTTCACACTGCATGGTTTCACTAACCAACATCCACCATGTTGATACGCTGGACTTACTTCCTGTTTTATTTAATTGCATATTTAATAAAAATGACACCTCCTCACCAGCAGCCATGAACAACAGTATTAATGTAATGTCTTGTAGTGCGAGTCCCCTTTTGGAAATCAGTACAGTATAGTTCCTATGTCAGTATTAATCTGAATGGCTTGATCTGTATTTTTAATGAATTTAGTTGGAAGTGGAATACTTTCACAAAGGGCACATTTTATTAATGGAAGAAGTGAGATCAGCTTTTTAGAAAGAACACCAGTTTCACTGCTCCAGTGCATATACTGTATCTCATTACTATTACAGTAAAACATATTTTGTGGGGTCTCATTGCCTTGTGGAGGGAACGTTTAATACACTTTGTACCTGTTTTTTTTTTTTTTTTTTTTTTTTACATCAGATGCAGGCAATCTGTCAGTTTTAATCTTTGCAGACATTAGCAGTGTTTGACAGAGTAGATCCAGTAAGGATGTAAGGAATTAACCAGCTCAGATCCTCATTGAAAAGAGTCTAGAGTGTTATAATCTGCCATCTTGCCGCCACCTTCATCAGGGGCGTCAATTTGCATGTGATGCATCTTTTTCTACTGTTGTATGCTTCACCTGAGCAACATCATTGTGTAATATCACTTACCATTAATCATGAATATCATCTATCCCGATCAGTAGTTTTAGCTTGGTAATAAACTGGCAACTAGCTGTTTCCATGACTTAATAGAGCTAAATAAAAGCAAACCTTAAGTACAATCTCAATTTATGATCCACTTATTAGAGTCTTACAGAGCTTTCAACTGTATCACACAGTTTTCATCAGTGGATGGAGTTCAGATGTCATGGAGATAGATCTGTTGGCATGCAAACGAATATACAAACTTTCACAAAACAATCCCAACTCAAGGTCCACTTGCAAGATATTTATCTTTTTTTCAAACAAATAACACGACAATGGAACAAACTTCAGACCGTACGATATGGTCAAAAGCTCCGGAAAAAGAAAGTGGACATTGAGTTAGGGATTTTTTGTGAAATAACTTTTTACAGGGTTAAGAATGAATGCTCATGCTTGCTTCTATTTGGGGTCCCACTGATCTCTACACAAGAGTGAAGATAAATGTGATTTTGTCATCAAGCCATTGCACTATTAAAGGACTATCTAAGAACTAGCTCAGGCTAACCCTGCATTGAAGTTAGGAAGGCAGATAGGAAATTATAGGATTTGATTTGATTGATAGTTTATTTCACTGCTAATAATCCAGTATTATTCCTTATGTTTTAATTATGTATTTCTTGACTGTATGGCTTTGCACTTTGTAAAGTCTGCCATTGAACAGCTGCTGTACAGTATATATATATATATATATATATATATATATATATATATATATATATATATATATATATATATATATATACAGTATATATTATGCATGTTCTTCATTTCTATGGTACATGACCATGTTGGTACTGGTTTGGTGCTTCCCTGGAGCTTTAAATCACCTACAATACACTCTGCTTTTGGATACAGTGAGTTTCTCTAAACCAAGGCTTCGAGAAGAACAGCTGTGAAAACAGCTGATATGAATCCTTCACTAATGCACCAGAAACCCATGGATGCCATTTATCAGGGAGGTTAGAACACTCTTGAACCCACATGGCTAAATCACTTGTATAAAGTATGTCCTGGGTGGATCTTCAGAAAATTGAATATCTCCAAACCAAATTATCTTACCGGCTGTTTTCGCAGTTTCTCTCTCCCTCCTCTTATTATTTTTGGCTTCATTACGGACATGCTTGCTGTGAAAAGCTCTCCAAGAAATGCGGTTGGACTTGTGAGAAAATACTTTGGACATTTTGTTTATATCCTTCACTCCTTATCTTGTCTGGGCATAGCAGTGAGTGAATGCAGGTCTACTGCACACAGTGGCACTAAAACATTTATAATATCTGATGTGAGCAGATTAATATCCTGGACTAAGTCTATGTTTTTATTTAAACAATGTAATATAGATAAGAAAATAATGGTTGCCAAGAATTACCAGAGTGTGCCCAATCTAAAATGTTATGGAATGATACATTGTTGACAGACATCTGCGACTCAGGCTTAAAATAAAAATGGACAGACGACTCTGGACTCTTACAAAATAGTATTTTTAAGGAACACTGTACACTGAGTCCAGATCAAACACTGACCAATGAAGATAGTGTTATTCTCTTTATCCATCAGTCTAATGGCCCTACGGATTGCGTCTCATGTTTATTAAATGATGAAGTCTAGCAAGACACCTTCTCTAAGCAGAATGTGTAATATTCTCTCTAACTGGTTGTACTACTGTATCAGTGTTGGAGGAGGTAGTCATATCCTTTACCTAATTAAAGCTAACAATAAAAAGTAGGGCCTACTCCATTGCAAATAAAGGTTCTGCATTGAAAATGTAACTAAAGTAAAAATATATAAGCACAATTATCAAAATGTAAAGGCGCAAAATTGTCCACAGTGAGTGTTACAGAAATATATTATTATGTTATTGGTAGTCTATTTCGATAACGTTTCATTTACGTGATTGTTCCGGTGCCGCCGGAAGTTCTGCTGGATGTCCCTCATCTTCCGCTTTCTTTGTGTTGGCATTCTAAACATCCTCCGAGCTAGACCCTACAACAAAAATAATAACAAAATAGACAATAAACCATAAATCAAATAAACATAGGTATACATGACAAAACCATAAGCCCATCATACATGTCTCTCCCCAGAACAAAGCTTCTTAGGAGCCATCCAGAAAACAAAGGTACTTTCCCCATTTTCTAGTGTAGACATCCAATCTGGAAAAACGTTTATATGGCATTTTTTCAAACATCGCCACCCTAGTCGTCTCACAATCCCAATCTTGAATTAACGGCACCCTTTCATTTCTCCATCCACTCAAAAAATATCTGTCTGGCTAACATTAAACTAGTTTGGACCCAGCTTCTTATGTGCTTATCCATCCCGCTGAATGGAACATGGGTCCCTGCAATCTGACATAGGTTAAAATGTATCCCAGTCCAAAATTAATGAACCTTATGACCATAAGTAATTGGCTGTCTTCTGTCTTACATTTCCAACAATTTGGCAAGAACAGATTGCTCAATACAATAGCAGGGTGGGGTTCCTTCCCGAGGCTATTTTGCAGCGCCAATGTAACTGCGTCCAGGGCTTAGCACTGCCCAAGATGATTGTGATTGGTTTAAAGAAATGCCAATAAACCAGAGCAAGTTTTTCTACAATCCCGGAATATTGTGTGGACTAGCCAGACCTTTCTCCGCAGCGCTGTGGAGATAGGTCTGGCAATGCAAGACTATATTAATGGTAATGGGTTTTAAAAGTTTTTAATGATATCTTTTTAGCTACTGACTCTGGTCACTGTGTTGTTCTTGTACTTTTAGATTTGACTGCAGCATTTGATACAGTGGACCATGAAATCCTGATTGCTCATTTGGAACAGTGGGTGGGCATCAGTGGCACAGCACTGGAATGGTCAGGTCCTACCTGTCACATCGGACTTTCTGTGTCGGCCTTGCTGACTCTGTGTCCTCCACTGCTCCTCTCTCATGTGGGGTCCCACAGGGCTCTGTGCTTGGCCCTCTTTTATTCTCTATCTACTCCCACTTGGTTCCATTCTCAGGAAACATGGCATTTCTTTTCACTGCTATGCGGATAATAGCCAGATCTATGTCCCCCTCAAAAAGTCTGATTCCTACTCTGTTAACCCACTGCTAGAGTGTTTACACGACCTTAAAGCTTGGATGTCTTTACTTTTTCTGAATTTCAATGAAGAAAAGACAGAAGTCATGGTCTTTGGTGGCACTTCTGTGACACCCCCTCCCCGCCCAGTTGATCTGGGTTCTCTGGCACAGTATCGCAAGCCAATTGTGAAAAATTTGGGGGTGAAAGTGGACTCAGACCTTAAATTTGACAGCCAGATTAAAGCTGTGGTGTAGTCTTGCTTTTTCCAATTAAGGCAGCTGGCAAAAATCAAACCAGTCCTTCAGAGACAGCACTTTGAGACAGTAATCCACGCCTTTGTGACCACTCGGGTGGATTACTGTAATGCACTTTATATGGGGGCTAGTGGGTCCTCCATTGCTCGTCTTCAACTGGTACAAAATGCTGCTGCACGTCTTTTAACTGGCACAAGCAAGTATGAGCACATTTCACCTATTTTAGCTTCACTCCACTGGCTGCCCGTCCATTTGAGGATTCATTTCAAAATTCTTTTATTTGCTTTTAAAGCCTTGAATGGCCTTGCCCCACCTTACCTCTCTGAGCTGCTGCACCCCTGCACTCCCAGCCGATCTCTCAGGTCAGCTGACCAGCTGCTCCTGACGGTGCCTAAAGGCTTAAGCTCAGAGGGGATCGAGCGTTTGCTGTTGCAGAAAACTGTTGCTCCAAAACTTTGGAATGGACTGCCTCTTCACATTAGACATGCCACCTCTATGTCTCATTTTAAAACTCTTCTTAAAACCCACCTCTTTTCTTTGGCTTTTGACACCATGTAGAGTGTTGACCTTATGTGTATACTTGCATATTTTTACCTTGTGCGGGCAGTGCATTTTTATTTATTTTAATTATTTTACTTATTTTATTTTATTTTTATTTGTATTGCTTTTATCTTTCTATTGGGTACCTCATCTTTGTATTGTGCTTCTATTGTGTTATCTATTTATTCTGTTTTATCTTTTTGTGCAGCACTTTGGAAACCTTGTGTTTGTTAAAATCGTGCTATATAAATAAAGTGGATTGGATTGGATACCATAAAATTACATAGATTCCCAGATTCCCATTATGAACTAGAGTATATTACAGCTGCTGTGCTACTTCCCTGTAGGCCAGCTATAAACATCCCCATACATGTTTTCACAGCCATGTAACTTAAAGAAAGACTGATGATATTGTTTACACAACCTAATAAGTGAGGAAAAGAGCCATTATTTATGAAGACAGTCGGTGACACAAATGAAAACTCACAAGTCTAACCAGTCTCAGTGAATTATGAATTACACCAAAGTAAAGATTGTTAAAATGATCCAAAACAAAGTGTAAAATGAGATCCATTGCTTGAGTTGTTGAAAGCTACAATCCTGTGCCAAATTATGTTTCAATGTGAAATGTCTAAAGCACTGTAATGTTCACCCAACAACCATACTATATCTAAGATGTATTACCAATATATTCATCAATTATGAAATGGTATTTGAGGTTTAACCTTTGCATTGAATTGTATTGGACAGTAAAGTCCCCCCGTCTGGTCTAGGCTTGCGCTCTCTGGCTTGGTAATAACTTTTTTCTTAAGTGATCCCTCAATCAGCCTTTGAGAATGGACAGAATTGGGTCTTGGGAAATAAAGAAATCCTGTGTACTTACTGTGGTATTTCATGACGTTGGACATTATTCTTTCTGTCTCGGCCTGCCATAGCGTTGCACTCCTTCTACAGTAATACTTAGACATAAAGTCAGAGGTGTGAATGAAAAATTAAGTGATCAGTGCTCAAGGCCAAAAATAAGATTTTTGAGAGGGCGGGAACAGCCTTTATGAGCCAGGTCTTCTTTCACCTATGAGATGTTGGTCTGGAAGCAATTTAACCATTACATTTTAAGACACACAAAAAGGTATCTACAGATTACAGTGTTTTTTTTTGTCATACATCACAGGCACCAAAGTTGAGCTATTGATTTTTATTTTTTTAATAAAATGGCAGAAAAAGGGCCTGGGCAATCTTCCCACTGCTCAACAGTGGGTATGTGAGAGAAAACGTGCTTTTGATGGCTGAATGGTAAGCCTGAATAGTTTCTCTCCTCTGACCTGATCAAACATATGCTGGTAGGCCTATTTCAAACCACATGTTTTCTCATGATTATATCATTCGGCCCATTGCAATTCAAACAAACTAAACTACATCTGTTCATGTTTCTCACCAAAACAAAGATATGCAAAGGTTTATAAGTGTAGTATATCACAGTAGAATATATGTAAAATACTCCTCACAATTGAGCATCTTGGATTTTTTCCTCACAGAGAAATGTAACATTGATGGGCAGCTTTATCTGCTGTCATATCTGTAGAATCATTCATTCATTTTCCATATAAATATCTTTCCTCTTCAGGGTCACAGGGGGCTGAAGCCTATTACTTTTATTACTGCAATGACCTAATGTTATCCCCATGTGGATAAGTATCCATCCGAACAAATAACCTATCTGGAAAAAGTTTGGTTATGCATTATGTGTGCAAGTGATATTGACACTATTTCAGTTATTTAATTTCATGTCTTACCACTTCCAACGTTAAATGTGGTGGACAAAGTCATATTTTAGTTTAGCTCTATTTACAGGGATTAGCCTACTTGGGCAACGCTACCTCAGATGCATAAATGGATAAATAACATTTAATAGGGCTGTCATATCATCTGCAGCCTAATATAAAAAACTTTTTGAAAGATAAATACAAGCCAACATTTGAAAACAAAACTTTGTCCACAATCTGCTGTCCACAAGAAACAGAGATTCATTACTGATTTCCCAAGTTGAGACTGTTGTAAATGAAACTAGAAATGACATATAGTCTTGCTTGTTTTGTACAGACAAGAAACATTAAGTTGTTATAATATATGAAAATATAAAATAGTGGAAAGTAGCTAAGTTTTATATAAAAGTGCCTGATAAAAATGTTATGATGAAATAAAAATGTTGGTAATCGGGAGACATCACTTCCGGCTGCCATTTTTAGGTCAACGTCTGAAGTTGGAGCTGAAATCGAAATCTCGAAATCGAAATCTCTGTTAATGTGCGGGTATTATATATTAAGTTTGATGCTGGACAGAAGACTGCGGGGTTTTGAAATGTCTTTAAAAGAGCGGTGAGTTTGTCTGTTTTTTTCAGATAAATGCTTTTTCTGTGACGCAAAATCAACTCCGACATGTAAAATCGGTGGTTAGCTAACAGTACTTGAAGGTGCCTAAATTCCGTCTGCTAGCAAACAACAGCAAAATACATATAAACTGCTATGTGGTGGGATTCACTAACAACAGGGCAAATAACCCACAATTTAACTAAGTATTTATAAGCTGCCGAACCAAAAAAATGGGGATACGGCCAGGCAATAAGACGCGAGGCATCAGCAGGAAGAATAGAAAAACTTTGAGATCCTGACACTCACTTTGGCTAAAGCTACGTTACGTTATTTTGACAGTGTGCAATTTGTGTCATAGTGGAATGTGGATAAATCAGAAAAGCTATGCAGTATGATGTTTGCAAGTGACTTTGCTTGCTATCACATAGCTAACATTAGCTTACTAACAGCTAACTTGTCCTCTTAGACATAGGTTGCTAAAATAATCATTTGACATGCATTTATATCTAATGTTTTTAGCTAGCTACAGGCCTTTTGTTAACGTTTCAGCCCTTGGATGCATATTGTGGTGTATGTATGGCAAGCTGTTTTAACATTTAATTGAACCACACTCCTATCTGTAATTACATTTTCAATATCCATAAAAGCATTTTTTTCTAGTCAAAATTATTTTCTCAATAGTCATAATGGTAATTAAAGATATCCACAATAATATGCTTACTAGTAGAAATTGTTTTCAAGATATCTACAAATTTGATTGCACTAATAAAAACAAAATGTAAAGGGGCCGTTTTAACACTTAATAGCTACACTGGATATTAATATGCACATATCCGTAATTCAATTCTTCCTAGTCAAAAAGAACATTTCAGATGTCAACAATGACATTGTTCCTATGCGCAATTGTCCTTTCAGATATACACATCATTCTTCCTAGGAAAAATTACGTCCCTTTTGCCATTCATGTGTTTTGGGCTTTTAATTTCAGATATCCACAATCAAAAACAGATATCCACAATACATTTGTGGATGTCTGCAATTGCACTGTTTCTAGTCGTAATTCTAATTGTAGATATCTGAAATTGCATTTTTACTAGTCATAATGCCAACTGTGGATATCCTTAATTACATTTGTACTAGTCAAAATGTATTTTAAGTATTCAAAATTACATTATGTATGTCATGTCTGGAATGTTTTTTTTCTTCCATTTTGGATACATTCAATTTGGTGACAATAACTGTAGATATTTTTTATAAACTATATATGATTTTTGCATTTGCAAAAGATTGGATGATATATAGCATGGTTTAACTGTTGTTTGGGGTCATATTTGACAGGCGTTGGTGTTCATTACTAAAGATGAGGACAGGTAAAGGTAATATTGACGAATGTGTATTGACGAATGTGACAGTTACTCTGAGGTAAGAGATCCTATGCTACATCCTACACAGTGTTTTTAAATCCATTTGCCAATGGCTGGTAAACTGAAAAAATGTTTTTAGTATGTAAGTATTTAGTAAGTATTTTTCAACTGGCCATAAAACTGCAAAATATACAGTGTCATTTAAAACAACAAGCAGGTCCTATATATTTATTTTTTTAAACAGCATACAAAACACACAGTTTACAACATGAACACATCCCCTCCCCCTGACCGTCATCACCCCTTACTCAAAGAGAAATTAAGACAAGATAACATAGCAGGTCCTATTTCTTGAGAACCTGCGACAAACACTGCAGCTCATTGTATTAGCGTTGCTGTCATGAAAAAACAAATCTCCCCTCATCCCCTTATCTCGGTAAATTTTCTTTTAACTGTACTTCCACTGTGCTTGTAATTTTTCCTTTTAGGGCGATTTACTCCTACTACTACTACTTGCAGACTCTCTTTGTGGTTAGCGTGAAATTCTCCTCTGTGGTACCATAGCTACTGTAGATAAAGTAAGCGTGATGGTGGACACAGCAAGAGTCATACGTTGCATGCTGCCAGACAACCACCAGAAACCTAAGCAGAGCAAATTTGGCTCATGGAAGAGTTATTTGAGGAGAAGAAAAGATACAAAAGGTAGGATTTAGTGTTATCCTAGAATGCTGCTTAGAAAAATTAGACAAGGCTGTCTAGATAGGTATTTTCAAAAATGTGTATTTTTTTTATAAGAAGAGGTATGACCTCAAAGCTTTTCTTAAATTAATTATTTGTGGCAGTAAAAGATCTGAATAAACTCTTATTAGGAATATCCGTAGATTTGATGTCATGCACAAACTTATATTATTAATTTAGTTAGTATTACATTTGTATTGTTCCTTTTACACACAGCCTGTAGGAACACTAGTAATGTAGTTCATGAATCTGGGAAATTATTCATCTTTGCAATAAAAAGCAGGTGCACCGCATTATGATTGTTGGAAAAAAATGAAGGAGAATCATGTTGTTGGTAATTACACTGGCCTTATTTGTTTTTGCTTAGAAATGCGAAGACCCTGATGCCAACAGCAAGTACAGTGACCCTGAGAGGTGGGAATGAGTGGGAGATTAAGGTAAACATGGATGACAGCACATTTTACTGATATGCACTCAACTTGACACTGCAAATGGTGTAATCTTAGCCAAAGGGTCTAAATGAGGAATATTTGCCCAGAAATTTGCCACAGTTCATCTTACTGTAAAAAAGGTCTTTATGGTCTTGTTTTTCCATGCATTATTCAAGTTTGATTTCTCAGTGGCACAGTCTGTCTGTCAGGAGGTAGTAGTCTTCTTTTGCATCCTTTGACCAGCCATCTTCTAGCTGAATACCTATGAAAAGAGGGTGTTCGATACAGAAGCGTCAGTGATGCCACATCTCTGCATTTTGGTGGGATGAAAGGGGACTACATGAACAGAAAACCTTCTACTACTGAAAACGGAGACACTGAAATGTTCTGTTTTTTTTTTGGACTTTCCATCATATCATGTCATTGTCAGCCTGTGTACAGTGAGCCTTTAGTTTATATAATGTGACAAAAGTTTTCATTAAAATAACAAGTAAGCCCTGAGTGTGTTATTGTTATGTTAACAGTTTTATCACCGACATTTACGAATAGCTGTTGAGACAACTGTAATACAAAAGGGCTTAGTGAGAAAGTTTACATTGACTATGCAAATCACAGTGGTTCAATAAAACAGCTAAAGTTAAAACATTGCTGTCTCTTGTCATCATAGTGACATGTTTCTGATCTTAATTCACCTGCTATTCTGATCTTCCCTCCTCAAATGCATTAGAAATTAGCGTTAGAAAGGCTCTAAATACTAAGTTGTCATGCTGGGTGTTTTATTTAGCCTAGCTGCAAGATATTTCCAGGTGTTAGGATGCAGATATAAACGAGTAAATGGGTAATACTTGAATTGAACTATTAATTTGACTTAGTTAATAGTTAATGAAACAAGCTAATGTAACATATGGCTAGAACAAGAAATCAGACCTCAATATGGACATGGCATCTTGCATTTTTAGTTAAGCTTATTATGTTGACTGTGCTACCAAAAAGTGTTAGACGGACATGTCTGCTACAGGTGCTGAAAAGATGCTTTTGTTGACCGCAAAATACATTCTCTTTTTTAAAAGCCACAGTAGTACTGGCGCAGCCTGATTAAAGTAAACTGATTATGTTTTTTTATTCAACACAAGAAAGCTCAGGGCTGAAAATGAGGTTAATGTTTGAGTAATATTCCAGCTGCAAAATATTTGAGTGTTCTTTTGTGAATTCCACGTGTAATAGCATTGCATCAACCTCTCTTGAGAGGACCTCAGTTATGTACCATATGTGGCAATAAATGACTTAACAGGTAGCTCATAGAGTGAATAGGATAAAAAAGAGAAACCCAACCTGCATCTGTGACGACCCCCAGTCAGTACAGTGTAAAACTAGGTTTGTGTGGCAGAATGTGCAGCTGTACCATAAATAAATTTTATATACTAGTCTTTGTTGGGATCTGATAGATAAATAACCTTATATCTATCTATCTATCTATCTATCTATCTATCTATCTATCTATCTATCTATCTATCTATCTATCTATCTATCTATCTATCTATCTATCTATCTATCTATCTATCTATCTATCTATCAGTATAGCTGTAATGAACTCTAGATATCTGGTATGTGTGTGTCAGTTAAACTACATGTAATGCATGTTGTTTATGCCCTGTTTTCTTTTACAAAAATATGTCCAGCATTTTTTAGGTAGTATATAGTAGAGGGTCAAGAAACCTGTTTAGATGCCTAATACCTAGTTCTTAGTTCCGTATTGTAAATACCATTTATCAACATTTTATAAGACACCATGTTACCTTTCACTCAGCCAAATGTTTGCAGTATTAGGTCACATGCAGTAGGCTGTTCAAAAGCATTGAGCCAGACTGCACATCTGAATATTATTATCATGAGACACTGTTTCCATGAATGAAACTGAGATGTGTAGGCATAGAGTGATATGTTAAGTTGAGTTTTTAACACAAATAAGGTTGATGTGTGTCCTGGCTGCTTTAGAGGTAGAGCAACATTTGATTCACACAGCCCAAATTACAAGGATATCACAAATATATTTGTTATTTTGACTTAAGGTCATACTGATACCTGACACAATGTTGTTTTTGAAAAATGTCAAAGATCATTCCTGATTTAAATGAGTGCATTTGGCAAAGATGCAATAGTGCAAAACATGTCACTAATGCATTAGATTTAAGGATGTTGTCATAGGGTCCATTCATCGTAGAGAATAACAACAGATGGTTTTACTTGAAGGGGAAATCCTGTAGGGTTTATTTTTCTGGGGCTTTTGCTTGTTCGATAATATTCTTATGCTGGTTAGTGTTTATTATGCAGATACACGCATCTCCAAACCAGCAGGGTCTTCCAGTAAGATTATGAGAAGTTTCTCCAAAAGAGATGATTCTGCCAATATCATGGAAAGGTTTTCTGACAGAATGTGGCAAACATTGCCTCCATATGAGAGTGATTTCCTGCTTATGCTCAAAGTCAACAATGTCAGAAAAGAAAAAAGGCCCTGAAAAGTCAATGAAGCATGTTTTCCCTTCATTTTGGTGGAGTACAGATTGATAGAAATATGTCAAATTATGTCCAGGTAAGACAAACCTAATGACTTAACATTACTTTCTTCTTGAAATGCACTGATTTTGTTGGAATCTAGCTCGTGAGAAACAGAAAACAGTGTCTGATGACTACATTGTTTGGAACTGCTCTAGTCTGTGCTTACATTTTACCTCATTGTTACCACAGAATAATCGATAAAATGTGATGTGTATGACACGTCCAAGAGCCTATGTCCTGAGCAGAAGTTTGTAACTGTAAACCTAGAGAACACAGTTGGCATGCATTAACAGCTGTGCTACAACATTATCTTTGTTCTTATATTTGTTCCAGCTGATTTTAATCTGTTGGCATTCATTAACAGCAGTGTTACAACACTATGTTCGTTCTTATCTTTTTCTAGCTGATTTTTCTTTTTAAAGATTTTTTTGGGGGGCTTTTCTCCCCTTTATTTCAGAGTGACAGTGGATTGACAGGAAAGGTGGGAGAGAGATGGAGGATGACACGCAGCAAAGTGCGGCAGGTCGGATTTGAACCTGGGCCACTGCAAAGGACTCAGCCTACATGGGGCGCACGCTCCTACTGGGTGAGCTAGTGGTCGCCCCTTTTCCAGCTGATTTTAACCTCTATTAATACACTATAATTCTTTATTTTCTAGCAATATTTTTTTTAAAGATTATTTTTTGGGCATTTTAGGCCTTTATTTGTATAGGACAGCTGTAGACATGAAAGGGGAGAGAAAGAGGGAATGATATATGCCATATATATGGGCGCCTGGGTAGCTCACCTGGTAGAGCAGGCGCCCATATATAGAGGTTTTCTAGCAATTTTAAACAATAAATCCATGTTGGTGTATTATGGGAAAGCTAAAACATTGATGATGATGTGCAGCATGTGTGAAATTGCTCCACCATTTGGCCTGCACCATAAATCAACAAAGCTAAAACTTGGAAAAGGTCAGTGAAGTGGGATTTAAGCTCTGTATGGCTGAAGTTAGGGAAATGATCAGATCTTAGTACTGGAAGTTGCATTTAATGTTTCCAAACTTGAAATTTATTGGAAATCAAAGTTATGCCCAAAGGTTAGCAGCACTGTTTAATCTTCACAGATTGTCCATGTTCCCACGGCCTAATGAATTGGGGCACCCACCAAGCCATGTTTTAATTTACGGCAATCTACTGAAGTCACTGTTACACTCATCTGATTGACGCCTTAAAGGAACACGGCGACTTATTGGGACTTTAGCTTATTCACCGTATCCCCCAGAGTTAGATAAGTCCATACATACCCTTCTCATCTCCGTGCGTGTTGTAACTGTGTCTGACGCCCCAACCGCTAGCCTCGCTTAGCCCAGATCCTGGAGGTAACCGGCTCCAACTAGCCTACTGCTCCCTGTGCTAAGCGAGGCTAGCGGTGGGGGCGTCAGACAGAGATACAACACGCACGGAGAAGAGAAGGGTATGTATCGACTTATCTAACTCTGGGGGAATAAGCTAAAGTCCCAATAAGTTGCTGTGTTCCTTTAACTTGTGTCTCCAAACAAAATTTCTTCTATGTTCAGATAATGTGAAGACTTTCTTCCATGTTAGTTAAAATGTAATTTGATCCTGACTCTACCTGAAACTAGATTAAATTGTAAGTAACTGCCTAACCAGAGTGGTTGTCCAGAAACTCACACCAACCAGGGAATGTACTGTATGTTTTTCTGTTCATCAAAACAGCTAATAGGGTACATGTAATGTGGCAGTGTATTCATGTTGGGCTGTAATACTATCTCTTTGGAATTCTAACAAGTCTTTCCACAACTGCAATCATTAACATAATGTTGCTGTCCGGTTTGTCAACACACAACATTCTTTAGCAAAACTGTTGCTGGATGTTATTAGACCGTGTATTGGGCATTCGACTCTGCCAACCCGGGTTGGATGTCTCCATTGCAATTTCAACATCTGAAAGACCAAACACTTAAGCAGATGTAATCATTTGGTACACGTTGTGCTAACATAACCTTGAAATTAAGGAGGATTGATTCAGTCTTTTGAATTTTGATGCTACCCAGATGTGAATCATTTTTGTGTCAACAGTGCTTTAGTATTTACTAGAAAGCCTAGTTTTAAATGACCATGTTTGTATGTTTTGTCATAAACATGATTATTGTTTTTTTGTGGGGTGTCTCACAAAAAATCAGGTATAATTTTTGGTATCAACATTTATTTTCATCACATCTAGTTTTGTCCAGCCGATGCCCAGATTTTTATTCAGCTGATTAATTTATTGTAAACATTTAGATTTTTGTTTTATTTATAGTTTTACATGTATTTAATCCACAATAGCTCATTTCCATGGTTGAGATGTAGTCAAACTACAGTCAGTGTATGGCATGTTGTACTGCAGATTAATTACTGTTTCATATTTTCTAGATTGCATGCAGTAAGTTCTTTACTGCCAACTCAAAAATCATTAATCTACAGGCACTTCACTTGACACCTTGTTTTCATTTTGTCCTTTTGGTTTGCATGTTGGATACTTAAGAAAGGGAAGTCTCCATCTACAGTATGTAAACACAATTCAGACTTGTTCGGAAAGGTTAATAGTTTTCTCTTTAATCGAGACAAGAATTCAAATCTCTTTTGTCATTCATTTAGGAGTTTTAAATTAATGGTAGGCTGCTGATGACCTGTGTAATTAAAATGTACCCTTGGCAGTTACCATCGGCAACATCTCCTCTACAGTTATTCCTCCCACAACACTAGCACAGCTGAACCTACAACCAGAGACAAAATGTCAGGAGGATCACCAATTTATTCAGCAGAAAAGTCACACCTTACTTAACGTGTATCAAAGTAGACTAGTAGCTGATGGATTGCATGACCCCTTTACATTTCATGTGGAATAATATTATTCCTTATTCAGGGAAAAATAAAAACAACGAAATATCTGCCTTAACACAAATCTGACACCACTAGTGATTTATAGCAAACAAGAGCAGATTTTGTACAGTCCCATTGTGCATTTGTGACAGTGACATATAACATGAGAAGTTTATTTGAATGTGAGCTCATATTTCTGGCTCTCTAGTATATCAGCTGCCTTAATGTTATCCCTGGAAAATACATTAGGCTGCCTTGTTGACAAAGGTTAACATTAGTTATTATTAGCACCTGAAATATTACAAAGCTGATTTCATATTACACTGTTGGAACTATCTTTTCTAAAGTGCTACAGTATTCTCATCTAAAGCTGTTAGGTACACTGTGTGGTTGCACTATGTCGAAAAATGCCATTGAAAATACCTTTGGTTGGAGAATTTAGGCATATCCAGGTGATAAGCTGCACTATGATAAGATTATAAAGTTTATTAATGCTGGTGTTCAGAAGTGTTTGACTGTGACTGAACTTAGCATTGCAACCAGGACACTGTGGTGACTGTACGAGTAAAAAATAATAGTACAAATTTATTTTTCCTATGCAGTGAAAATTATAGGTATAATTCTACTTAGCCAATAGTGAAATCAAAACCATCTATACTGATGGATCAGCAAAAATGAAACATATTTAGAATACTGTTTAGTACTTTGTACTGTAGTGCCTTTGTTACATCTCTTGCATGTAGAATTATCAAACTCAACTTTACATTGACTTGATAATGTCCTTTTGAGCTCACATCATTATTTTAAATTCAGTTAGAGTAGTTTTGAAAGATTGGATAACTGTCTGTACTTGTTTACAGGAGTAGGTAGTGAAAATAACTAACTTAACATGCATAACATACCATGCCACATAGTTTGAAGTTGTCTTATTTATATGATTACCATTCAGACATAATGGAAATGATAAACTGTTCCTGTCTAAAAGCACAATTAATCCTTAATTTAATTTATGTTGAGTAATATTCCCTGAAATCTTCTGAAACATTTCAAACAGTAGGCCATGTGTGTGCCTCCCTCCTTGCCAGTACCTGGTGTCTGATGATTTAATGGTGACTCAAGAACCGAGGCATGAACAGAACCTGAGGTTTAAGCAAGTTAGATTGTTTGTCTAATCAATGGTGGTAAAGGGGGTGGAATCACACAAAGAAGTTGATATCAATGCAGACCCTCTATATGAATGTGAACACCCTCAAATACCCTTCAAGTATGCATGGTAAAGCACATGACAAAGATGTTTCCCTACTCTGCCATGCTATTCCTCATAATAATATTCTCAATATATATAATAGTGACATATCTCACCTCTTCTTTATATGTGGTTTCAGATGTTTGGCAATTTATGTTTTTACAGTTGTGTTCAAAATAATAGCAGTCCAACATCACTAACCTCATAAATCAAATCTTTTGGTAGAAGTGATATTTCTACATGGCAAATAATTTACTAGTAAGTGTTGTAGAGTCATAGAAAACCAATACATTCTGTGTCATTTAATCTGTAATTGAAAGGGGCATGTTCAAAATAATAGCAGTGTTGTGTTCACTTAGTGAGGTGATTGATTCTGTGAAGAAACAGGTGTCAATTATGGTCCATATTTAAGGAAGGAAGGAAGGAAGCAAATGTTGTGCATGCTGGTTATAGTGCATTTTCACACTGAAATACAGTGGACTTTGATTAAAAAGTTGATTGGAGAGGGGAAAACATATAAAGAAGTGCAGAAAAGTATAGGCTGCTCAGCCAAAATGATTTAAAATGCCTTGAAATGGCATCCAAAGCCTAACGACATGGGGAAAAACGGTCAACTACCATTCGAATGTATCGAAGAATAGCCAAAATGGCAAAGGCTCAACCAATGACCAGCTCCAGGAAAATCAAAGAAGACTTAAAATTACCTGTGAGTACTGTTACGATCAGAAGAAGACTATGTGAAGCAGAGCTATCAGCTAGAAGCCCCCGCAAAGTCCCATTGCGGAAAAAAAGACATGTACTGAATGGGTTGAAATTTGCCAAAGGACACATTGACTGGCCAAAGGAGAATTCTGTGGACTGATGAGAGCAAAATTGTTCTAGAGGCCGCAGACAGTGTGTCCGACGACCCTCATGCACTGCATTCAAGCCACAGTACGCTGTGAAGACAGTAAAGCATGGAGGTGCAAAAATCATGTTATGGGGATGATTCTCATACTGTGGTGTTTGGCCTATTTATCGCATACCAGGGATCATGGATCAGTTTCAATACATCAAAATACTTGAAGAGGTCATGTTGCCTTATGCTGAAGAGGAAATGCCTTTGAAATGGGTCTTTCAACAAGACAATGACCCAAAACACACCAGTAAGCAAGCAAAGTCTTGGTTCCAGATGATCAAGATTGATGTTATGGAGTGGTCAGCCCAATCCCCAGACCTCAATCCAATAGGTGACATCAAAAATGCTGTTTCTGAGGCCAAACCCAGTAATGCAGAGCAATTGTGGAATGTAATGCAATCGTCCTGGGCTGGAATACCTGTTCACAGGTGCCAGAAGTTGGTCGACTCCATGCAACACAGATGTGAAGCAGTTCTCAGAAATAATGGTTATGCAACTAAATATTAGTGCAGTGATTCAAAGTAAAGCAAACCCTTGAACCCACAATTTTTCAGTTCATACAGTAAATGTTTGGGTTTGTAAAGAAAAATGCAAATACTGCTATGAACAGCCTAATATGCATTGATATTATGGAATTAAAAGCTATTCTAAGGATTTTGAGCATTATTTTTAAAAACACTGGTATTATTATTTTTTTTAAGATTATTCTTTGGGGGCTTTTCCCTTTATTATAGTGACAGATGAAGACGTGAAAGGGGGAGAGAGATGGGGGATGACACGATGCAAAGGGCCGCGGGTCGGATTTGAACCCGGGCCGCTGCAGGACTCAGCCAACATGGGGCGAATGCTCTTACTGGGTGAGCTAGAGCCCATCCTTCACACTGCTTTTATTCTGAACACAACTGTATATTGAAGACATCCAGTTTAGGTGTACAGTTACCATGCGTATGCATTAGTGTGGTTTTACAAATTCCTAGGGTAAGCTACTCTGCCAGTGTGGTGACAGCAGTGCAGCTAAAAGCTTATCACTTTATTGTTTTTGTTGTGTTTAGCTTTCCAAGAATCGCTTAATTCTACTGAGAGTGATTGATTAACTTATAAACCAGAGGTCATGTGAAATAACTTGCAGCCTGCCACCTTGTGCTTTGTTTCTGATTCATCTAGACTGCACAAAAAGGTTTTATATGATATCATTAATACATAGAAAATACAATAAACATACAATACAAAACGTAGAATGATGTAGAACTTAGAATTTTTGATCTTTGTTTTCATGAGGGACTAATATTTGTCTGTTTGATAATGGATCAGTTTTACCCAAGTGATTTGCTTTAACATTGAGCTTTATGCATGTTTCAGGTTTCGACCTTAAACACCGTCTTGTACTGTATTTACTGTAATTTACAAGATTAAGACCATCTATTATTTTTGGTTGTAAAACCATACTTAAAGAAAAGATGGCAACTTTTTTACATGGTTAAATTCTCCTTCCTTACCTGTCTAAAATTATATTAGCTCTAATCTCACATTTTGACACATTAAATCCTTGGGGACAATGACAGTTCTATAATTCTTATTTGCCCTTTTATTTCACTTGTGCACCCCACAACCGAATAAATACTCACTTTATGGTATAATTATGGTTTTAATCAATATAATGAGATCAAAGGCTTCCTTGATTTGTTTTGTTAGCCTGCTGGAGAGTCATATTGGAACATATATCAGAAAAACCGTCTGCATGTGTTAACAACCCATTAGAAATAGGTTGTTAACACATGCAGACGTGTGCATCTAGATAAGTTCAATTAAAAAAACATGTTGCAGTCTAAATAATTTGATTCGCCAAGACTAGGTTCCCTTTGAAATCAAAAGTCTAGTCGTTGCTTAGAAAGCATGACATTGAAAACAAAATACATCACCTCTGTGGCCGTCTCATGCTCCCAAGTTAGCAGTATAACAGCACTTCCTTACATTCTTGGTCTGTTTGTCCCTGACAAAAAACATCCACTGTTAGTGGTCTCCATGACTTCTGGCGGTGTCGAAAGATGAGTTATTTTATTACATTTATCTAGCTATTTTTTAAAAAGTATTTATATTTATTGCCCCTAACTATTTAATATGAAAAGTTGGAAGTGGTCACAAGTCATCACATTTATTACTCAAGTTACACTTGGCCCTGTTTAGTTTGTAATTGTTGAATATCACTGTGTGATATTCAAATGTACAAAAAAGTAAAATACAAAATTAGGAGTTTTGGGCCAAATAACTCCCTGTTGGATCCATATAACCAACATACTGTTAAATGTGGCCAACCAATAAACATTTGCAGATTGGAACGCCAAGTTATTATTTGTATAAAATAAGTGGTTACATATGTTTTCTCTTGAGGTCTGTACTCCTACTAAATATTTATATAAAACATATGAAGGAGCCAATGTTTGACTACATTGATATGATGGTCTGGATTTTGTATTTAGCCAGGGCTGCTATACTCTACTATACAGTTGATGTTTCATTACTGAAAACCAGGACCATAATGTCTGACGTCATTGTAAATGTCCATTATCAGACACGGTTTCCTTTTATTTCATTGAGAAACGTTACATTCTAGGCTTCGGAGATCTCTAATATTTTCAAATCATCCAATTGTGGTCACGCCAGTCTAACAGGCTACATTGAACAGTAGCTCGACGCAGTTATTTTTGTCATATTCTTCATTACAGTGACTAATTATCCACCTTACATTTAAACCTAACATTACACTAGTTCACTCAAGCACTCATAGCTATCTCCTTTTAGCGACTTCGCTAATCCCACAGTAGTTTACACGCTATTAGCTCTGTACTTAGCAATTTAGCTTAGTACAGTCAAATAAGTGCACGTCAAATTTAGCTATTCCTCTGCCTCCTAATGTGATAATTGTACATGCAATAACTGTAGTTTATTTGTCATGTTGGAGGCAAAGCTCTGCACCAGGGAAACTCGATCGTTAACTGCTGTATCTTAGTAACGTTAATTGGTGTGGGCTGACCTAATGTAGCTCCCGTCCCCTGGCAGCAGCCGGGAAGCCAGAGAGGCAGAAGTGTATGAAGTATGCATGGATGTTAAAAAAGGTTGTGTTTTTTGTCCACTCTCCATCTTACACTGAATCACCAAAGTCATAAATTATGATTGAATAACACATGGTGTTTACACCATCTTTCTTGCTATTGCAATTTCATCACTCTGACCATTTTCACTTTTTAAAACTGACCAAAGGTTGGGATGCTAGGTTTATGACAGTTATCCAAAGGACATGCATTTACTTCTATTTATGTATCCATTTCTGTAACTACACGTGCAAAAATCCAACATTTGTGTTTTATGTTAAAAACGAATTCATCCATTATACTCAAAAACACCAAACGTCATTCTCAACTGTAAGAAATACTGTAGTATTCTTACTTGATTGTGAATCAGGAACTCTCAGGACTATCAAGTCTTATCAAACCTTTAACCTTTTATGCCCGCAGTTTGATCTAACAAAGGTCCAAAAGGTGTGTACCATGCCATAGTTGCACCAGAAGCATTTTTGTGTTATATGCCTGGCGAGGTCTGTGGAAATGTCTGTTCTGGGCTCTTATTGCTTTCTTTTAGTAACACAGTTTGTCCTGCCTGTCGAAACTCTTGACAAGACAGTCATTCTACTTTGATGATTTATGAAGCAATGACACAAAATCTTGATAAATTAGTTAGTCATTTTTTGGGGGGTTTTCATTTTTCGAAAGGGCGTTATTGAGCTTTGATTTGATATCACACCTCTGAGGTTATAATGGCCAACTGTAGTGTGCCTTACTTTGTAATTAATGACTTTAAACTGGAGTCACCCTGTGGCTGACATGAAGTTGTGACTTCGAATTTCCATTTGTATATTTTCAGGCAGTTCCTACCACATAAGTAATTAGCAGTTATTGCCTAAACATATGCACATAGTATAACATAAAACTAAAGGAACAAACAAACAAGCGGTTTATGATAGACAGCTTGTATTTTGCCTTTGCTATAAATGTTGGCATGTGAGCCATCAGGCTGTTAAAAGGGTCTGCACTGATCATGCAACATGTGTAGTCATCTGTCAGCCAACAATCCTTCACTCTCTTTCAAGCTTTGACTGTCTCTCAGAGCTGAGAAGTCTGATCAAGCCACAGAGGCTGAGGCCACTGATTAGAAGAGATGAAAAACAGTTGAACTGCACCAGTGATAACACCGTGAGTATAGCAGAAAGCATGGCAGGAGAAGCAGAGCAAGCCAAAAACAAAGTGGCCCATAACAGTAGACAATAGAGTAGTCTTTTGTGAACCTGTTCATTTGAAAGCCTTGAAATACTGTTGAACTATTTCCTCTTGCCTCATACACATAGCTTTATGAAGAATCTTTTGTGTGCTACATTAAAGTGCTCATATTATGCTCATTTTCAGGTTCATACTTGTATTTAGAGGTTGTACCTGAATAGGTTTATGTGGTTTAATTTTCAGAAAACACTATATATTTGTTGGACTACACATTGCTGCAGCTCCTCTTTTCACCCTATGTGTTGAGCTCTCTTTTTTAGCTACGGAGTGAGACATCACACTTCTGTACCATCTTTGTTGGGAGTCGCAGTAATGCGCAGTAAGTTCTGCTAGCTTGTCAGTTGCAGAGCATGAGGGAGTGCCACGCTAGCAGCTAGGCGAGCATTATAACGTGTGTTACAAAGTGATGCACGTTCGTCACTGAAGTAAATGCTGGACTACAATAGAGCTGTTTGGAGCAGTTTGTGAACAGTGTTTTCTCTGGAAGATGGTAAGTCCCTTTGGGGTGGACTTTGGGCTTTTTCACTTTGTAAACCTATAACGTGCACAAAAAGATATATAACACAATAAGGAAGGGGAAAAGCCAAAAAGCATAATATGAGCACTTTAAAGGATAATATTATAGTATACTGTGCTTAGTTATTGTGATGAATCACAAAAGCCTGTGAAAGTATGTGGGGGATTTACATGGGGATACTATAATAACTTTAATCATTAACTTTCACTGTTCATTTCATTGTTGTATGTGTATTCAAATTATGAGTTTAATTTGTTATCAGCCATTTTGTGGTTGGTTTCTTAGCTAGGTTCTTGAAATGGAGAAAAGTCTTAACATGGATTGTTTAGTTGAATATATTTACAAGTGAAGTTCCAGGTGCTCTGGTTTCCTGCCATAGTCCACAGATATAAATATCAGGTGGACTGGAGATTCATAATTACCCAAAGGTATTGTGGTTGTCTTTCTAGCTCTGATAGTGATGTGGTGGACTCTCAGCCAGTTTAAGGTATTTCCATATCTTCTACTTAAAAAGGTAATTTTGTGTCGCAGAAAAAAAAATCTGTGTATTGATTATATATTAAGTATAATTTGTGAGCATATATTTATTGTCATCTGTGCCATTGGGGGGAAATCCTATGCATTGTTGTCATCTTCAGTGAACAAAGAAATGCATTCTCTGTTTATATGTGATTGTTGATTTCTTGAAAGTTTATTGTTTTCCTAAATAGTTATCCAGTTACATTCTTTTATTGCATGCAATGAGAGTCTTGTGAAATTTCTTTAAGGTTTATTTCACAACGTGCATGAGAAGATTTGATTTTATCCATAATATGCCTGTCAGACAGTATTTTTTGGAAGAGGCATTGCCAGGAAATGAGTCAGTTGTGTTCCACCAATGACTCTGAGACAAGCTATTAAATGATTTACTGACCTTCTGGTATATATTTAGTTAACATAAAATCCCTATTTATTATTTCAAAATATGGCACGGTCTAGACAACATGAATATCACACAAGGTTCCCAGGGAACTGTCACCTAAGGATACACATTAACAAAGGTGAATGTTACTAGTGGCAGTATATAGAAGCAATGAGAGTCAGCACTCCTGGGCTAAGTGTTCATCAACGTATGTCTTACTTATCAATAAATATCTATATAATATCAGAACAGCATGAAAACCAAGGCATTGTTGTTGAAGAAAATATGAAAAAGCCTTTATTGATGCGGCTAATGCATAACAATAGGTAAATAACAATAATTATTATTATTATTCACAATAATTCTCTACTTTAGTGGGTGCCAATACTTTCCTTACACTGACCCTTTGCATGCTCACAACCTATGAGAATAGCCAGACACAAGCTCAGGCCCAGCAGTACACCAGGCCGCCTAGCACTCGTTAGATAAGATGAAAAGAACAGGAGCAGCAATCACTGCAGAGGTCTTGTACTGGCTAGGCTGAAGCTTTACTACAAGTAAAGATAATTGTGTTGAAGCTGCGTGCCTACTGATGATGGATGATTTAAACGCTGTTGTCCATTAACATTGCATTCTTGCTGCATTCTCAGCTTGCTCCTGATTGGCTTAGGGTGATGTCAAACAGGACTTTTGCCAGTTGTCAAAATCACAGACTGGAATAGCATCCAGCTGGAAAGATACAGTGATGACAAGAATAATCACATCTTCACTGAAAACCTACCATCAGCATATGTGGATATGATCTTGGAATGACTTAAGTTAGCATGATACTACTACAGCATATCTAGAACTAATCCTGTTTAATGACAGATATTTTGCATTGTGCCACATCTTGTGCCACATTTCTGCCACAGTTTACATGCACTCGGTGCGTTTACATGCAGTTTCAAAAACAATTTTATTCGGGTTGAGGCATGTAAAAACTGGAGTTCTCATAACAGACCTAGAGAACTCCTTCAGTAACCAGGGTATTCCTGCATGTATACACCTTAAACGGAGTATGATTGGTATAAGCGTCTGCGCATGCTTCAACTGCTCCAGTTTTTGAACTGGAAATAATCCGTCAGCACTGTGAGTCGTAGCCGTTGCTATGATACCATACAACAAAACAGCGTTGCCCGAATTAGCGGGCCATCAGCAGCAAAGAGCCTGCGGCCCATGATCTGTTTTACTCCCCGCCAAGGCAGCAGCAGACACCGGGAGATAGCTAAACAGATTGTCCACCTGCTGGCTAACGTTTAATTAGCTAATGCTAACAAAGTTAGCTTGCTAATTCCACCCGACACTGGTTAGATTTAATGATCCAAACAAGTTGTCAGTCATCTGGCGAGAGCACTGTGCTTTCCTACGCTGTGACAAAAGTGTGTTAATGAAACATTAAGTTGTTACATTTTACCAATTTAGTGGCGGCCGGTGTGATTTTGACATAGGTCAACTGGAAGAAAATGCTAGTTGTACGTTGGCAGAGCGCCACCTACTGTACCGAAGGTAGAGTTACTCCTGTCATTCTTCCCATTGTTCCCCACTCATGTATACCGGGGAGAACTGGCATAACCCGGTTATTCACTTAACTAGAGTAAGACTATACCATGGTTACTGCTGTGTATGTAAACACACAGTTTGTCTTTTTTTCTGCTTGACAGTTAT
Source organism: Gymnocephalus cernua (assembly GCA_023631565.1). NCBI lineage: Eukaryota > Metazoa > Chordata > Actinopteri > Perciformes > Percidae > Gymnocephalus > Gymnocephalus cernua. The sequence continues at coordinate 19,802,758 of CM042430.1, forward strand.
GTGCTTTCAGAAAAGTTATCTGTCAGCATTAATTTAGAAAAACTGATGTGGCAATTCGGATCTATTGAGCCTGTTACACCTTGAATCACAACCATCAAGGGTAGCCTACAGTTTTTCTCTCTTGTTGAAAACAGCTGAAAACAAAATCAAGAAATGAGTTATTGATGCAGCCTCAGACAAAATATATTGTGCATTTACTCCCTTACTTTTTTAAAGCTATACTCTCTTTTAGTGCTATGAAGTTGTAGATTGTTTTCTAAAACATGACTTGTGGTAAAAGCGAACATATTTCCAGAAACATATCTGCAAGTGGCCACAAGATACAAGCCTCTGTGATGCAGGACCTTTCTGCTGACGTGTACTTCAGAGACTCCTGAGAGGATCTGACCACAATTTAGTGAATTACACTTTGATGAAATACGGAGGCAAATTACACTGTATTTTGCAACATTTTGAACAAAACGTAGACATTTCTTAAATTTTTAAGTTGTCATCATTATATAGTCCTGTAAAGTCCTGTTCTGTATTGCTCAAATTACAACATATTTAAAATACTGAAATTGAATACACATTCCATTTTGACTTTCTGTAAGATGTATAGAGCGTACTTCTCTTGTCAGTCAGTGGCTCCTTATTGTAATTATGTAGTTGTTAAAGGTCAGCTGTGTAATACTGTCACTGTGTTTACTGGACCCAAGTACGTTAAACTTTTGTGTAGCAATATTGTACTGATTTATTTCAAATCATAAACAGATTGTTTGTTGCTAACTGAATTTGATTACAGCAGGTTTTTAATCACTTTGCCACACTGCCACGCAAATACACTTCTAAAACTGTTACGGGTGTTAAACAATGTAATGCGTGCTACCTGTTAAATCTAGCTATGGTGGTCCTCATAACACATGACATGACAATAAACTTTTTAGAATATGGAGAAGACTGTGACAACAGACATCAGTTACTTAAACAAACAAAAAGGAAAAAAACTGGCACATCCTGGGCACATCTTAGTTCACATTTTCCTCTCGTCATTCCCTCCCAGGCGTACACAGCTGCTGGAAAACAAGAGAACAAGAGGCACTTCAGGAGAACTGGAGTAACAGAGAACAGGGGGTGTTTTCGTTTCCCTCGTGTCTACATTCAGACCAAGCTGGCACTGCTTATTTAATTAGTTTGCATACAAAACAATAATGCCAAACCCTTCCTGAGCATGTTCAGTGGACATATCAGAGACATTACGCAGTGGTTTTGCCCCATTAAGCATCCATATTTTTATGCCAAGAACCACATCCAGAAATTAACAGGCCAGCTTATAGATATATGAATGTGAGACAACTGCAACAATGTGCCAAAGGGATTGTCAGGAAAAAGTCTGTACTGTTGAATAGTGCATCTGTTTCATGAGGAAATGTTCACTCTGATAGCTTATTCTTTCACTACCACCCCGAGTGAACAGAACTAATGTTTTTCGAAACGGCAGTGCCACTATGTATTGGCTGAATTGTGGGCTTGGGAAAGAAATTCATTAGAAAGATTTGCAAACCTGTCCTTACAGGTCAGGTTGTATCCAACAAGCTTGCTTCTGTGTTAAAGCATAAAATACAAGAATCTGGTCTTCTGAAAGTATGTGAAATCAATGGAAGATGTGTCTTGAGCACAATAGGTGAGAAAAGCAGTACTTGCCAACGATAAAAGAAGCCATAGAAGTAATGTGTAAATGATTGGTTTGACAATGGCTTTCATGTCACATAAAAAATTCTATGAAACTACTATTAAACTTCCATTTACGAGTGCTAGTGCTTGCAAACCTAATCAGGGAATGGCTATTTAAGGCACGGGCTTACAGAGGCTCAAAACTCCAAGGTTTTGGATGCCCCGAAAGACATGAGAAATAGATGTGCATGGCCCTTCCCTGCAAATTTAGTATGGTTTGGTTGTTAGCAGCGTGCACCATTTTGGACCAGAGGAAAAATGGATGCAAATGTGGAGAGTGGCATTACTGTTGCTGCTATTTAATGCACAAAAAAATGATTTACTCCTCCCCTAAATCTTCCTGTTAGATGCTAGTAAATAGAAATAAATATGGCACATTTGTTTGTGCTTAAACCAATAGAACAAAGGATTTATTGTGGGATGTAATTTAGTTGTCTGAGCTACAGAGTACAATAACAAAAAATTGAGCTCAATATATCTGTCTTTTATGAAAAAACAGGGTCATTAATGCTTGCTGTTCTTAATATGATGATTACCATTTTATCCAATATACACCTTTACCTTATTGCTGTTTTTTTTGCCTTTCAATGCAAAATCCAAGAAATAAGGCTCAGCAAGGAAAAACTATCCGGGAAAACACAAACAGGTTATTTGGCTAACTCAGACTGATGAAGCCTCATTTTATCTTAATCTTTAAATTCTGATTACATTTTTAAACCAGTTAAATATCTAAGGTTTACGATCTTATTTTGTTGATTGACACCCCCAACAAAGCCAAAGCAAATGTTAATTTAATCTATATTACAAAAACTACCTGCTCTTTAATGTTAAATAAAATCATGGAGAATGGTCAAGTCAGGAAATTGCTTATGTTTGATTATCTGCCATAATCCTCAAAGGTGCTACACATTTCATTTCAGCCTTCCAGTCTTGTAATAATTCCAATTTGCTCAGCTTCACGTTGCAAAATATGTAGCCTTAAACTCATCCTGCAGCCCTGTTATTATGACCCCTGTACCTAAATGTCCCCAAGAGATGCTGTACATAATTTACACAATGTTCAAGATTGAGAGCGTGCTGTGAATCATTTACCATTTCGAGTGTCTGGATATGTATGGACTACAAACAACCAGCGTTGTACAGTTAAGTCTCCAATATAACATTTATTAGATGGATTATCCAGTGCTTTCCATTAGTATGCTAAGTATGCTTCTATTAATCTTAGGCCACCTCTGCCCCTTGCAACTGTTCAATCAATCTGTATGAACTCTGTAATCAATGTCATTTGACAGCTGCATTCTGTACAATTCTGACCAAATAAGACTTACCAAGCTTGTTTGACTGTAGTGTATTTAGTAGGTTAAGAGTAAACTAGAAACTGGTTTATCAAAACGGCTTACTATACAGTATGATAGAATCAATGAATGTTTGAAGTTTGTTGAGTAATTGAGTAGCTTAATGAGTAGTTGTGCAACTGCACATGGCTTGGCAGTTCTAGACTTTCCAAATGTTATCGGACCGAATTGATCAAATTCTGATTGTGAAACGAATCATTTCTCGGTGGTTGTGACGCTCAAAAAAATGTATCTACTGGTTTACAGATGGCTCTTTTGCCATGTACTGTAAGTCTGTGTAAATAAGTCTTTTTAGGCCAGAGGGCATTACGTGATGGGGCGGGAGTTGCAATTCCACTGTTGGACTGCTATGTTCACTTTTCTTCAAAGCCCAGTGCACTTCTTGGAGGCCTGGTCTAAAGTGCTTGTTTTATTTTTTTTTCTTTAATTGAGGTATTTTAATGTAATTGCTTCAAATTATAGGTCAAACATTGTTTTGTTAATTCACTAGTAAGTGTACTCTCTCTCAACTTACATACATGAGACACTGACACTGTCAGATTTCATAACATACACAACAACCCTGAATTAAACAATAACCTTTTCTTATTTCCGTTTAAAATGTTTATAACTTTGCATATTGTTTTAAGCTGCACCAAAGCTACAACAATAGTTGACCTTAGTGCATTACTGTATGTACTTTACCTAGCTATTGTATATGCCAAATAAAACGTACACGGCACATTGTCTCCTCTCCCTGCATGATACATTCAACGTGAGACCTAAACTGGCCTGGACGAGTGTACACTTTCCTACCCAAGAGGGGCTGTGCTAAACTGACTCAGCCAGCCGCCGTGTCATTTCGAGTTGCACGTTCTGGAGCCGGGCCTGCTTGCTTGGGATCTGCTTTCCAGTGTCCTTCGTCAGTGTTGGGACTCTGCAAGCTCGCCCTCTGTGTTGTAGTTCAGGTTTTAAAAGTTGTATTTACTGTACAAAAAGTTGTCGTGGGAAACAAGAAAACGGCTTTTCAATAAATACTGTATAGTCTTTCAGAGTCTTTGTCTTCAATAGTTTTTTCCGTGTGGAAACGTGTGGTTTGAAGCCGTCAGCCTGCTCTCCTGAATGAATCTCATCAATGGATCCTTCCCCACCTGCCGCTTGGGCCGGGTTAAATCAGCTTCACACAAACACGCCCCCTCATGTTTCATATGTCAGATCAGTTCTGACCCTTATCAAAACTAACCTGAAAGACCTACACTGATATAACAGGAGCCATTTGTTGGACTGCAATCAATAATCAACTTTGCACTGCAACTACTCCACTTCGTATCAGTGGTAATGTTGTATTATATTATCCTCCCTTACAACAGGATCTCATCATATGCAGGACATAATGTTGGAAAACACAGCATAGAACTAAGATCAAACTAATTGCCGAATAGTCTAATATACATAAAGGCTTTACTATACTTTATCTCCTTGCTCTACGTTAGAGTTCCTGAGGAACTTGTTTTGTCTGTGACCAGTCTACCTGTGTGGTCAGAATAGCTAAGCCAAACAGCTGCTCCTGTTATTCATGTTTTCTCTGTTGTCTTTATTTTAAGCAATCTGCCCCAAACCTCTTGTGTGCTCTATCATATGACTCCAATATTTCTATTGTTACTCTCTTTATTTGTATCTGGGTTTCATCTCATAAGTGAATAAAAGCTGATCCACTTTGTGTTGCACAAACAGACCTATTTTTTGTTCAACCAAAGGCAAACAATTTTCCAGAGGTGTGTACCCAGGGTGTAAGGGTTTACATGACCTGGTTATAACTTAATATAAGTCAGAAGTATTTCCACACTTAAGAAATATGTATTTATATACATAGGCTGTAGATGTAGTCAGTGACACTAGAGAAGTTGTCACTCAGTCTTCATGTTTAGGGACTCGTCTACTCATAAAGGTAGAATTCAATTGCTGGCAAAAAGATGTCAGACAGATGCATCAGTTGCATAATTATTTACTAACACTAATTATTGCAGCAGTTATTTAAAGTCTCTTGCAGGTTTCTGATAGTTTAAAAGAACCCTCATCAAGTGAAGCTGGTATTTATGTTTTGTGGGATGGATGTTTTGAGCCAAAACAAAGTCCAGAGCCATGCTTCTCTTAAAGACAATTGCCGTCTGAACTGTCTACTTCTAATCAATGTGTAAATGTTTCCATTCTTACAGTTTACCAAATATTACAGTACCTTTATCCTCAAAGAGTATATTGTACACCTGATTTTGCAGCAGCATGACCTTCCAAAATGTTACAATACAAGTAACGTTAGTAACCTCTTTTGATTATTTCATATTTTAGGAACGGTGTTATATATGTAATATAAGTGAAGGACATAGGAAATATTTTTAGGGTGAGCGCTTATTTGATATTGATGACAGGTCTTTCCTTTTTTATTAGTTCATATACCATAGAAGGATACAGTATTTTAGTTGATTATTTTCTTTTTCAAAATATTATTTTTCTATTCTTCCATGCCTTATTTAAGGTTGATGGTCATAATTTGCTGTGTTGATACTGGAATCTAGCTACCATGATTCAGTATGCTGTTATCTCTCATTAAGTGCCATTAAGTCTTATTATTTTTGCTTTAAATGAAGTGTCTTTTGCTATGATAATGATTTATGGCATAACATTATGGTGCAGAGCAATACCTTAAATGTGCAAGAACATGGCGTTGTGAGTTCAGTTCAAATTCCTAGAACTTTCTTAAAGTTAATTTAAAAGCTATAAATTTGTCCTCGTCACAGTATTTAAAGCTCATGTAAGTCATATTTTAAATATCATTAAAATCAAATTAATCGCTGCAGACACGACACGAAATGGTTGTACCTCACCTATGTCATTAAATGGTTGTGAGCTGAACTAATTGCGTGACTAGTTAAGAAAGTCATACATTTACAGTAGCAAGCCAATTAGACTTATATATTTTGTCAGGAATTGCAACCAAACCAAGGACAGGATGAAAGTTAGCTGCAATGGATACTGGATTTACACTGGACAGAACAGGACCGTTTGTACTCTCTGTTTGAGGAGAGTACAGAGAATGAGAGACAGAAACAGGAAGAGCTGCATTTAGATAAAAAGTACATTTCTTGAATGGTTAGGGCCTCAGTAAGTTCCCGAAATGGATGTCATAGTTCCTTTGATTGTTTTGAACAAGCACGTTTTTGGAAAGTGTGTCCTTTGAGGGTGTGACCCACTTTGACTTGGTGTGAGAACTTGCTGGCTTATCTTTTGGATTGGGTCAGTCTTTCTACAGTCTGCCATTGATTGATGTTCACCCACTAAGAACACACACTGAGTAAACTAAGGTACTTAGTACTTATCACATATGGTGAACTCCCTTCTGTTGACCACAGAGCTGGCCCCAAGAGTTCCGTTATGGGGGACATAGGGAAGTTATAACAATGTCAAGGAAGTGTGTTAGTGTGCCTGTCGGAAATGAGTGACGCTGCACTTAACTGAGCCCTGAGAAATGGGGTTAAACTAATCGCAACTGAATTTCACTTCGAAGTATTTTTTTATAAGCATACATTTTATCTGTAGAAGCAGGACATTCCAATTTTGCAGCTCCTTTTTGATCTTTTTACGTTGGTAAATGTTAGTAAAATACATGGGAATGCCCATGATTTTGGCCTCACTTAATCAGTTTTCCCATGTCTTACAGTAGATATAACCACAACAGCATGTTAACATCTCACTTAATGGATGTGGTATCCTAAGCCTGTCTGTTGCTGGACGCCATCAGACATGATGAAAAGTTCTTTCATCAGCATTTGATGTTGCCTATGAATTATGATGCCTAGACACTCTCTCACTCTTTAGTGGCACATTGCCGGACTGTCCCTGAGTCCCAAAGAAAGCCTGAGAAACACTCTGATAAGCTGAAAATCATATGTTCTATTCTAATTATTTGAGCGTCACTTTTCTCTGTCATTGCATTACCTTGTCATTACTGCTTTTATTTTTAGAAAGGCAAAAGTGAGAACTCTTGGGTGGTGTATGCATCACTAATTTTGTAATTTACTGAGGTGATGGAAACCATTGTGCAGATTTAGAAATTGCACTCGATGCATTAATGACGATTTGTTTCCAAATACATTTTGTAATAGTTTTTTCACCCAAACCTGTTAATCACTCTCTTTTAGGAAGGGAACTATTTTCCCCTGTTTCACTGTTGTAAAATGAGTCTTTTAAAGTGAGAACATAGTATCACATAGTCTTATTAAATGATCACATGTCAATACCAAAGTCCTGTAATGGAGTTGTTTTAATTTGTAATAGTAACTTTACACTAATGGAGCCAAATATTTGTCATTGACCTTCCAACTATAGATACAATTGACCAAGATACTTCCTGTTATGTGAATGTACCACCACATTGATTGACCCCAGCTCTAATGCCTCAATGCAGTCTAAACTGTGCATAACACAAGCGCGGAACAACGAACACATACACAGCTTTCTCAGTGGTACTCCTTGCAAACAACTACAGTAATAATGGAAATCACTCAATCAGTCTCAGTACACAAATATTGCTTAAAGGATGGTGTGATGACTTGTGGTTTATTTTTAAACAGTCTAATCCTAGTCTTAATATTTAATTTTAATTAATTTAAACTAAAAAACCTAAATTATCTTGTAAGCCCTGCTATGAAACAGAGAAGTTACACGTAGATAAACTCAGTAATAATGGTCATATAGCAAAGCCTACATTCCTAATCTGTGCTTTATTTTACACTATATGTAACCAAACTCTTCCTGGCTTTACAGCAGATGTGAAACCCATGTAATGAATGTAATGATCACTGCAAAGATTGAATGATAATGGATAGATAGAGACTTGGATCTTTTACTTGTTTGCATGCAAAGCTCTCTTAAAGTTGGAGTCTTGAAGATTTTAATGCCAAACATGAGTCACCATGCGGCCTGGTCTGGTTCTTACCAGAACTCATCGGTTTTCCCTGGATGCCTGGGCTTGGGTCTGATCCCTGGAACCTACGTTGTAGACGGAGCAATGTTAACTGCAGAGAAACCACATCTGGAGTGTGGTCTGGATGTGTGTATTGCACTTTGGAGGTAGGCCAGCTTACATGTCTGTGTGTTGGTGACGCCACAGACCATTAAAAGAATGACGTTTGTACTGCACCAGGACACTCTTCATCTACCAGTCCGTGATGGTTTTCACTCTGCAGTGTCCTACTGTGCAAAGAATAAGACAGTAGACATAGGCTGGAATAATGCCTCCATCTGTGACCATTGTGGTTGGCTTTTGCATGTTCTTTGGTAGCTGAAGATTAATACAGTATGGATGGGACTCAACCCAATATGTAAAGTGTCAGCTTTACATCAAAAGAAGATTCAAGAATCCCTGGCATGCCACGATGCAAATAATGCTAGAACCATCCAACACGGCTGACTTTACTCTGTGATTATTGCATTACAAGGATCTCAGAACTGATCCAGTACAGCACCCCACAGCAAGATGTAAACACTTACCCAGTGAACAAAGGTTCATTGTACCAATAGTAGTCCATGTGTAGATTGTTAAACTGCAATTTCCCCTCCTGCTAAAGAAATACACAAGACAAAACCACCATCTGTATCAGTATACTAGTTTCTTTGAACCTGAGACCGTCACAGGCAGTTCACCGTCGATGCCACCAATAAAGGTAATATGTTTCTGCTCAGGGAACAGATGTTGAATTTATCACAAGTGACATCATGTCCATACAGTATGAGTGAGTTGGAAAGGGAAAGTGGGTGGGTTGGAGCCATAGTCTATACAATTTACATATAATTGAATGAAGTTGCATGGTGTAAACATGTTGAAAATTGAAGTCACCTTCTCTATGCAGAAGTGCCAGCAACTCAAAGTAATCATTTGCCCATTATTCCAGCGTCTGAAAAATGTAAATACTCATCTCTTATTAAACCCAGCATTTATATCTATTTCACTCAAAAGCATTTCCAACTCTTTAATTTACTCATTTACTAACCCAAAACACATCAATTTCACATGTAATGTGTGCCATTGTGCATGTCATTTAATACTGACAGGGAGTGCCTCCTGCACTTGATACTGAATTATTTGCAACTGACTTGAGTTGCATTGCTGGTCTTAAATTGGTCGCTGAACTGGGGAAACTAGGTCATTACGTTTTAATGCAGAGAAGTAAGTATTATGTCTGTTAGTAAATAAAGCCTCCAGTGCCTTGGAATTTAATATACGTCTACCTCGGTGAGTTGACATGGTTTCTGGCAGTAACCCCAAAAGTTGTCTTTACAGACTTAATTTACCTTCTATCAGAGCCAAAAGAACTTGGAAGGTTGACGTGGATTATTTTGTGATGCTCTGCCAATTGTGCCTGCAGATGCAGAGCAAGGGTCTTCTGTAATCCTTGGTTGTCTCCAAGAGAGAACCAAGGAAGACTGCATGTTGGGCAATATGATGTGACAAAGACACAAAGAAAGTCCAAGCTCTCAGAGGTTTAGGTGCATGAAGTAAATCAAAACAGTTACTCATGATGGGCATTCTACTACAGGCTCACTCGTAGTGGTAAAGTCAGGCACTGCTCTATTAGGTCTAGATCTAGATTATAGATTGCGGCATTGCACATGCGTATTGAGGACACAAAAGTTGTTAAAGCTGAAAGTTCTGATGATCCTACTGCACCGAGGGCACCTACTGCACCAAGCACAATACCACAGATTGCACCCAAGATCCAGGACCACCCTGGGAAACTGAATGTGACTGCCTACTGCCTATCGAGGCTTCCACTGCCTAACGCAGGAGAAGCTGAAGTGGAACCAGCTACTGTTTTTATGTACTCTTTGCATGCCATGTCCTTGTCGGAGTTTACCGTCGCATGTGACACTTGTCCTGAACTGACTCAATTGCGACAGCAAATACAGAAAGGCGATAGAGGTGATTACTCGCTTTTTAGCTACAGTGTTCAGTCGTGAAGGAAATCCGATCTGCCTGGTCTCTGACAATGGATGTCAATTTACTTCCCATGAGTTTGCAAAGTTTCTGAGAGAGAGAGAGAGAGAGAGATAAAGCATCTGTGCTCAAGCGTCTAATACCCAAGAGCCAATGGAGCGATTGAGAGATTTAATAGGGTATTAAAAGAGTGTCTCCAGACTGCAGAAAGAACACACAAGCCTTGGAAATAAGCAGTGCCAGACTTCTTACAGATTTACCGTGCTACTACCTACAGGAGCTACTCCATTTGAGTTGCTGAGAAAGAGGAAGATGCGCACAAAACTGAACATCCTTCCTGTCTCACACAAAATTACATCACACAAGCAAGTCAAAGAAACTGTGAGACAAAATCAACAAAACAGTAAGGAGTATACAGACAGAAAGTCGTAAAGAAAGTTGGACCAAGTACTTACCTTCTCAGCGATGGTTGGAAATGTAATGCCTCAAAGCTGGCGCGTTTCCCAAAGGAAGCTCTACCTTGCATCAGTGAGAACAATGAGACTACACCGGATGGACTCACTGTTACCGAGAATGTGCGTGTTGGGCAAGAACCAGGCCTTAGACGCACCACCAGAGTCAGAAACCCACCTCAGTGGTTAACAGACTTTGTGAGATGAATATGATACAGGATCAACATGTGAACTGTGCAAATTGAAAAAAAACATACTGTTCTGCTATGTATGTATGTTCTTTTAAGAGAAGGGGAAATGTTGTGTCATGTTGGTACTGTTGGTGAACACTGGGGGCGCTAGAGTGCGCAGGAGGATATACAAGTGAATGTTATGTACGTGGAAGAAGAAGAATAAAGTTGGAAATAGCCAATGACAGTATATAAAAATGGACCCAGTGACTCCGCTGTTTTTGACGGAGACAAGTGAAGTCTATTACCAGCACTTTTCCGGTGATGGTTGAGCGTTACTGAGCGTTACTGCGCAGTTGCAAACTGAGCTTCCCGCCGTAGATGTGACGTGAGCAACGTGTCTGAACGTTGTAAGTCTTCTGGTAGCTGTGCCAAGAGAAATCTCAATCATTCCCAATCTTGCAGATGGAGAGCGTAGGTATATGTAAGGAGATAACATAGGCACAGGCTAATTATTGCTAACTAAAATGCTAGTTAACATTAGTAATGAAACTAAACAGCTAATGTACGTCAAAACTGCCTGCGAGCTTCTCCTGTACTGTACGGTAATTCCTCTACTATGCGACAGTAAGTCGTGTGGTTATGACACAATCGTTAGCCTATTTTATAAAAACGTCTGCTACGGAGCCATAACGTGAGGTACAAGGTAATGGATCCTTTTATACATTGTCGTGTTTCTGTAGAAATAAACGATGGACAAATAAAGTCTTTAAACGCTTCAGATGTAAAGTTATTGGCTGTCAAAGTGACGCCAAAATGAATGGGAGTCAATGGGATGCTAACGGGGGGTGATGGATAGGGGTTAGCAAAATGGCGCCATCGCGGCTTCGCTCTGAGGAGAGAAGCCTGCTCTCTTGGAAATAGCAGTGATACATGTCTCTCGGTTCATACTTAAAATACCTTTACAAAACACCAAAGCTTGTCTATTAGCTTCTGTCCACACATTAGCCCAAATACTTCTACTTTATGTATAAAGTTAAACAAACCATAACACCGCCACTATTATGAAATACCACTAATCTCAAATTTTTTTGTAAACTATTTTTTCTTTTTTTTAACAAAATACAAAACATACAACTCGCAACATGAACAAATCCCCCCCCCCCCCTTCCGTCATTACCACCCACTCAGACAAAAATCAAGAAAAGATCACACAGTAACTACAATATTCCAGACCATTCAACAAAATAGTAACAAAATAGACAATAAACCATAAACCAAATAAACATATGTACTGTATAAATGACAAAACCATAGCCCATCATACAGGTCTCTTCCCCGCATAAAGCTTCTTAGGAGCCCTCCAGAAAGTTCAGATACTTTCCCCTCTATCTAGTATAGACATCCAATCTGGCAAGCCGTTCATTTGACATTTTTTTAAACACCGGCACCCTAGCCATCTCATAGGCACCCCTTCATTCTTCCATCCCCTTAAAATAATCTGTCTGGCTATCAGTAAACTAGTCTGGACCCACCTTATGTGCTTATCCATCCCGCTTAGGATTGACCCATCTCTCAGAACAAATAATCTCTCTGAATGGAACCTGAGTCCGTACAATCAGACATAGGTATTATGGTACTATTCTCTTGATTTCCACTTCAACATTAGACCTTTTTAAAAAAAAATTGATTTCTGCCATGGTTCGGTGCATTTACCGCCTGATCACAATTTGACACTCATTCTTTTATTGCTTATCCGAGATGACAAACCTCCAAACAGAATTTTTTTTCTCGCCTCCAGCACCTCAACCTCACAGTTGGTGAATTTTTTTTCTCCGTCTAACCCGTTGTGATTGGCCAAGGAATGACGTCGGGGTCGCATTTATAGTAATTTCCATATTAATGTATGCGAGGAGGCAAGGCGGGGTCAGTGGCTCGTTCACGTGCGCTCAATTTCACATTGATTGTCATGTATAAAGGAAAGGTGTGGAGGACCTGGCGTACGCCCGGTTTTATGTGAATATTTCTGTGTGTAGGTACTTTTGGCCGTACGCCATCTTCTGGTATGAAAGCTGCACAGTCTTTTATACATGAGGCCCCTGGACCTTATCACAGGACCATAGGACATGAAGTAATTGGCTGTCCTCTGTCTTACATTTCCAACAATTTGGTGTGTCTTTTAGACCAATTCTAAACAACCTGGAGGGAGTCCAATAGAAGCGATGCATAATCTTGAACTGAATGAGGCGCACCCTCACATCGCGTGACATTGTTTTAATATTCCTACAGATTCTATCCCACTCCTCATCATCCAGTGTAATACTCCGATCCCTTTCCCATGTCTTTTTGAGGGCTGTCCAGACTCCATTCCTCAGGTTCTGCATAAGCATAGAATAATACCCAGAAGCCTGATGACCTTTTCCATATTTCGGTCTTTGTAATTTATTGAAATGTAGCCAGTTTTTTTTTTTTACCATTCCATATAAATGTCTTTGTTATCCTGTCAAACCATTTAAAATATGAGAGGAAGAGATTGGATAAGGTAATTCAGCTTGGGAAAACAAACCAAGGTACAGTTAGATATATTATGTTACTGTACACAGTGAAACAAATGACTTACAACATGTTTTAATGGTTAAAGACACACTAGTAAACTGAGAATATGCTACTGTTGACTATACCGCAAACTATGAATTCTATATCACTTTCTCATTATGAAAAAGTGAAAACAATAACACTTTGTTAAGCCATTTCAGTAAAGAACCCACGGTTTATGGTGTTAATAACAGTAAGTTCTGTGTGAACTTTAATCATCCCTCACCAAAGTCTATGTTCAATGGCAGCCTTTTTTTGGCAAAAACACCATTCAACTCAGCCCAAAGCAGTACCAGACTAAAATAGACATTTAGAATTGCAAATGGAAAAAAAACACTACTCTTATCCAGAATACACTTTTGCTTCCCAAACAGACTAGTCAGCTGGGGCTCTTGGTCTTAAATCAAATGTGGAAGGAATAGTACCATGCAGGATACAGCATTAGGTCAGTGGCCTCCTGATGTTTGGATTGTAACTAATTATTTACTGTAATCATTATAGCTGAGAGCAGTTCAAATGTTACTTTGTTACTGACTATAATAGTTGAATTTATTCATTTTGTATTTGTCATGTATCTGATGGGTTCACTGAGAAAACAACATTTCACTTGTTGAAATTATTCCAGTATGTATGTCTATAGGAATATTGTAAGCAGTCATAAATTGCCATTGGCTATGAATGAAGTGGCAGGGCACACTAATGCAATGGGATCTCAGGTGTGCCCTGAAAAAAAGCAACAGAAAATGAAATTGTTTAATCAAATCTAAACAATTCAATGACCTTATATACAAACTGGGCAAACCTAATAACCAAGTCTTGGAGCTCATTGTATTAACTTGCTGGCCCCTTAACTTGTTTACATGCCTATCACCTATGGGGGGGGAAAAAATCACATATTTTTGATTAACTTAAATCACTGCAGACATAATGGTTGTGTGCTGTACACAGGTCTCAAAATGTGTGTTTACACAAAATGTAAAGGAAAAATGAGTGGCATGATAAATGTTACAACAGAAACAGATTGCACTATGCTGCACAAAGTGTGGAGAAGATGCATCATCTTCAACCCAAATGGGTTCTACTTGAGTGAAAAATAAACAAAAGTTTATCTGTATGACTCTACTTCGTAATTCAAAAGAAATGATGCTTTGCATTTAGTCTGAACAAACCTTTAACAGCTGATATTGTAAGGACGCCTGACCTAACTTCAAGGAAATCAGCATGTGGGAATATGAACACTAATGGTGAACGTCACTGCTATGAAGGATACTGTGTGTCTTGGAAAGCCGAACCCATTAGCATGCGTGCAACAGCCCGGTCTGTCAGGTTTGTGTCTGAGAGAGTAACGACTTTGGCTGCAGCTCTCGCCAGTAAAAAGTACCTCTGCTCAACCTCTTCTACTTGAAATCCCAAAAATGTGTCCCACGGCAAAACAAAAAGATGGACAATGACAGCCTTGTCTGTGGTGAGGTGTTTCCTAAGTAATGGCTAGACATGTTAAGCCAAAATGAATCTGCACACAGTTGTCTGGAGAGGACGTGTCCTGTTAGTGATTGAACTCCAAGGCAAATCTGCAATCGATACAATATCTGTGAAATAGTTAATCAGTCAGGAGTTTGCAAAGTTGTTTTAAAGTAATGTGTTTATATTATAAAGCCGTAAATTATTATTATATAAAAACAGAGAGGCTTTTTGTGTTCGTTTCTTAGAAAGAGTTTTTTTTTTTTTTACCAGTGTGTTAACAGGCATTTGCGAAAATGAGATCATGCTCTGCTAAAAGTGTTTACCCATATAGAAATAAAGGTACAGTTGACCATGTATCTAACTAAAATGGAAGGAGTCTTTCCTGTCTGTCCTTTGATTTTCTCGACAACTATTCATCAGATCAACTTCACACTTTGTGTATTGCTGAGGACCCAAGGAAGTGCAGTGTCGAGTTCGAGCTCTGGAGATCTACAGGACATATTTATAAGTACTGAGTTCTATACACACTGTGTAGTGGAGGCAGTTTATTTTTTGCATTGCTAAAATAAATCCATAAAAATCTTTCAGCACATTGTAATTTAAGTGGTCCGATAGAAAATTAGACTTCTGCATCTCCTCATTGGCTCTGTATCCAGGCTTTAGAAAATATAGCCGTCATGGAAGACTTTGGCCAATCGCAGGTCTTTTCGGAGAGAGAGAGCGTTTCTATTGGCTGTTCTGCCAATGCAGATGCACGTGCACGTTCCATCGGTGAAAGTTCTTTTTACTGTAGCCAAAAGCTCAGCTAATTCAAGGCTAAAATATTAGATAAGAGACGTCAATGTGATTAATCTGTACAGTCTATATAGGAATGAAATTGTGTAAAAAAGTAGTCCATTTATTGTCCATTTGCTGTCGGGAGAGCTGGTCTGCTGGGGATAGCCTTTAGCCTAGCACAAACAGCAGCTAATTTGTTGTGCGTTTCCTCGCACACAGCCTCCAGTATCTCCTCGTTCGGATGGCAGCAGCCTGCTACGACAACCAGAGGCCAACGCCTCTGCACCACCTACTGCTGCCATCCGAACAAGGAGATGCCAGAAGAGTAAATGCAGTACACTAGCAGGTAGTTTAGCCTTCTGCTTACCAGGGTTTCTGTGGGGTCTTAAAAAGTCTAAAATTTCTAAATAAAAATTGTAAGCCTTAAAAAGTCTTAATTCTAGTATTGTGTTCTAGGTCTTAAATCATTTAAAACAGGTCTTAATTTTCCTACGTCCATGTAACGCTACCTGTAATGCTCATTGAAATGCTCCTGCAGCGCTTTAGAATGTTTTTATTTTTTTATTCCAGTGTTTTTTCTTTCACTAGTCCAAATATACTTCACTGTATTATACCTACAAATGAGACCAACATGCAAATTTATATTGCAGCCAATCAGCTTCTGTGTTATTGGAGCAAGTCTCTTTCGGATTGTACCACAGACATAAAACAGATTTTATTCTTCAGCTATGGGGAAATGCAAGTTTAGTGATACTTTGCCTGAAAAAAACTGAATTTAGGGCTTGGTTAAAGCCAGTTGCTAACAACGTATTTGAAGCCTACAGCTTCTCATGCAAGAAAGCAAGTTAGATGTACAGGCGCTGGAGTCTGATGCAAAAAGTGAGAAACATCTAACTGCTGTGGAGGGTCTCCAGCAAACAACAGCCATCAGCGAGTTCTGCCAAGTATCTGGTGGCTCTAGTCACGGCCCCAGCACTACGTCCACCCTGCGTAGGTGAGACCCGCATAGCAGCTCCGCAACTCCCGTAAGCGAGCTCCGTGTCGCTTTTGGATCAGAGCAAACACTAAGAGTGGAGGTGCTCTGGGTCCTCCACACTGTGACTAGACACCAGTCCTATACGTAATGCCAATGAGGAAATCAGGGAATTTTTTCAGACGATGGTTCCGGACTCTGACATCTGACTTTTTTTTTTTGTGATATAGGGCTTACATTTGATTCATAATGGTATGAAAAAAGTCTTACAAATTTTACATTTGACTTGGTGAAACCTGCAGAAACACTGCCTTACCCTAGCTCACCGCTGTGGCTAATTCAAGTTCATGTAGCTAACTAGATCCTCGATTCACAGGATGTCAAAACCGGATTGTAATTCTCATAGAATTGCATATAAATGAATGGTAGTACTCGTAAATGTATACTCTAGCATTGCTAGGGGACGCAACTATGTCATGGCAGGTGTTTTGCTCCGGACTCAAGGAAGCGTAGTGTCGAGTGTGAAGTCGTTTAGATGAGCGTTTCTTAAGACAGGTGCAAGCAGCAATATCGGAGGCCACGCAATCAGTCCGTTACCAACAGGTACGTTTTGAACAGGCAGCGCTAGTGTACAGGTAATATCAGGAAAGCGGAGAATCTTGCCATGATTGATTCGACAGAATATGTTGAGCACTGACGTTGGAAACCCATAAAATAAATATTTAAGCCACATGCACTATTTGGTGATCTGTACTTTGAAGTTACTGTTGAAAGAACATACTGTAGTTAGGAATGGTTGTGAAAAAAAACTATGGTACGATGATTGATGTTCCAGGGGTCAAGTCTTCTGTACTTTGTTAACAAAGAACAGTTGTAGCAGTCACTAAAGCCCTCTAAAGTTGAAAATGGACTGAGGTTGGTCTTTGCACTACTTCTGATCTCTCTTACAGGACTGTCAATGAAAATTATCCTGATGAATCCACTGAGAGAGTACACAGACTAGCAGGCTGATGTTTTTTTTACGTTTATTGCTCTCTGTCATGTATGTGTGATGCCGACAGTTTTCTCATTTTGTTACTAGAACCACTGTGACAGGCTTCCACACACGGACTGCCAGGCACAGTGCACTGCTATTTTCAGCTTATTCCTACAGCCAGTGAGTTTGTATTTCCTTGTTCTGAGATTTTGTAGACACACAATCAGTGCTCGAAGTGGGCCGGTACGCACCGGTACGCAGTACCGGCACTTCTACATTTTACTCTTAAGCGTACCTGCACCTTTTCTTGCGTACCGCTACTTCTCGCATGCAGCCGGTACGCTACCACTGACAGAGAAAGCGTCAGTGTCAGAGAGACGACCCTAACGTTACATAAACTACACTACCCAGAGGGCACTACGTGTTTACATTTTAGATCTTGACGAATCACGTAAAGGCAAGCAGTCCGCCCACCCTATCAGAAGTTAGCTTTTCCACGGACGCTAGTTTGAAAAAGCTGTCAGCCTGACCGTAACAGATTTTTCACTGCTGAAAACCTAGAAACTAAAAATAAGTGTCGAGTTTATAAGTCGTTATGTTGGCCGCCTGGCTTCAGAAAGGTACTAAAAGAATGCGTGAGCCAGAGCCAGACACACCAACAGAGGTCCAAGTCCAACCAGAAACATCAGGAGGTAGCTAGTACGGTTCATGAGCTTCAAGCTAGCGTTGATGTGAGCGCAACAGCTGGCGTTGATGTGAGCGGAACAGCTGGCGTTAATGAGGAGTCTGCCGCTACCATAGACAGTATATAAAAGGCCGCTACCAACCTTAACGTTACACCGACGTCAACAGTAACGTGAGTAACGAAACACACGGACGGCCTGACTGTTGGTCAAAGGACCAAATGATGGATGTTTGCTCCACGAACAGCTGGCTTGTTTTTAATGATAACAAACTGGGCTGCAAAGCATGATGTAGCAGCATCCCATCACTAGCTGCCCAGACAGAGAGGGGACTGAAGCTGTTCCCCCTGTCTCTGTCACACACGCACACACACACTGAGAGTGACTGTTTTGCATCTGTTTGAGCACCAAATTATTGTTAAAATGAATAGTTTTGATGAATGAATGAATTTTTTTTCTTAACATGACTCCAACATATTAGCAAATATAAATAAGCTTATTTGTGGAAAAAATAAACAATATTGATACCAGCCTATATGTAAATTAGTCGCTTAGGCCATCCATAGATAGTTAATAAGGATTCACTGTGCCACATGTTTGTTTAAAACATGATTTTTTGAATAGCGTACGCACTAAAGTTATGTAAAGTTGTTTAAATAAATCCATACATTTATATTGTTAATAAATGACAATAAATTGTTGTTGTACCAGCAATATCTCCAAGTTTTGTTTTTCACTACAGAAATCTCAAATGTCATGATGATCTGCCAATGCAAGAGAGTACCGGCACCTTTTTTTTCCCACTTCAAGCACTGCACACAATGGTTGTTATGTTCTTTTCCCTCTGTGTCAAAGTTTTCTGGATTACTTGCTTAAGAGAAACAACAAAAATGACTCGTACTGCTTGTGTTGAAAACCAACCAGCTGAAAATTAGAGCTATAGAGAAGAGGTAATGATCTGGGGATGTGGTTTGCTCTTCCTCAGTCTCTCTCTTGACTCTTGTAGATAAGTACGCTCAGTATCCAATCCATGCAAATGTTTGGCAGACAGTTCAATTCCTCCCGGTGTGTGTGTGTGTGTGTGTGTGTGTGTGTGTGTGTGTGTGTGTGTGTGTGTGTGTGTGTGTGTGTGTGTGTGTGTGTGTGTGTGTGTGTGTGTGCGCGCGCGCGCGCGCGTGTGTGTGTGTCTCCCTCTCTCGCTCTTTCCCTGCTGGCAGCAGCGTCTGTACTGTTGGCAGGAGTGACCAGAATAAAAACAGCAGCACCAGACATAGAGGAGGAAAAAAAGCGAAGTAATCCATTGAACCAGAGACTTTGCCCTCTCTTAATTACGTATAGTCCCATATCTTTTCACTTTTTCCCCCACTCTTTAAGACTTCGGCCTTGTTGTAATTAGATAGAGAGAATAAAACCAGCTGATCGGGAGAGGGGTGTGCATTTTGGAGCGAGATGGCTAACAGAAACATTCTGTTGCTCTTCTGTGGACTCTTCCTCTTAGCACTGATTCAGCCCTCTCTTCAAGGAGGTAAGTGTGTGTTATAGGTGAACTGAGCCATTATCTTTGCTGTATTAATCACAGACTTAGAACAGGTTCAATCTGTTTTTATCTCTTTGTCCCTCAGAGACATACTGTAAAACTTTAAAAAAAAAGTTTTGCTGATGCTTATCAGCAATAAGGTATAAGTAGTCTCATTTATTTTAATTGTAACATGTCTTATATTTTATAAACCATATTTCTATCGGTTGCAGTGTTATTTAGTGTAAATTTATAAGAAATAAAAGTATGTTTAGTTCTAACTTAAGTAGTTATTTTGGCCTCATCTCATTCTCATAACTTAAAAAAAAGTTTGCATTTGCATTGCAATGTATTTTTTGTTTTAGTGATTTAAATACATAAATAATTTAAAGCCACGTGCTACAGTCATGAAAATTAAAGATTGTTTAGTTTGGCTGATCTTCTGCACACTTACTGATGCCCTGAATAGTAGTATCCCATCACACCGCTGCTGAAGAAGGCAATATACATAGTGCTAATTCAAACCTAAGCAACTGTTCATTTGTGGGGTGCTCTATACTAGTTTATCAGGCATATGTATTTTTTTGTATTTCAGACAGTTAAATTGCATCCTACATACACCTAGTGTATGTAGTGGCTGCAGACCCTATCCTATAACATGTCAGGAAGAGAAGGTTCTCTAGCTGGTCCCTCTTTCCACCTAGCAAAACCACTTGGTTTAAATTCACACCTGATGAACTCCCAGGTGGAGATAGTGTATGTGTCACTCTTACAGCTTTGACCTGGTCTTCTCTTGAAGTCAGAGGACAGTTCTGCCCAGAATCCATGAAGCAACAACATGCAGATTTGAGGGGTTAGCTTCTGTTTTAGACAGAGAGAGAGGTTGGGAGCATGCCTTTCCTTTCAGTTTGCTTTTTCTCCTTTTTCTGCATTGCTTTGATTTGGTTCTTATTTAGCCCCCCAATGGAAAACATGTTTAACATCTGGGGCTGGGGATGCTGGAGTGAAGTCAATTTTTTGTTGTATTTATTTGCTTAAAAGTAACAGCTGTTTATGTTCCTTATCTTCCAGAGTCATTTCAGATGCATTATGTTTAGATTGTTAAAGTCCTTAAAGAAACATCCGTTGTCCATATAAAGTCTCATTTGTCGTAGCTATTTTATTGGCCTCCTCTAATATGATCATGTTGAAAAAGTCTACCAAGTCTGTTTTTGTCAGGTCATAGATTGTATCATCTAAAACTGTATTTGCCCCTCTTCTTTCTGCCTCATAGCACATGTATCCTTTCTTCTTTGTGCCAGCCATTTATCAGTTGAGATTTTGGGGTGCATTCAGGCAAATTATGGAGCAGGTATAGGAGCCAACAAATATCAATATTGGCATTGCTGCACAACTTTGATCTTAAGTGAGTTTTGAATCCATCCATATCAAACCATTCTGTGGCTTTCAGACTAGTTCAATCTGTGTCTATGCAGTCTGACTTGGAAAGAAAAATGCTCTTGGCATGGTCCAAGGGTCAACTATCTGTGAGTAACATGAACCTCATTAACACCCAATCCACTCATTTAATGCCTCTGTACAGAAAACACCTCTCATGCTTGCGGAATTCAACCCTTGAATTATGGTGTAGTGCAAGGCTTGTCTGAATGTTTTCCATCAGCAAGTGTAAATGAGTTATGGTCCTAGATGTAACATCTGGGATGGAGAATGTTAATAAATATGCTACCTGTCATGTTACCCTATAACCTTGTACTGTATTATGTTTGCTGGTTCTCCCTTGTACGATGGAGGAGGCAGACTTACTTTACATTCTACAAACAAACATAATGTCCCATGGATACAGTAAGTTGGATGGTATTCTCATCAAAATTAATTTGTGTTGACGCAGCTTTGGCTTAGTGGCCTCTATTTCTCATTGCTGCATTTGAAAATTGAATCAAACCTAAGACCTAAATGGTTGAATACAGTTATTTGAATAGATTCCTCAACTTAGGAATTTTATCAAGCTTATGTTTCACTGCCTTAATAAAAGGAAAAGTGAACAGCTGATAAGGTATTTGCAAATTCCAATGATACTGACATTGCTGTTTTAATATTTACTTTTACCTTGTAAATGCCCAGAATGTATCAAGTATCCTGTTGCTCTGTTTCTTACCTTGATGTTGTATTCCTCCAGACAACCTCAACAACCAACTAGTGGGCTTGTGCCAAAGTCATTAGCTTGGCTTTTAAGACACAGTTAATAGCAGAATTCTGATGGGCCAGTGGGAGATTAAAAGGGAAAAATAGCTGCTCTGTTCCTGCACACTCCAAAGAATTAAAGAGGTTGTGAGATGTTTTCTCTTCTGCTTGAAGCCAGTTTGCCTCATTTGGCATTGGCCAAGTTCAGCCCTGAGTCTTCAGAGGAATTTAATACATTAATCAGTGACTCTTGCCTGACTGTAGGTGAAGTTATACGAAAATGGTGCAGATTGGATGGCATGCCTTAGTTGTCACAAAATACTACTGATGAATTGCAGCATTACCCCAGCATTGCTGGTTGATACTCAAATTGATTGTCTTTAATCCCCAAGCAAGTGTTGCTTCAGACTTTATTGGTAGTGTGTGTTGTGGACACCTCTGGCTCTAATCCCTCTTCTGGCAAGGTTGAGTGCCAACCACAGCATACTTTATTAATGTGACACATACAGTAGGCATCCCAGTGCTCATAAACTCTACTCTGTAAATAAAGAAATACAGCATTTGAAGTACTGTCCAAGCAAGACATGGAGTTTTTTTTCTTCAATGAGGGTTTTGTTCAATTTCTTCAACTTCTTTAGTGCCGGACCCACAAATGCATTTTAATTAGTTAGATGTTGAGTGGTTTGGTGTAATTTGTAGTGAGGCGACTTCATTCAGACAGTTTGTTTGGGAAGGAACCTTTTGGTAACAAGCACTGACTGACCAAGATTTGCTGTTGTGAAAGAACTTTTATTCCATGTATTCATGTCTTACTTTGGCACACATCCTGGCAAAGTGTTAAGAGATTGGACAATTCCATCCACGGTTTGCATTTTTACATCAAAGCTGTCTACATGTTGGCTGGCTGGGAAGTCACTTTCTGCATCAAAGCTCCTAGCTAGAAGTGATAACTAACATTTTCATATCACCATTTTTACTGTAACTACTGTTAGGAGTGTTGTAGGGTTCAGAACAAAGGTTTGGGATGGATGGGTTGTTTAAATAGACATGTATTTCAAACAGACTGTACTGTAAATGTCTAGGGTACAATGTTTTATTATCGATAGTCTTACCTTTGTAAACCCGATGGACTGTTTGATGCGATCCAATTCCTTCATACGTGGATGGCTGGGTTGTAAGAATGTTGGATCACAAATTAGTGAGTCAAACCCCTACAGGTTTCTCACAAAGGCATCACTTTTACGTGCAGAAATATGGCATGTGCACAGTTACTGTGAGGGTACAGTAGTAGTGAGTCCTCACTATTGCTAGAAACATATACAGTATCAGTTA
The DNA here is from genome assembly GCA_023631565.1 of Gymnocephalus cernua. Classification (NCBI taxonomy): domain Eukaryota; kingdom Metazoa; phylum Chordata; class Actinopteri; order Perciformes; family Percidae; genus Gymnocephalus; species Gymnocephalus cernua. Next base: position 19,825,915 of record CM042430.1, read on the forward strand.
ATAATTTGTTTAGCCCTTACTCTTTGGTTGTGAATAAATGTCAGTCCCAGCATCTCCCAGTCAGATGTTTGGTCTGCAATCAACCACTGCCAAGTGTTCAACAAAGAAGCACAATAACTCAGATGATTCACTCCAGCCACTCTGCAAGCAGCCCTCACCAAGCTGTTGGCTACAAGGAACAGTCTCACTGGGCCAGCAATCTGAAATGGCTCCTGTTAGTAATGTTTTCATCTTGACCTGCCACTGCTTACTGATGTTCAAGTTCAACATGACAACATGAGCACAACATTAGTATTAAAAATATATATTTTTAATAAAAAGCCATAACTGATGATGAACTGATGAGAAAAGATGATAATAAAATGAAATTCCGGAGAGGGTGGGGGTAAACATGGGACATTTAGGCTTTTGGCATCAATAAATTGGTCTAAACCAAACAGTGTTTTGTTGGATTACTGGAGAACATGTCCAGTTCCCACATAGTCTGTTAAACATCTGCAGACTGGACTGGATGATCATGAATTTTTTTCTCTTTCACATAAATCATAGATTTTATGCTTTTATGTGAACTGCTTTTGTCCTTGCCAGGATGAAAGTGGAACTGTCAATATATTTTGTAAAAATCTGATTGATGACTCCTCACTCAGTCATGTTTTTTTCTTCACAATTCAGATGTTGGGCCACAATATTTCATTCCAAAGGGCAACTTCAGTTTTGAAACCAAAAATTGCTTTATGTCCCATACCCAATATTTAATTTTGTGTATACAACTCGACCATTTTGCTGCTGTTTTCAGGTGTTGCATTAGTTAATTTAATGTGTAGCTTAAGATATAAAAAAAAAATGGCACATTGTATTTTGGTCAGACATTTCACCTCCTTCACAATAGTGAAGGTATCACTTTATGGTCCTTCTGACATTGTACCTTGTTGCGGTGTCAGTTCTACTGTACAAAATAGTCACAAATAGTAAATCAGTTTCTGAAAATGTAGTTATAATGTGAGTTGTTTATCTTCAACAATGGCTTATTCTTGTCATGTTCAGCTCTAAAAATACTTAAACCGTACAGGAGAGTCAACAGCTGTTAAAAAAACTGTTTTAGTTTCAAAGGCATGTCTTTCCTAATTCTGTAATGATTTCCTGTCAGCTTCCAGTGGGAAGACCTCACCCAAGACACCCAAACGCTAGCAACAATGACAAGATTAGAATCAGGTCTTGTTAGGCATTAAAATATTGCCATCTGTAGGCTGTGAGTTTGTTTGCTAGTGCATCCCTCAAACTGATGTTCTACTTCAGAGAAGTGTCACTGAGACAAGGTTAGGCAAGTGTAGAAAGCATGTCAGGAGTCAGGTTAAAGTGGGTGCAAGAACAAATGGAATTTCCCTTTTTAATTTTTACTTTCTTTGATGCTCCTCATTCTCCTCCACCCTCCAACATGCTGTGGAAAATAGACAGTGCAAAGGGTGACTGATAGTGGGCCAGCTCTCATATGTCTGATAACGGGAGATGTAAGGGTGCCAGGAATTCACTGCACTGTTGCTAGTTGCTGTATGAGAGCTTTCCATAAAGAGAGAACCAAACCTCCTCTTCTGGTGGTTTTGGATTTGTCTGAACACAGCAAAGTTTGCCAAAACATTTTTATTAATTACAAAATTATATCGAAAGTGATGGAAATAGTGGTGCAGAATTGTGTAAATGTCAGGTGGTCAAAGTGGTGTAAACACATTACAGGGCAGTTTTCCTCAAGACTTCACAAACTATGTGAGGCACTGCACTGTGATCATGAATGGTAATGGTCATGTAAGTCTTTTGTAAGGGAAATGCCGTAATTAACTTTTTTGAGGTTGCATGTGTGACTTTTGTGTATGTACTCACATGAGTTTGTTTTGCATGCCTAAGTATCATGAAAATTGTTCTATCAATTCGTTGGCATTCCATTATTTAGTAAGAGACCAATTATTAAACAACCACAGCACAGGGTCTTGGAAATGTCACATTACTCACCAGCTTGGTGTACACACAAAGTCACAAAGAGCAATTGTAAAAACTGTCATTAACATGGGAGGTACTATGGAAAAACACGTCATTGGCTTTGGTTTTATTTAATAACAAAACAAGTTCTAACTCACAATTACCTAACTTCTCCTCTATTTTGTTATTATTCGTCGGCCCAATTACCCATACCCCCCTATAAAATCAATTGTTTTAAGAGAGAATAAATTCTTCACATTTATTGCAATTTGTAGATAAATTCATGAATTACATAGATTTTTTTTTCTGTGGGCTGTATTGCCAGTATTGAGGCTCAGGCAAAATAGCTTGCCTGCGAAATAGTTGATAGACATGTAACTTTCTGTGTCAACACTCAAAACATGACATGATCCAAAACTAAACCTAGAAGGCGCTGGATACTGTCCTTTCCATGCTCGATCGTGTTTTAAGCCTCCAATGTCGCCTTCCAAGCAGCTAACCCTAACCGTAAGCCTAAACATAACCATTGGCGCGCTGCCTGGAAGGCGACATTGGGGGCTTAAAACACCAAACACCCCTTTCTACTAAGGGTGCTCCGATCAGGATTTTTGGGGCCGATCACCGATTGCTGGAAGACGTATCGGGCCGATACCGATCACCGATCACTTTTATGAACTGAAAATTACGCCATTACGTAACAGTCACACATGTTTAGAGAATGTATCAGTAATTGTTTGGCTTTTTGTCTTAGGTCAAAATCTAAAACATGTCCTTTCAATCATTGCAGACATTTCTTCAGCACACACACACACACACACACACACACACACACACACACACACACACACACACACACACACACATACACAGATACACACACACAGACACACACACACACCGGCAGACACACACAGACCAACACACACACACCGTCACACACACACACACACACACACACACACACACACACACACACAGACCGTCACACACACACCGTCTCACACACACACACGGACCGACGCACACGGACCGACGCACACGGACCGACACACACGGACCGACACACACACACACACACACACACACACACACACACACACACACACACACACACACAAACACACAGGGAAACAGCTGTTTGAGTGGCGCCGGAGCTGCTAGCTACACGACTCTGCCTTAGCGTTAGCTAACTTTGAAAACTCCTCATACTCCTTTCCGTGACTATCCTTCAAATGTCTGATGAGGTTGGTGGTGTTGAAATGTTTTTGGAGCTTTCCGCCTCGTGGTATTTCCTTGGCACACACGTTGCAAATCGCTAATGTATTGTCTTTTTCCCAGATAGCAATGAGTTGGCGGACTACCGGCGGTGCTCCAGAGGCAGTAGAAGCGTCAGAATGGCGTAATCGCAAACACATTTGCTGGCTCACCACCGCTGGCAGCTGCTTTTTAAAAGCGGTAGCCGCCTTCTTACTTCCTTCGTTCCGCGACCGGCCCGCGGGCCAACTGCTGTTCTGCCGCCGTTCAGACACCTTGTAGAACTGCCAGACCGCTGAATGTAGGGAGGCCGCCATTTTAGCTCCATGTAGAAAATGTCCAGTAGTGCGCTCTTAATACATCCATGGTAGTGCGTCATCTGATCGGCCTATCTGATCGGCATTTATGGAGACCACCGATCAAACTATTTAAAGCCATTATCGGCCGATACCGATCGGTGACCGATCAATCGGAGCACCCTTACTTTCCACCTGTTAGCTTGTGTATGGTGGACTACGTCATTTTATCAAAATTCAAAACAACGGAATTGGAGAGACCAAAACACTAACGTACACATATGTTGCGTATGAAAATGATTTTTATCTAAGCCTATGAGACAAACATTGTCCTTTTTGTGCTGTATAAATACACATTTGAATCCTCTGGAAACTGAATTCAGATTATGACTTCTGGGATAGATTTGGGATTTAATAGTGAAAGTTTCAAGAGGTGACAAAATTTTCATTCATAAAGGAAACATTCACCCATGAAGCACTTAAAAAATTATACATACTACTGGGGTTTGCTAAGGGGTTTTAGAAAACACTGAAAATCACTATGACATGACAAGACCGTTTAGATATGCCTACTTGTGTTATGCATGTCAAAACTAATCATCTTCAAGGTCACTTCAGAATTAGAAGAAGAAGTATAAAAGTTGATTTTTCTGTCTTTCTTCGTTTTTACTTAGTAAAGTAAGTATGTCTTCTGGCTCTATGGATATCAGCTCAGGTGAAGAGGGTAAATTATCACATCCTTGTTCCTGCGGTAGCTACTCCTACTGTTTGACTGGGATACAGTATGTGGTGAGACAACAGAAAAGATTGGGCAAAAACTGGGAACATTAAAAAAAAACTGAGGGTTGCCCATATGCTGTATTCACTTTATAGCCCACATGACAATGCATTTGTGTTGCCAAATAACGACGCAAGTTTTAGTCCATCAATAACCCATGTGGGATCCATATGGACATTTTGACAGGGAGATAATTTATACAATACTCCCAACACTTGTTCTAGATACACAATATTACTGACATGGAAACATTGCAAGTGTTAGTATCTCACTCCAGGACCACGTACCTTTCATATTCATTTGACTTATGTATGTAAGAAAATGCCCATTTTAATTGATAGATTAATAGATAGCCATTATTTCGGCAAGATCAGATCGCTTATAAAAGTCACTACATGGTAATATATTTTCAAATCTTCTTTCCCAGGGTTTTTTATTCACCAACATTAATCATATCACAAACACTCGGGGCAAAGTCTTGACTGGAGTGAACTGACATAAATTATACCTCGGCTAATCCCTTGTGCTCTAGAAGTCAGTCTTGTCCTTCACACAAATTCCAGCACATTCCCATGACCTGGCTGAGTTTACAACGAACGTAATTGCATGATGATGATGACCACAATAATTAGGACAATCATGAAGAACTCTTCAAATGTATTGAGGTAGGTCAGGTCACTTGGCAGAGGTCAGTATGTGCCATTTTTGGATGCACAGTCTCAGTGAACCTAATGCACTCTGTAACAGTGGTACGGTAGCATTATGGGATTCTAAGCAAGAGGAAAACTGGAGCAGACACACACTAACTCTTGCCTCGCTTGCATTGCCGAGACAGGAAATCCTCCTTTTGATTATGAAATGAAGGAGCAGAATTTAGAATAATCACTCCACCCCCGTCGTGTGGTGCCTGCACCTGAGATCTCTGCTATGGAGCCAATAGCACGGGCAAACTGACAGAGACACAAACACATGCTAACATTTTGATAATCAAATACATAACCCTGGACTTTATTATGTATTCCTAATTTTTATTTGAGCCTGTAGGATTTTGTGTTCTCTTTAGTCAGTCCTCAGTATTACAAGGCCAAACCCCAAGAAAACAAAATTAGTTCCACCATTGTCCAGCTCTTAGATCTGGATAAGTCAGGATAAGCTAAAAGTCAACCTCCCTCTCATCCGTCCATTTGTTCATTAATTGAGTAATTTTGTGTCCAACGCCACAGTTGCTGCCATGTGAAAAAAAAGCACATTTGCCTACGTTTCACATGACTGTACACTGTAAAGGTGCAGCTATTACTGCTCGAGAAAGAATTTTTCTCTCAAACAAAAACAGGCAAATGTTTTGTTACCTCTTTCTAATCAGATTTTGAGTGCGGTTTTGGAGTATCTAAGTAAATATTACAATGTTGTTCCTGCTTTCCTCAACATAAACAACTTGCATTTATATCAACACGTTCAGATTCTGCAGTGTCATTTCAGATTTTCTTAACTTTCTACCCAAAATAAAGGCATACTCCCCAGCCCATTTTCTTTACAAGCCAGTGATCCCACACTTGTTTTTTTAATATCCTGCTTATGCTATACTATCTTCAAAACCCATCCAACAGTTGATTCTTAGAGTATGCTTCTGGATAATTTATCTCACTGGTTTCTTCCATTGATTGGCACTGACTGCCCAGTTTCTTAACCTCAGAAGTACAATAGAAAGATTACTGATGTTATTGGGCACATGCAGAACTCAAAGCACGGTGTTCACACAGTATTCACTAATAAACACATGAACGCTTTTGACATGTGGTTTAAATTAATTGGCCTCCCCAACACATGTAAAAGCCATTAAATGTAATCATTGTGGTCCTGCAGCCCCATACTCTCCTTTGTGTTTTGTTTTTAGTGATATAAACCAGGTTTTTCCCTTAAAAATATAACTTTGTATTTTTGGCCTTAGCTCACTGGTCTCGTTGGATTTAGCTGTTAGTCGTCCCAGAACAACTGGAGGGATTTTCATCCTCCCTTTCTTTTATTTCTGTTGCTGTTTCTTGCACACATGAGGCCACCATGTCTGGGATCCAGAACGACCATCTCAGGAGTTACTTTGGGTTGCAGCCAAAAATCAGTCAAGAAATGAGGCTACGGATGTAGGTGGGGGTTGAGGGTGTCTGCAGTGCTGCAGCAACTTTCTGAGAGGTCTCCAACTGCAATACCTCATCAGAATGAAAACAATTGGAATTTTCCCCTAATCAAACCTATAAAGTTTTTTTATTTATTGTTTTTGCTTTCATTTTGGCTCTGGCTGGAGCTGCTGTGTTCACACTTCATTGTGCGCCCCATCACTGCCATGACTTGGGGCAGATGTGTATGCCAAGGACAGATTCCAGTTTTGATGTCTGTGTCACAGATGATGAAAGTGTTTGAGAATGTTTATCTGATAAATGGGGTCATTTTTCAGAAATGCTGTTACACGCATTGCAATAGAAGAATAATAAAAAAAGATTTTGATGGCTTAGAACTATTTGACCACTCTTAGCTAGTGTCATGCGTGTTGGTGATAATTAATGACCTTTCTCTGGTGTGTTTCAGGTGTGTATGTACCACCTGGTGCTGGGATTGGACCAGGAGGCACTGGACCAGGAAATGGATTCTTTCCAGGTAACAGAACCTCCAATGACTGTCTGCACAGTTAAAACTAAAATAATCCACAACACAGCCACAGAAAACAAAGTCTGTTTGTCTTTAGCAGATTTAATTTAATTATACTACTGTGGAAAATGATTAAGTAAGAAGCACAAATACAAATATATGTATAATATGTATACTGTACGTGCATGGTGTACACCATACAATATCTTCTTACTTTCATTGCGGTATGGCCAAATTTAAATAGGACATAGGTTTTGAAGCACACGTCTGTATGGACCTTTGCTCAGTCATCATATAAAAACATATATGCATACATGCATAAAATGGTGCAAGACGCCAGAACACTTTCTCCTGGTGTCCTGAGCGAAAGTAAGACAAAATGATAAAATGCTGGGCCAAAAAAACTGTCCATTACATCACTACATGTAGACATAGCATAACTCTATACTCTGTATGATTGTTGTTTTACAAGGGTCTGCTGGAGGAGTCCCTGCGGGCTATAAACCAGCTAAAGCTGCAGGTGAGTAGAAGAGACATTAGATTTATGATCCCCCCCCCCACCCCACCCCCCTATCTACTGTATAAATTATTTTAATGACAATATCATCTGGTTTATAGTGAACTGGTGCACTACTGTTTCAGTGATTTGGATATAGGAAACTTAAACTTTCTATGTAAGAAATTATATTGTAAAATATTTAGAAGTCTTGAATACATTTAAAAAAAAAAATGATTAGCCTCATCATCACCTGATACTTGGTGTATTTTATAATGATTATTTATAATAATTATGTAACTTTAATCGTGAATAAACCCTAAAAACCTAAAATATTTTTCACATAGTAATCTCTCATTCGTTAAAGCAGTGTTCCTTTCCCAGGGTCCTGAATGTCTTGTCCAAATGGGCATTCTCTACTTTGTACTGTACTTAATGGACCTGGGGTTTGTCATTTCACACATCCATAGCAGATACACTCAGCTCTGCATGCACAGTCCACTTAAGCAACAGTTCACCAACCATAGACAGAGTCCTGGCATGACTTCAGCTCCCATTTGCTGAATACGTATAGTAAGTACAGCTAAGCGTACTCAAGCCATGACTGCAGGAAGTATGATGTGATGAGAACTGTGATAATTCTATACTGTGAGTTGAAAAAGTTCAAAAAGTTGATGAATGTTGTCAACAATAACGCCGACAACGACAATATTCATCACAATCACACCTGTCTGTGTTTAACCCTGACAGTAGGAGGTTATGGAGGTGGAGGGCGTGGTGTGGGGCCAGGTGGTCTGGTGCCAGGAGGCTTGGGCAATGGAGGACTGGGAGCAGGTACAGTATGAAGATAAAAACAAACTTACAGACACCTTTTTCTCAATCAGTAAACACCCGCTTTAGAGGTTTGGCTGTCATTACACATATTCAGGCCTTTTTTCTAACATCTCAATATCATTAATTGAAAACAGGCCTGTTGAATAGAGAGACAAAAGAATTGTAGCTCTCTGTTTCGCAATCTTTGAAAAGTTGATAACTGTAAAAGACTGCTTGTAACCTGTACGTCTTTTGAAATTATGTTTGAATCTTGAGTCTATAAAATCATATAAAGTCAAAATGGAAATTGTTTTACGATAACTTGGAACATGTTTTGATATTACAGGGCAAAAGCATAGCCTAAAATACGTTTTACTTGTTTTCACCCAACAGGACAAGGTGGAAAGCCCCCTAAACCAGGTAAGTTGGAACATTTACGCATGGTATTGTGTGGAAGGGGCTGGTTTTATGTTTTATTTAGGCCTACATATATTAAAATAGTATGTTATTTACACCCAAATTTGTCTTGTGTCAAAATTACATTTTACAATTAAGTTTTATGAAATACTTTGAAGATGTAGTCATAGCCCTGTTTCCAGCACAGTCCAGTACAATACTGTAATAGCTGTAAAGCTGTAATGTAATAGAGGCGACATAGACGACATGGAAAATTCCTCTGAACTACATATACTGTTAAAGTGCCTTGAAATGAAGGAAATGGAATGTATTGTTATGGGGTGGATAATGTAGGTTCATGTATAGACTACATTATGTTCACACACCAATAGAATAGGGAGACCTGCACAGATGCTAAAGAGAAACAATCTTTTGATTGGTTGTCACCAATATTTTCTTATCGCCCCTGTGTTTTTGTCGGGGTGGGTTTACACTGGCTTGGCAGCTGTTTGGGACGTCTTGACTGGCTGGGACCATACAGAGATTCCATGACTCTTAAACCGCTGCTGTATTAGGGAGTGATGATTGGCAGAGTGCAAACGACCATCAACCCCTGCCAAACAATGGTGCCAGAGCACTGATTACTGTTATTGTAATGTTATACCCTTACAATATCTGGAAACCTCCGTGTTGAAATTTACCACGGCCCTTCTCTCCGATACCATACAATAAATATTTTCCTTTGCTGTAACACACTCTGCGCTGCATTGGTGCTTTAGCAGTGTTTAGCCATCATTTAATTTCCGTAAGCATTGCTGATACTATCTCAGACTGCCTCTATGTGTTTAGAAAGATAAGGAACCAAGCAGTCATCTTATAGTCCTGATAACCCATGGAGCAGGTTACAGCGGGGTCCCTCTGGACTGCCACACTCCCGCCCTCTAACAAGAGTTGCAGGAGAGCCATTTTGTGAAAATGACCGAATATCCATTATTGGGCGGAGGTTTATTTTGGCTGGGATCAGTAGAGGCTTACATGTACTTTGGAGGTATTGCCCTGGCTTTTGTATGCATTTGAGTTCTCCCTCTAAGGCGTTGGCATACGATGTTAAAAGCAGTTTTTGAAATTAGTGCAATTTGGGTCTGGGTGATCCTTCCCATACTAATCTATGTTGCACAGAGGAAAAAAAAGGAAACTTCTAACACAGAGCTCGGAGCAAGCTAAAGTTTTACACATTTTTTAAATGAAAAGAGGACTAAATTGTTTCGCTTCATGGTAATTATCATTGTAATTGTGTTCAGTAATCTCTGTGTATTGGTTTCCATCAGTAGTGACCTTTTACGGTATATTGACCATTCCATCTGCTATGAAGTTATCCAAATTTTGATATGACAACTTTTTACATACCTTACAAGTTTGCATTACTATACTAATTTACATCTACAGTTCACCAGCAGGTAAGCCTCTCACAATGGCAGGTTGAATTAATCTGCATCTATTAGTCAGTGTTTGGCTTGTGTTGTAGAGAAATCATATACTACCAGCATAAAAAAACCGTTGACCTTTTTTTTTATTAACCTTTAATATATAAAGCAGGATTCTGTTACTAAAGAGACACAAATGCAAACAACAGTAAAGACTATTAGATGCACACTCACACATATCAAGAGAGCTGCCATTTATTCTTATGTGGAAGCCAAGCAGTGACATTACATTCCACTGATACACACCTTGCCTTGCCAGTAATGGAGAACAGCAGCTGACTATGTGAGTAGCGTGACTACAGTGAATTGCAGCGTAGCTCATGCAAGACCTTGTAAATGTTACACTAATTGTGAAGCCTGTCAGCGTCCAGCTTTGACAATACACTGAAAGCTGGAAGGAGGAACTTTCTCTCTGTGAACAGCTGTTGAACACCGTCTCCTGTACTGTGTTCCCTAAGGTGGATTCAATCCTTATGGTGTTATTGCCAAAATGTGGCTTTTGTAGGTTAGCCTCTTGTCACTTTCAGACAGTGTTAAGGCAGTTTACAAGAAACATAGAGGTTACCGTTTTTGCGGTTGGTGTGGTTTTATTGTACCATTATAATGGTCTGTTTTAAGTTTAGCCTGTCGGTAGACTTTCTAAGAGCAATACAAATTAAAGATGATAGAAAGACAGCATGCTGTATGTCCAATCTTCTCAATCGTCTGAAAACTGACAATGTTCACACAACACTAAATCAATCTTAGAGCAATGAAAAATGATATGAGCATTCAGAATCTGTATCTGTATGTAGATATTACATAGTAGACGGATGAAAGACTATAGTCCCCATTGTGTTTCTAATATTTTGTCCATCCCTTTTATCAATGGGAGTCTACACGATTACATATAACAAACATCTCTTATTGTTGTTATGCTAGTTATAAGTTTTGAGGCACAAAGTTTCTTTCTTTCTTTCTTTGTGTGTAAAAGAAAATAGTAATGACTAAAGGAAAGTAATTGAATGCTGTCTGGCAGTGGGTTGTTTGGGGCTTCCCTCGAGTTGGCATCAGCAGCTAGCTCGAGCAGAGCCCCTACGAGCGGCCAGGCTGTCAAACTGTTTGTCATAGACGTTCTTGTACTAGTTTCGTTATTTTGCGGTCGGTCTGACACAGCAATTGACAATGTGAGCCTTATAATGTGAGCACCTAACATTATAATGCAATTCAACTTAACAGCACCACAAACCACAGCCTCCTTCATGGAAGTAGGATTTTTTTGCTGGGCTGTTGAATTAGACTGTATTAGTTTTAGATAGGTGTACCAAATAAACTGGAGGCTGAGTGTATATAGTCATCAATTCCTATCTCACCTTTATTTTGGCTGCCACTGAATACATATGACAATGTGAAGTAATGGAAAAATGGTCCCAACAATTAGGTGCAAGATAAAATCATGCTAAGAAAAACTGCACTACACATATAATTTAGGATGATGAATTACATTAGTCAATGCTGCAACATGTCTCTCTAAGTTCTGAAATCTTGGATCCTTTGACTTCCGTGACGGCAGTATTGCTCATGTGCAGTTACCAAGAAGTACAAAGTTTTGATCATTTTTAATGTGCATCTTTCTGCAATTTAAAACGCAGAGCCCATTAATACATTTGATTTTTTATCTTCAAACCCTATGGTTCATGTCAGGGTCTTGTTTGAAGAAGCACTGAGTGTACTTCTCTGCTTCAACAGAAAGAGCGAGGAAAGGCAGATAAATGGAAAGATAGACTAGATATGGGTAGGACAGAGAAGAGACAGGCTGGAGGAAGGACGGAAAAAAACAATAACTCTTGTGAACATACCGTACACTGTTTATGTCAAACGCGTACACACACACACACACACACACATGCACACACACACACACACAAAACACTATATTCACATTCATTTGCACAACGCACATGCTAAGAGAGCTTGCTGAAAGATAGGAGACTGATAGATTGGGGTGAGGATGAAAGTGTTAAGCCAAAAGAAGATGAGTCTGGAGGAGGTTTAGTCTCCTAGTGCACATATGCTTTTTATTACTGGAGCTCAGACTTGTCCTCTGAGCTGTCAAAGACTGGAAGCATGTGAATGTGTATGACCGTATGTGTATGTAAATATGTGTATGGTCTTCTTTAGAATGGAAATACGAGTGTGAGCATGTGTGCGTGTGCACACACGCACACGCACACACACACACACACACACACACACACACACACACACACACACACACACACACACACACACAGTGCATTTCACTATCTTTGTGGGGACCCGTCATTGACATAATGCATTCCCTAGCCCCTTACCCTAACCTTAACCATCACAACTAAATGCCTAACCTTAACCCTTACCCTCACCTAACCATAACCTAATTCTAACCCTAATCCTAAAACCAAGTCTTAACCCTCAAACAGCCCTTTAAACATGTGAGGTCCAGCATTTTGGCCCCACAAAGCTGTCCGGACCTCACAAGTATACTCTATTCCTGTTTTTTGGACCCGACGAATGTAGTTAAACAAGACCACACACATACACACACACAAACACAAACACACACACACGCGCACACGCACGCACGCACGCACGCACACACACACACACACCATAAGTTAGTGCTGCTTATTCAGACACAATAACTATCTGAAAGAATTTATTTTCCTCTATTTTCACCCAATTATCTTTCCTTCCCCTCTCCACAATCTGTTCTTCACCGAGTCTCAGTGTCAAGCTTTCAAAATCTTGGAACCTGAACTGTCTGCAGAGGAGACTTTTTTTTTATATCAGAGCCACACCACCCCCACACTCAACTCAACCCACCCAATATACACAGCCATCACAGCTTGTTTGTTCACATTAGAAATGTCTGTTGCTTTCCAAACTATTTTTTTGGATGATGTCACCAGATGTTGTTAGCATTTTCAATAATCTAACCAATTCATCTCAAGAATTAAAATGATATTGGAGTAAAGCAAGATAAGGGCTTCATTAGTTGTTATTGGTTTCTAATCAGTCACACATGCCACACATTACAGTTTCTAACTTGTATTTTTCACCACACTGAACCGATACTTTCACTATGACTCAATAACAGCTCCCCAGCCTCTCATCAGCCTGTTCTGTGTGATGTTTGTATGGTAGGTCTCTAATGAGCATGTTGCCACAAATTTCTTTCCATGTTCACTGTGTAAGTTGATGATCCCTTTGGCATGCTCTCACGACCTCTCCCTTGCTCCATTTGCCAGCAGGTCTGGAGCATGGACCCCTATTGTTGTCCATCTGGCAGCACAGCCTAAGTGTTGTTTATGTAGTGATCAGAGGTGTAGTGGTAAAAAAAGAGGTGGGTAAACTATAAATTGTGGTAGACCACGACGTGGTCACCTTTTAAGGTGGGCCACGGCCTACCGGTGTATGTGTATCCTGATGACATCGCTATAGGCTATCATTTGATGGTACTACCAAGGGTATCACTGGTTGTTTCCTCATCATAGGTCACACAATCACTATTCAATTCATACATTAATCTAAGCTCTTGTTAAAGAGACTCGAGAAGGAATAATAGGGTTGAAATCTATAAAGTTTACTAAATGACAAAACAGAGAGAACAAACATATTTAAGAGATAGACTAGAGAGGGAGGCTTAATCCAGGGCTTCCAATGCAATGCACTTGTACATAATGATTAGGGATTTGGGATTATTTTCATAGTCGATTAATCTGTTGAATATTTTCTCGATTAATCGATTAGTTGTTTGGTCTATAATATGTCAGAAAAATGTGGATCAGTGTTTCCCAAAAGCCCAGGATGACATCCTCAAATGTCTCATTTTGTTTCTGCTCCTGTAGAAGCTAGAGGTCTGTATGAAATCAACCTTGTTACTAGAAAAACATGTTTTTAGCCGCAATCTTATGGAGAAAAACTACACTACCCATAGTCGGCGAGTTGATTGGTTCAACTCGCCGTTTCCATAGAAACGTTTACCGTACCCGCAAAACCGCGAACGGCTATAGCGATAACATTAACTAGCTAGGTGACTAGCAAAGAGAGCTTGTTGTCACAAACTTCCAGTGGTTTAAATGTCAGAAAATGCATATAATTACATCCAGTTATTTATCTGATAAAGTAATCCTGAATTTTACTTGTAACATGGGCTAATGGGAAAAGGTAGAGGTGACTTGTTGAGTCAGTGGCATGAATCTACTGTGAACCAAATTAACCTAAAAAACATGAAGTTTAGTACTGTTTTTCGAGCTCACTCACTGTGGGCTTGTAGCCGAGGCCGTTTGCTGGCATCAGGAGGAGGGCTGCTGTCTTGACGGCGCTTAAAAAATTGCCGGACATCTATTTTTACAATTTATAACATGAGACATGTAGGCTAGTTTGGGCTAGTGACCATGGATGTATTAAGAGAACTGATGAATCTTGATGCAGTCTGCTGCTTCCTGCTCTCTACGCAAGAGATGCTCGATGGCGTTTTAAGCCCCCAACGTTGACTTCAAGGCAGCGCTGCGACCATTGACTTAATTCAAGGCACCTATAACTGTTGCCTAATCCTAGTGCCTGGAAGGCAACGTTGTGGGCTATAACAAACAAACACCGCAAGAGATTGGTCAACACTGACAGTAAGCAGCGCAATATGAAAGACTTCGTCTTAGGTTTAACAATCTATGAAACTAATAATGAAAAATATGAAACTAAAACGACATAAGCTTGATTTAAAATGGCTTAGGAACTATAGGCTATTTAGAGGTGGATAAACACAATTTAGAGGTGGATAAACGCACTTTGGAGGTGGGTAAACGCTATTTCCGAATTTTGGGAGGTGCGTAAACGGCGTTTACGTGCGTTTAGCCTCCACTACATCCCTGGTAGTGATGGAGAAAGAATACACGAAGACTGATCACTGGTTAAATTACCTTGTTTTTTGTTTTTGGTAGAGGTGGACTGAAATCTGTTAAATCTGAGGGCAATTACATTGACTATGTTTACATGCACATACTATTCTGGCTTTTGCCCTTATTCTGAAAAAGACGATATACTGATTAAGCTGTTTACATTAATATACAGTAAGTGAATATTCCACTAATATTCCCGCTTACATGTAGCCATGCAAAATACGATTTTTTCAAAGTTTACCAGCGGTGGCGGACTTGTTGGACCCATAGACAGTTAAATAAATGGACAAAGTGACGCCGTTGCTTTTGACGGAGACCAGTGAAGTCTATTAGAAGCACTTTTCCGGTGATAGCCGAGCGTTACTGTGCAGCTGCAAACTGAGCTTGCCGCCGTAGATGTGACGTGAGCAACGTGTCTGAACGTTGTAAGTCTTCTGGTAGCTGTGCCAAGAGAAATCTCAATCATTCCCAATCTTGCAGAGACGGAGAGCGTAGGTATATGTAAGGAGATAACATAGGCACAGGCTAATTATTGCTAACTAAAATGCTAGTTAATATTAGAAATTAAACTTAAACAGCTAATGTAAGTTGAAACTGCCTGCAAGCTTCTCCTGCACTATACGGTAATTCCTCTACTAAGCGACAGTAAGTCGCGTGGTTATGACACAATTGTTAGCCTATTTTTACAAAAACGTCTGTTACGGAGCCATAACGTGAGGTACAAGGTAATGGAGCCTTTTATACATTGTCGTGTTTCTTTAGAAATAAACAATGGTCAAATGATGTCTTTAAACGCTTCAGATGTAAAGTTATTGGCTGTCAAAGTGACGTCAAAATGAATGGCAGTCAATGGAGTGCTTGGTAGCATCAAAATGGCGCCATAGCGGCTTCGCTCTGTGGAGGCAGGCTTGTTCTCTTAATACATCCATGGGCTTACCCCCTTGGTTGGACCGTGCGAACACAGCGTCCATCTTTCATTCCTTCAACCAGCTTCTTGAAAAGGTCAACGTAGCAATGTGTGCGCATATCCTTAAACCTGTTGATATCCAAGTCTTTAAAAGTAGCTGTGTTTTTCCTTCTTATCAGGTCCGCAGCCTTGCAAACTGTTGGCTGGTTGGTTTGTGCACAGCAACCATAGCAACACACAGAGCTGACCATAAGCCATAAACAGGCGAGAGGCCATGAACTGCGGTAAAAACCCTGATTGAGACGCATGTTTAGAATGCGCTGTATACATGTCGAAAGAATGCCTCTAAAACCAGAATAATAATGTCTTAATTGGAAAATGCTCGGAAAAAGGCCTCATTCAGAATATCCAACCAGAATATGCTGTTTACATTACCTGTATCAAATTCTGAATATTGTCATATTCTGAAGAATAGTGGAATATGGTGTGCATGTAAACATACTCAATGATGTTTTCTGAGTTAGTAGAGGAGTGGAGATTTTCATTTACAGTAGATGTTTTGTTATACAAGTTGATGCTATGTCTTCAACACTGGGAGAGCATATATGTAGCTGATCAAAATGTGCATCACAAGGGGGTGAATGTGATTTACATACATGGCATGGCAATGTTAGAAACATGGCTCATGGTGATCGATTCACACAGAGCTTACAGTATGTACGAGCTGATGTGTAATGCAGGCTATTACAATGTAAAGATTGCTTTGAGTTGCATGAACAATATTTTTGAAATGCAGTATGATTTTAAATAGTCAATGCAAAAGATGTCCTTAGTAATGTATTCTTAAATCTTGTGTTCCCAGTGCAGTTTTAGTCATTTTTAAAAGTATTGTATTTTGAAATGATGTGAGTTACTGACATTATCTTGCCTTAGTACAATGGTGATATGTTGTATATGTCTAGATTTCTCAATACCTAGACCCATTTATGGACAAAATGACTTGTGGAGATAAATGTTTTTTAAATTACTTTGGCTTTATGCAGTCTGATGTGTGAGTCCATGTTGCAATACCTCTACATAAATGTAATCCACAATTTGGTCAACAGCTTTTCCACTGTCAATGACAATTTATCTCTCAGTTGTTTTCCTTTGTAAAGCATCCCATAAGTTTGTCATAGTGAAATGCCTTAGATGGCTGCACAATGATCACAGCCTTTATAATGACAGAGAAACTTGGAAATGCTTTTGAGGCTGACTCAATGAATCTAACGTCAGTGTTTCAAAGTGCATGTTTTGAGTCGAGGCGACCTGTCGAACATTAGTCTCAACCCTGAGTTGTCAGAAAAGTATTCAGTAGAATAGCAGTTAGATGCATATGTGGACCATCTGGAAGAGGAAACACACTTGGCTATTGTTGTGTTTGTTGACTGGTTTTCTTGCCCTTTGCATTATTTGCACAATTGAACTTCTCTAGACATGGAATATACGTATTAGAAAGTAGTAATTTTGTTCCTAATTGGAACTGCACATGTACTCTGTGTACTACTCTATACTCTAATGCTTGCAAAGTGGTTCTGCCATGGCTTTACAGTACATGCTTTGAGTGTGTCTGCCAAGCTAAAATGGATGATGATATGAGCACTAGGCTAGGGATACTCTTCAGACATACTCAGGGGCTCAGTGTTGGCAGAGCAACTGTGGCATTCCTTTAGAAGTGGTAAAAAAGTAGAACAGCAGTTTCTCACAGAAACTTGAAAAAGGGAGAAGTGTTTGGTTGACTTGAAAGCTTATAGCATAGCTTGTTCTGCTCTGTATGACTTGTAGCATAAACAGTGACATCACGAAGATATGGTGTAAGGCATGGGGTACAAATTAACACAGTTTGAATTAAGGGACAGCAGTAATGGTCTTTGCACAGATGTGTTTGAAATAAGGCATGTGTTTGTGGAGGTAAGAGACCCACAACAAGGACTCAGTCTAGTGAAGTCAGACAGCCACAGATGTCACTGGGCAAAGCAGCCTAGTTTGGCATGGTGGCAGTGCTTGTAATCCACATAATGTGTAATGGTGACTTACAGTTAACATTAATTTGGAGCCATTTGTAAGACGCCTCAGAGATGATGTGTGTGTTCTGATGCCAAAGTGCGTGGGTTGATGAAACCCTCCAAAGTTGCTTCATCATTGTAAGTGCTTACAACCTAACGAAACAGCACATTCTTATATTTAGTATGATGCAATTGTCCCCTATAAAAATAAAGAAAATGACCACCCATACCAATAATGGCTACACTGATTTTGACCTTGACGCTGCCCCATAAGCAAAGATGGTAAAAAATGAAGCAACCTTAGACCCTTTCCCTTTGTGTCTGTAGGAGCTCTGACAGTTGTGCGCTTGGGGTCATCTGGCAAAAAGGGAGGCTGAGGCTTTGGGACCTCTCATTGATAGTGTCAATGACTCCATGGAAAAGGAAAGTGAAAACAATAAAAGGCTTGCCGCCAAAGTTGGCTGGCTCACACCAGCCAGAGAGGGAGAGAGTTTGTGTGTAGTGGTGTGACTGTGTCAATACTTAATTAGTCCAGCATGCAACTAATCCAGCTTCTCACAGTTCTGTGCTGGTGACTGACAGCACAGAGAACCTGGAAGTGACAAGGAGCAGCGGAGGTCACAGGAGAGGGAGGGCGGAGAGGAAGCAAGGGGAGCTTGAGTGTGTCCACTTGTCTCACGCAATCTGGAATCACTACAGCACCTCACATCATTCTGCTTTCATCCAGCTTGTCCCACGTCACCTCGTAAGAATGCAATCTATCCACCAACTTGGAAGTGGAATAATTGTTATAATAAGTGTGATAATTTGATACTGATAAAAATCTGGTGTCATGACAGTGAAGAACATAATGGTGGGCTTTGCTTTCAAAGTGAAAATGTGTATGGGACCACAGCCGAAGAACAGAATCTTACTGTCAATCACAGTAAAATGCTGACTCTCTGGGGACTTCCACAGAGGCTTTGAAGATGAAGTTATCATGAAGATTTTCCATCACATTACGTAAAATTGTAGCATTTGCACTGCCGTAGCACAGCTCTGTGCTTCTTGCAACTATCCTTTACTCTTTGTGTGTTTGTGGTTTGATGGTTTGTACACCAATCATTTTTCACACTGACACAGGTTTCCGACTCAGATAAAGTATAAAAGAGACATATGTGTTGTAATCATGTCCCCTGGCTTCTCAGTAAACAAACATTTGTTCTTAGACTGTTCGCCTGATTAAATATAAGCTAAAACAAAGAACGTGGTGACATTCCAGAGCTCCAGCTCCGAAGTCTGCTTTCCGCGGGTCTGCCGTCAGTTACGGTGGATCTCTGCCATGGAATTCTTTGCTCTCTTAAATTAAACCCTCCGCCAGGCCCAGCTGGTTCACAAAGTAGAAAGAAGGGGAGAAGGGGAGGAGATGGAAAGGAGCAAGCAAATCCATCTTTCCCTCCTTACGTTTGGCTTCCTCTGGTTGCTGCTATTAACACCTCACATCTTGTCGGCGCAACCCCTTAGACAACTTTTTAAGAAGCAAGAGCGAGAGAAAAGAGAAAAGGATGGAGAAATAGGAGTAAGAGTCAGATACTAAGAGCCGAAGACAATGTTTTGATTGTCTGTTGTATTCCTCTAATTCTGAAACAGAGGATTACCTTACCTAACCCCAATGGAGCATGAGCTAAACGTTTCAGTTTTGCGATTGAAACCAGATATTTCTGTTCACACTGGCCCACATCCATCACTTATGCTGGACCTGAGTTTGAGAACATGACTAGTGACTGAAAGAACTAGCCATGCTGTCTGGCCCATTTTATTCCAGTGTCAGGCTTCAGTTTAAATACCAATGCACATGACATGGTACAGCAGGAGGCAATACATATGGCAGCTTGTCCCTCATCACATTTGCATTCCTCTGAAAACCAGACTCCTTCGTTGTCAGAGAAGGTCTAGACTTGCATTTACTTGTGTACCCTCACTGAGATCATTCTTAAACCAGCCGCCACAAATTAATCACCACTGTTGGGCGATGCTCAATTATTCATTGCCACAACATCCCAGATTTCATGTCAACAACCTGCAGGTGCAGTGGTCTTTTCTGAATGGAAACTGGCTAGTAAACCATGTGTCTGTCACACTTTTTTCAGAAATCTAAATGGAGGAAACTATGATGCATTGCAGTACTGCATCAGTTACCTTCCAATTTTCTTGGCCACCAGTCCTCCCTCATGTGTAGTATTGGGTTTCTGTCCCTTCCATCTTGTATACTGAGTGTTGACCTTTTGTAGGGGTTCTTTGTCCAAGATCCGAAGGCAGTTAGTGAACTGAAATCCTTCAGCTTGTCAGCAATCAACTAAATACTGGGAGCAGCACACAGATGATTTGATATCAGGGTCATGGTGCAGACTTTCCATGTGTGTGGTTCATGACAACAAACAACATTGGTGTAGACTTCCAATAATGTGTGAGCTAAGACAGGTCTATTTTTGTGAACTGACATGCTGTAACAATAGTTGTCCAACAAAAACATGCTTGTTTGAGCTGACAGGATGGCAAAAATATGGCTAAACTGAGAAGTTTTGTTTCAAAAACCCTACACTCCAAAATATACAATCAGTGGATGCATGCCAAACCGACAGTGGTCCAGATTTTGTTAGTGTGTCCTCTCACTTTGCCCCTGAAAGTACACAACCTCCAGGGTAGTATTTTTTCACTTGAGAGCGTTTTATTTTCCCAGTGTCTAGTCATGTCACAACTACATACCGTTAAGTTTCTTTACCTTCTTGTCTAAATCTTGTGTGTGCCCAAGGCCTGCACTCATGGTCACACACACAAACACACACCCTCACAGGCTGACTTCTGCGTGTCTTGTCTTGTCTTCTCTTGTCTTGTCTTGATCTCAATTCAAAGAGTTGAGCTCAACGTGGCAGGTGCAGGTCGACCTTGAGCACAACTGCCAAAGCCAGGTTGGGTTATGCACATGTGCGCGCACAGGTGGGCCAGATGGATGAATAAGATAAAAAAAAGTCTCGACAGTCCTGCCTGTCTTCACTCTCTCTTCATGTTTCTCCTTCATTGGCACGCATAATCTCTGTTGCGTAGACATTCACAGTGACAAACATACCTCAGACTGGCCGATGAGACATTCTGTAATCTGGAGGCTAGACCAGACAGTACAGTTTTAAAAAAACATTTCAAGCCAGAGAGTTATTTTAAGGGTTTTATGTATCAGCAGTGTTTCATATATCTTTTAACTATCTTGTTTTTTGTTCGTTTCCTGTCAATTCCTTTAACATTTTTATGGTATGTGGAGCTCACTGATAAAAATGAGACAAATGAGACAGATTCCTTTTGTCAACACAAGAGACACTGGAAAAGGGAAAGCCCTAGATCAGTCTGATTTATATAAGAAATGATTACTGTTATTATTACTTCGAGGTGTGTCTGGCGATGGTTGAGCAATCGAAGATAATCAAGCTGAAAGCTTTGAACGAGATGGATTATTGCAAAGACGCTTAGCTTAGCGTCTGGGCTTGCATTGCATGCTCAGTCTGTTTGTCAAGCCCTTGGCAAAGCCAGTGCCCACATTTATTTTGACTAGGCCATGAAACTCCACACTTCCAACTTTCTCTCTGTCTCTTCCAGCACATTCCTCCTCCTCTTCATCAGTATCATTACCTGCACCCTGCAGATTTCTGGACTCTCTCACCCTCCCGTCGGATCTGTTCACCCCCACCCTCTTGTTCAGCTTGTTTCCCATGCTTAGTTGCTCTCACCCCAGATTTTTGGCTAATACATATTGATGAAAACAAGTTCCTTGGTGGACTAGCTTGCTGCCAGCATTCATTACGCCAACATGTTTATCTCTGATTGGGGAACTTGTTCAGCTCACAGCTTCTTTTAATACAACTCATTTGCCGGATCATATGCCGGAATCATGTGCTGCTGTTCTAAAAACATGGGGTACCATATGTTAGCCCTAGAAAATAGGAATATATCACTTTGACAGTTATCTGGAGAAGTTCAGTTCAACTTAATGAATATAGATTTAAATAATATTCAGCCTTCACCCACTTTTCCATATACTGTATATAAATGTACATTGAAAAATATTACACATGAGTTTTAGTATTCTTTATGTTTTTGACAGCAAAGGTCAACAATGTTAGGTAGAGTTTTCCTGATTAAATTACCTTTTTTCATTTGAATTTGAAAAAAACATTGTACAGGAACACAGGAAGGTACATGAAGGTTTGTTTTCACTTCTTATTTGCTTTTCTACTGTAGTTCATACCAGCCACTAGACCCAAACAATGCAAGCCTTGAATTAAAAGTGTTTTCCTATTTGCAGTCTTCTAATTATACTTGTAAATATGCATGTTTCAAAATGTATGGCTGAGATAACACAAAACACAATTTAGTTTAATATTCTATATGTATAATATTGTTGGCTGTACAGTAGGTTCCTTGTCTTCTTTTCAGATTTTTTGTTCCTGTCTGCAAGCAGAAACCCAAGCTGGGATATGACTTTATTCATGTGTCAAATCAGGCCAAAATATTTAGCGGCCCATAGATTAGTTTGGGGCTTTTGGTCTTGGAAAGAACATACTGCTCCCTCCAGTGTTTAGAATACAGCATAACCTGATGGTCAACCATTTTTGATGTTTTGTCTATCATGTTTCTTAGTCATTGGGGTTCAACTCTTGCCCAAGGTGCAGTCCTTGGCTCTTGAAACGTAAATGTTTTCAGTCAGACTTAAATAAGTACACATGATATTATGTCATATTTCATATGCTTTGTTTTTTTTTAAAATAAACAGTATGTATTACTTGCAGGTCCTGGAAAATGTTAGTGAGTAGTGGGTCATTTTTATTACTGCTGAATAAATTGCCCTCATCTACAGTTTGTAGTACAGCCATTCTCACTCTACTTTCTCTCTACTGCCTGTCTATCATTTTCTTCCCCATCCAGGTTATGGCAATCTAGGAGTCAGTGGTCTTGGAGGTGGTGGCCTAGGAGCTGGAGGCTATGGAGGAGGTGAGTACCTGTAGCCTGAAATAAAAAATTAAGAAATAAAAATTGAGAATTAAAAATTGAGAATTAAGAATTGGCAGTGTGTGTTTGAGCATAAGTGTAACATTAATGTTGCATTTCCACTGCATGGTTTGACACTGCAATACTTACTCTTTTTTGGTTTGCCATTAGCAAAAGTTGTGGATAGTACCTGGTACTTTTTTTGGTACCACTTTGGTCGAGGTTCCAAGTGAGCTGAGCCGATACTAAAAGCTGGAGTTAAAACACTGCAGACCACTGATTGGTCAGAGAGGATTGATGTAAAAATGAAAACTAAATCAGTAAATGCACAGGCAATTAAGTGATATTGCGCAGTTGTGTTGAAATAAAAATCCCGTACTTCTTGTCTGAGACTGAGAGTACATTTTGTGACGAGACCGACCGAAAGTGCTCGCAAGAGGGGTTGAGACACCATAAACAAAGTGATGGGAAGAGAGGAGGGCTAACGTTAGGGGTAAGGATAACTCCTTATCGGCTTTTACTACGCAGAATTTTCCTCGTCAATGTACAGTCTTTAGCAAAAGAAATGGTGGTCGCAGTCTGGAGTCCTGTCTGCAGTGGAAAACGAAATAGAGAAAAGGATCTGGTACCAAAAGTGAGTAGAGCCGAACCATGTAGTGGAAATAAGGAATTAGTTGACAGTAGGTTAGAACATTCTCTCTATAACTAAATAGATTTGAAACCTCACTCACCTTTGCACCTTTGTTTCATTTAGGTGGTTATGGTGGAGGCACCGGGGGCTTTTTCCCAGGAGCTGGACAGAAGGCTGCTAAAAGAGGTACAGCAGATATAAGAAAATGTATGGATAGAAATGTAACATTAGTTTTCTGCAAAGGGAGTGATGGCCCCAGTTAAATGGTGCCATGAATTGAATAAGTGGTTTGTATTGATTGGTTGATATCCTATACTTAAACCCATAATGACATCCTTTTCCTCCCAAAGATATGTCAGTCAGATGGGCAAACTTTAGGGGCCTCATGAGCTCCAATTTTAGTCCCACCATGATTTTTATAATGAAGAACTACATTTAGCATCTCCTACTCTATGGCCCCGATCAGACAGAGTGCTTTTTATCAGCCTGGGGTGGCTATTTGTAATTTTTTTCAATGAGAGTGCAGACTCTTGTCTGATCAGGGCGTCGTTAAGTTTCGGTGTGCAATGCGGTGCGCCTCGCGTTTGCAACCTGCAAAACACGCTCTGTCTGACAGGGGCCTATGGCAGTCGCCTGGTGTACTCATCTACTTCTGGTAAAATGGACTTTTTTTTAAGTTCATTGCAGCTCTGAGTGTTTACACTTTGTCAAATGGAAAGATGTTGCTTTAGCTGATCATATCATTTGTGATATTTCAAAAACTATGATTTTGAAGATATTAATTAGACTAAAAATCAGACAGGTTGGTGTATTTCTCATTATTTTTGCGTCTTGCGTATTTTGTTTATTGATGCATCCATTGAACACAACAATAAGTAAAGACATCACTTTTTCCTTGACTTTTAAACAAGCATTTCTTCCAAAACTGTCATCAGTGCATGAGGCTAACTGACTCTGATGGAAACTGCGGGTCATCAAATATGATGATGTAATATTGGTTGTTAGAACGACACACTGATCCTGTTCCTCTTGCTTGTTTGTTGTTTGTTTTGATGACTGCAGTCAGTGATATTATGTGACTTTCCACTCTGTTTCAACCTTTCAGTAAAAATGCCTCAAATTCCAGGTACCCAAGTTTGGTTCTCATATTCCCTTTTCCATTTTTTGACTGCCCTGACAAGCTGGAATGGAAATGGTGTGCTATTTTTTTAGAACCAGAAAGATTATCTCTTCTTAATGTTAAACATCCTTTTGTGTGGTTTATTGCAAACTCCGGCACATGAAGGTTCAAATTGAGGCATGAGTTATCAGTAAAGGTATTATCAACATTAACTGTAATACAACTACTTTCACTATTGTTTCACTCAGACTGTGGTGGTCATCTGTCCTCCTGCCTGTTTTAGGAGGTTATCAACTGGACAAATATTCAACTTGGTTGATACTTGGTTTGAGCCACATTGTTCCACATTAAAATCAATTGATGTTGCTGGGACAACATCATAAAAAAACACACAATTGTTCTGATCATGTTCCTTGAGGGTTATTTCTTAAGTCTCTTATATTGATAAATACCACTGGAATTCTGGTTGTCCTAATCACAGGTGCAGGAGGCCATCTGCTACCACATGGAGGTAAGCTAATTCTTGGCCTGATGACAGACTACTGTACAAACTTGAACTGTGCTGTATGAACTTTGATAGATCTGCATGCTTGCATGTTATGAGAAAGCCAAAATGAATGTTTCGCATGAATTGTACCTCAACATGAAAAACACTGTTTGGCAAACACATGTACATTTTTATGGTGTACCTGCAAACCTTGGACTGTTTGAACTTCAGCAGAGCCCAGCGTGACCTTAAAGTCTGTGCCGTGTATATGCACATGATTTGCTAGAAATTAGGCAGGCTGATTAAGCATGGACTCTGGAGGGCCTAATCATGGCCAGGACTGTACTATGGCAAACAGCCTACTCTTAAGTATTGGTTGGCAGGGACAAAACTGCAGTCCCGAGAATCAGTCTGTGCTCTTTTCATGAGACTCAAAATAACAATTAATTCCCCAGAAAGAACACAGATAAAACAAAGCATTCCCTTGCCAAACTTTTTCTTCACCAAATCTCCCAGGCCACATACTTACAGGCAGTGCGCAATGTCTGTCCGTCAAAGTATGAGGAATTTAAGATTAAAACATTTAAAAAAGAAAAAAACAAACAAAGCTATGTGTTTTATCCTGCTGCCAAGCTCCCTTTAGTAAACCTGACAGCTCATTTCCTGCACGAGGGGATAGCCAAAGAAATTAGGCATTTCATGAGGCAAGGCAAATGCCATGCATGATGGCTGCCTCTCCTGATTAGATTAAACCTCAGCCATGTTGCTTTTGATCATGAGGTGATGACAGACTTGTAGAGCCAGATTAGCTGCTCTCAATACCAATGATCAGTCTATGGGTCTGGCTCCCTGCTGAAGAGGTCAATTCTAGCACAAGCCACACACCTGCTCATTACTCCTTTTCAGTATAACAGGGCCCTCTAGCGGTACAACAATACACAATACTCGTGTTGGAAGGTTTGCATTACTGATGTTCACAAATGTGTTAATGACTATAACCTAAAACCTGAAATTTTACATTTATATTTAGTGTTTATGTCTGTGCACTTTGTACTTAAATAGGGACTGGAGGAACAGGAACTGGAGCCGCAGTGCCTGCTGGAGGCAAGACGCACACAGCAGATCATTCTGCCCATTTTCTTTTTTATTTCATTTTGTGCTATTTATGTTTATGTTTCTCATACTGTGGTTTCTGCCTCCCAAGGACTCTCCACACTGTTCCCATTCTCTTTAACATTTTTACTTTAATGCTTTAGGAATAGTATAACATTTCATAAACTGCAAATTGGCTCTTCATCAGGTACAGTGGAATTGATTTATTTGGTGAAGAGCCACTTTGGTTTCCAAACGTATAATGATGTGTCTTTTTCCTAATGTTATAAAGTAAAGATTTTAAAGAGATCGGTTAACAGTGTTGACTCCTTGGGAGACAGTAATTACTGTTGTTTGGACTCAGCGCTTGACAGAAAAGATGTGTGAATGTTTTATTGTAATTGTAATTTATTGTATATCTGTTTAATATGCCAAGTAACAATCACTCTCTGTTTTTAGTACCTGTTATTCCCCAGACTGGCCTTCCAGGAGGGGGTGGTGCTGGTGCTGGTGCTGGAAAGAAAGCTGCCAAAGTGCCAGGTTTTGTAGACTCAACAATAAACTCCAAAGGCTGAAGGCAAATGAAGGATGCAGCTTAGTAGGCAGCAGAGCCACATCAAATTAATTTTTCCATGTCAGATGTTTGGTGTGCTTGGAATTCTTTCTTTTAATTATGCAAGTTATTTGCAAAATAATTATGCTTATTGCACTTTAAATACAGTGGAGTTGATCCAATATGCTTTACAGAGCAAGGAAAAATGGAACAAAAGTAACATACATGCATAAAGGTGTACATACAATAACTAGTCTGTGAAATGGAATGACTATATTCTTGTTATGTTTTCCTTAAATGTTCTTTAAGTATCAGAACATTATCTCTTCTGTGCTAGCAGGAGGCTGTGGAAACATTTGGCTAGTTTTAAATATTACGATCGTTCTTAAATAGAAGATTTCACTGATAAATATATGAAATTAACAGCTTCATACATATGAGCCCATGAAGCCAAACCCTGCAGCACCTCCTAGATACAGCAAGTAGTTTTATCAGCCACAGAAAGATTACATGCAATAAATTAAGCTAACAAGTAGCCTATTTTGTAAGATGCCAGCAGCACCTGCCTGACTTTGCTGCATCCTGTCTGGCTCTTTTTGTGGCAGTGTTGTGTCATAAAGATTGAAATATATATTGACATCATTTTCCTGTTTGTTATTATGAATGCCTGAAAAGAGCAGATTATTGCTGCTAATGCATGCCAGATCCCTCTCAGATTTTTTAATGTGTATGCAGAAGTGCAGTAATATCCTCTCTTTGGCTGTGGCAGGTGTGGGTGTGCCTGGACTTTACCAAGGTGGACTGGTGCCAGGACAAGGTTTGCCTCTTTCATAGATTAATCTCAGCGACAATACAGTGTGTGTGTGTGTGTGTGTGTGTGTGTGTGTGTGTGTGTGTGTGTGTGTGTGTTTACCATGTGAACGGTCAATGCTTTTGCAAACATACTGTTTTTTGTTGCTCCTTCAGGGTTTGGTGGCCGTGGAGTTCTGCCTGGGGTGGCCACAGGCACCGACCTTAATCCCAAATCAAGTAAGGTTTAGTTTCTTACTCATAAGACTGATTTGGAATTTCTTCGGTTCCGTTGTATTTTTATTCACTTTTTTTACTGCCTTTTTTTAAACAAAAAAAAAACATGGCAACGGCAGCAGTACACAGTATATGCAATACTTCAATAGACAATACAAATAGATCTTCAATTTAACACATGCAAAAAAACTAAATAAATGAATAAATTGGAAATATGGAAAAACATAATAAAAATAATAATGAATTGAGTTAAAATAACCGTTGTCAAAGAACAGTATACCTGTATATCCAAAAATGTTATTGGTCTGTATGCAATTTATCCAAAGAGTAATGCTGCCGGACCACAATTGTACAGGGTCTATTTAGTTTCATTCCTGAAACTCTGTCTATTATTTCTAGTATATTTCTTGTATTTTTGGTTTGTGTGTGAGTGAGAATGTGTGTATGTCCTTAGTAACCTGCTGCTTGTAACAGAGTAATTTCCCAATTTGGGATTAATAAAGTCCATCTATCTATCTATGTATCTACATTCAAACAAGTGACTGACTGGATTATGCAATTTTTCTATTGCAGTTGGAGGGGGGGGGCAAGGAAGTCAAGGACCAGGTAACTTTATTTATGATTATTGCTGTATTGCCTTATTACAAACAAATGCATTTGTATTTTTGTTAGTATCATTGGTATTAGCTGATCAGGATTTAAATGTATTTCTTCTGTCTCAGGAGGCCGTGGGTATGGTGGGCCAATGCAGCCAGGAGTGTTCCACGGATACCCCCTCAAATCTCCCAAAGTGCAAGGTGTGATCACAAACTATAAAGTAACTGTGTTATTCAGAAGTTGCATTCTTCTCTTCATATGATGTGATATGTTCACAACAACTTTGTCGATGTTACCTTTGTCTTACTTATGGCCTGATAACTGGCACTTCTATTGGTATCGCCCTTAGGTTATCTATGGTGGGTTTGTAACTGGTTGATTTAAAAGAGGGGAGTCTGTTTTTGGGGCCCCAGAAAGCTTCTTTTGATTTTGTTCAACTTTCTGATGGCCCCAAAAGCAGAACATTGCCTCCATTTGCTGCTTTGTAGAGGCTCCCACAGCAATGCTACTGTTCTCCTAGTCTCGCAGTGGATGAGACAATCCTAAACGCTGCTACTAAACTTAGCTGCAAAAGAGTAATCTAGCTAACTCACCCATGACCATCAAGGTGCTGCAAAATCATATTAATGAAAGGATGACAGCTTTACAAAACTGAGTTTATTTAAAAAAAAAAAGAATCTACTTAAGGGCTCTTTGCAGGGAATGTTGTCTTGTATTACTGTACTTTGTAGAATTAAGTGAATTATGATTTATGTTCTTGCTATTCTCTAATTTTTATCATTGTCCTCACATAATCACATCTGTATGATCACTGAAAAGGCGGTTCTGCCTTTAAAATACTATTATAGGTTATTTTCTGTCAATTATTGTCTATATTTGATGGTTAAGAGGAGATAATGATGGTAAAAATTAAAACGAGAGAGTATCCACACATTTGACCACTGATCTTCAGCCATACTCAAACCAGATATGTTTTAGATTTGTTTAGACCTCTAATGAACCTGGTATGCTGTACGTTTGTATATATAGTTATGCCGGCACACGCCAGCCTCACGGAGCCCCGGTAGTCCACTAGCTAACCCAGAAACTGTCACTTTGCCCTGGGTGTGGAGCACAGCGGGCTGCCGCTGTCTCGTCAGACTGTGTGGACCTTCTGAAGTCCGACGCGTCTTACCAAATTTGTAATTAGCCATCAATTTTCGTAAAATGGCATTTAAAGGGACTACACTGCATTTAAAAGAACGAGCAATGTCCCAAATTATTTATTTTAGATATGTTATTTAAGTACTTTGTTGCATATGATCATGTATGTGCAGAATCATTCTGGCTCCTCATTTTCTCAAATATGTTTGTTCTCTTTAGGTGGCTATGGAGCAAAACCTGGAGGTGGCAAACTACCATTTGGTAAAAATACTTTTTTGTACAGTTTTGCAAATGTTTGGTATAACTGTGGCATCAGTTCAATGAATAATGATGTGTCACATTACAATGTTTCAGGTTACGGCTTTGGTAATGGTAACGCTGGGTCAAGGCCTGGATATCCTGTAGGAACTGGTGTGTGTTTTTATTTGCTGTTAATTTATATGGAGTAGCAAGGTAAAATAAGACCAAAGAATAATATATTTTTTTTCTTACTGCAGGAGTTGGGCCCGGGGGCATCTCACCTGCTCAGGCTAAAGCTGCCAAATATGGTACCCTACCACATTCATTACCTGGATAATGTAACATCAGTACAGAACATCTTTGTATTTTACTAAAGTCTGTGATCTCTCTACTCTAGGACTGGGTGGTGCTGGCGGTGGTGGCACCGGTGGACTGTATCCAGGGCAGGTGCCAGGAGGTATGTTTTTAGCGAAACTAAAAGTCTATAGCAATGTTAGCAGTCTCATGACTGAAAAGTTAATTCCACACCAGAAACAATGAACAAATTAATGAATAATACAATGAATATGTAAGAGACTTTCTGGATCCACCAGAAATACAAAATACAAAAAATGCAGCAATCTTAGCGAAAGCATAATTCTGCTGTAGCAATGAATTCCTTGGCTTAAATCTTAACTTTTACTGGGCTCACTATCCTCTTCAATGGTTAAATGTATTTTTTATTTCTGAAGGAGTGGGGCCTGGCGGCATCTCACCTGCTCAGGCAAAAGCTGCTAAATATGGTAGCCTACCACATTCATGACCTGGACAATGCTTTTCTATCAGAAGAAATATGATACAAGTTGTGTAACATCAATACAGAACATATTTGTATCTTACTAAAGTCTGTCATCTCTGCTCTAGGATTGGGTGGTGTTGGTGGTGTTGGTGGTGTTGGTGGTGTTGGTGGTGTTGCTGGCACCGGTGGACTGTATCCAGGGCAGGTGCCAGGAGGTATGTTTTTAGCAAAATTTAAAGTTAATTCCACACCAGAAAACAGAATGGCTGAATGGTTTGTCTATGTTTGATAGTTAAGAGGAGATAAAGATGGTAAAAATGGAAAGAGAGAGTGGACACACATTTGGCCACAGTCTTCAGCCATACCCACAGCAGAGGTTTACAGCCTGCATGTGATATGCTTTAGATGGCATACATTATTTTTTATATTTCAACATCTGAATAATCTGGGTGTGCTACTGTACATTTGTATATGAGAATTACGATTTAAACATGGCTCGTTGATCGGTTGTTTTTGAATAATGACCGTGATAGTTGCAAAACAAGCTGTGCAAGTTTAGCAGCACTGCAGACAGGAGGCAAATGAATGACCCTGCTTCACTGTGGTCTGTAGACTTTGCTATGGTACAGGCCAACCAAAGTGAACAAATTAATGAATAATACAATGAATATGTAAGAGACTTTCTGGATTCACCAGAAATACAAAATACAAAAAATGCAGCAATCTTAGCTGAAAGCATAATTCTGCTGTAGCAATGAATTCCTTGGCTTAAATCTTAACTTTTACTGGGCTCACTATCCTCTTCAATGGTTAAATGTATTTTTTATTTCTGAAGGAGTGGGGCCTGGCGGCATCTCACCTGCTCAGGCAAAAGCTGCTAAATATGGTAACCTACCACATTCATGACCTGGACAAGGCTTTTCTATCAGAAAAAATATGATACAAGTTGTGTAACATCAATACAGAACATATTTGTATCTTACTAAAGTCTGTCATCTCTGCTCTAGGATTGGGTGGTGTTGGTGGTGTTGGTGGTGTTGGAGGTGTTGGTGGTGTTGCTGGCACCGGTGGACTGTATCCAGGGCAGGTGCCAGGAGGTATGTTTTTAGCAAAATTTAAAGTTAATTCCACACCAGAAAACGGAATGGCTGAATGGTTTGTCTATGTTTGATAGTTAAGAGGAGATAAAGATGGTAAAAATGGAAAGAGAGAGTGGACACACATTTGGCCACAGTCTTCAGCCATACCCACAGCAGAGGTTTACAGCCTGCATGTGATATGCTTTAGATGGCATACATTATTTTTTATATTTCAACATCTGAATAATCTGGGTGTGCTACTGTACATTTGTATATGAGAATTACGATTTAAACATGGCTCGTTGATCGGTTGTTTTTGAATAATGACCGTGATAGTTGCAAAACAAGCTGTGCAAGTTTAGCAGCACTGCAGACAGGAGGCAAATGAATGACCCTGCTTCACTGGGGTCTGTAGACTTTGCTATGGTACAGGCCAACCAAAGTGAACAAATGAATGAATAATACAATGAATATGTAAGAGACTTTCTGGATTCACCAGAAATACAAAATACAAAAAATGCAGCAATCTTAGCTTAAAGCATAATTCTGCTGTAGCAATGCATTCTTTGTCTTAAATATTAACTGTTACTGGACTCACCATGCTCTTCAATGGTTAAATGTATTTTTTTTATTTCTGCAGGAGTGGGGCCCGGTGGCATCTCACCTGCTCAGGCTAAAGCTGCTAAATATGGTAGCCTGGACAATGCTTTTCTATCAGGAAAAAACATGATATAAGTTGTGTAACATCAGTTCAGAACACATTTGTATCTTACTAAAGTCTGGGCTCTCTGCTCCAGGTTTGGGCGGTGTTGGAGGTGTTGGAGGTGTTGGTGGTGTTGCTGGCACCGGTGGACTGTATCCAGGGCAGGTGCCAGGAGGTATGTTTTTAGCAAAATTTAAAGTTAATTCCACACCAGAAAACAGAATGGCTGAATGGTTTGTCTATGTTTGATAGTTAAGAGGAGATAAAGATGGTAAAAATGGAAAGAGAGAGTGGACACACATTTGGCCACAGTCTTCAGCCATACCCACAGCAGAGGTTTACAGCCTGCATGTGATATGCTTTAGATGGCATACATTATTTTTTATATTTCAACATCTGAATAATCTGGGTGTGCTACTGTACATTTGTATATGAGAATTATGATTTAAACATGGCTCGTTGATCGGTTGTTTTTGAATAATGACCGTGATAGTTGCAAAACAAGCTGTGCAAGTTTAGCAGCACTGCAGACAGGAGGCAAATGAATGACCCTGCTTCACTGTGGTCTGTAGACTTTGCTATGGTACAGGCCAACCAAAGTGAACAAATTAATGAATAATACAATGAATATGTAAGAGACTTTCTGGATTCACCAGAAATACAAAATACAAAAAATGCAGCAATCTTAGCTTAAAGCATAATTCTGCTGTAGCAATGCATTCTTTGTCTTAAATATTAACTGTTACTGGACTCACCATGCTCTTCAATGGTTAAATGTATTTTTTTTATTTCTGCAGGAGTGGGGCCCGGTGGCATCTCACCTGCTCAGGCTAAAGCTGCTAAATATGGTAGCCTGGACAATGCTTTTCTATCAGGAAAAAACATGATATAAGTTGTGTAACATCAGTACAGAACACATTTGTATCTTACTAAAGTCTGGGCTCTCTGCTCCAGGTTTGGGTGGTGTTGGAGGTGTTGGAGGTGTTGCTGGGACTGGTGGACTGTATCCAGGGCAGGTGCCTGGAGGTATGTTGTCTAGCAAAACCTAAAGTCTATAGCCATCTTAATGCCCTTATGACTGAAAAGTTAATTCCACACCAGAAACAGAATTGTTGGATGGTGAAAAATATTTGCCTATGGTTTAGAGGAGATAATGATGATCAAAAAGGAAAGAGAGAGTGGCTACACATTTGACCACAGTCTTCAGCCATACTCACACCAGAGGTTTTTACATGTGATATGCTTTAGATGGCTTACATTATTTTTATATTTGAATATCTGAAGAATATGGGTATGCTGTGTACACAGGTGTTGGTGGCTATGGAGGTGTTGGTGGTGTTGGTGGCACTGGTGGACTGTATCCAGGGCTGGTGCCAGGAGGTATAATATCTAGCAAAGAAACAAAACTAAAAAAAAACAAACGTATATATTTTTGCTTTTGTAAAAATGTTATTATATGCTTCTCTATCTTTGAATATTTTACAGCGGGATATGGAGCTGGTTCCAAGGCTGCTAAATATGGTTAGAACCTTATTGTTTTTTTTGCATCATGAGCATATTTAAAATCATATTGTCACACATATTTTTTCATTATCTATTCACTCATCCTATAAGAGGCTGAAACAAATATATCCTGAATACTTAATATTACCTTAAGTTTAGTAAGAACCTCTTAATTTATATTGACTTGGAGGGGTACCAGGAGGAGTACCAGGAGGAGTACCAGGAGGGGTACCAGGAGGAGTACCAATAAGAGTACCAGGAGGGGTACCAGGAGGAGTACCAATAGGAGTACCAGGAGGGGTACCAGGAGGAGTACCAGGGGGTGTACCAGGAGGTGTACCAGTGGTTGATTATTCACCAGCAGCCAAAGCCGCTAAATATGGTATGGTGTATAAATGGCTTTATGATATGCACTTTTTTAGACTTAACATTATGTTGCGCTATGACCTCTAACATTTTCACTTATGTCTTCCCAAGTACATCATACTTATTCTATGTTGAGTAAGTATTAGCTATAATTATGTTTTGTCTTGCCCCCCCTTGGCCATGTGCAGTGAAGGACTAGGATGGTCAGGGGGACTGGGAGGCACAGGAGGACAATTAGGGACAGGAGGATACAGAGGACTGGGGGGCACAGGAGGACAATTAGGGACAGGAGGATACAGAGGACTGGGGGGGCAAAGGTGGAAAGTTGGGGACATGAGGACTGGGAGGAGGTGGAGAATATTCTGCTGCTGCCAAAACTGCAAAATATGGTATGGAAACAGAATTGTTGCCTATATTGATGGTTTAGAGGAGATAATGATGGTAAAAATGGAAAGAGAGAGTGGCTACACATTTGAAGACCACAGTCTTCAGCCACACTCACACCAGAGGCTTTTACATGTAATATGCTTTAGATGGCTTAAATAATTTTTTATATTTAGACATCTGAAGAATCTGGGTATGCTGTACACAGGTGTTGGTGGGTATGGAGGTGTTGGTGGCACTGGTGGACTGTATCCAGGGCTGGTGCCAGGAGGTATAATATCAACCAATAAACAACAACATATATAGCCATGTACAGACCTCAAAACTAAAATGTTCATTGCTTTATTTTTTGTTTTTGTAAAAATGTTATTATATGCTTCTCTATCTTTGACTATTTTACAGCGGGATATGGAGCTGGTTCCAAGGCTGCTAAATATGGTTAGAACCTTAATGTTTTTGTATCATGGAAGCATATTTAAAATCCTATTGTCACTCATATGTTTTCATTATTTATTCACTCATCTTGTAAGTAGATGAAAAGCATATATCCTGAGTACTTAATATTACCTTAAGTTTAGTAAGAACCTCTTCATTTATATTGACTTGAGGGGTACCAGGAGGAGTACCAGGGGGTGTACCAGGAGGGGTACCAGGAGGAGTACCAGGAGTGGTACCAGGAGGAGTACCAGGAGGGGTACCAGGAGGTGCACCAGTGATTGGATATTCACCAGCAGCCAAAGCCGCTAAATATGGTATGGTGTATAAATGGCTTAACGATATGCACTTTTTTCACATTATGTTGTGCTATGACCTCTAAAATGTGTACTTGCATTCCCAAGTACAACATACTTACTCTATGTAGAGTAAGTATTACCTATAATTATGTTTTGTCCTGTCCTCCCTTGGCCATGTGCAGTGAAGGACTAGGATGGTCAGGGGGACTGGGAGGCACAGGAGGACAGTTAGGGACAGGAGGACTGGGAGGAGGTGGAGAATATTCAGCTGCTGCAAAATATCATATGGAACTTTTTTGTCAACTAAGGATAAAATCCAGTTAAGATCAGAAACACCTTTTTTGCTTTGATCAAGTCTCTCTTGCAAAAGAGATCCTGATCTCAGTGAAATTACCTGATTAATTAAAAGCTATAAACATACTATGCATGCTATGTAGATGTAGGACTTGTTTCCATACAGTCATTCAAATATCTTCATTTTAAACAATTTTCATAAAACAGTAACATTGGCAATATTTTTGAGTGCAAAAAGGATGGCAGTCTGTAACTGTGAACACGGTCAGCTTTCATGTAGTACATTACAGAATGGCTGATTTTGTGGACTCATCACATGTTTATTTAATCCATGCTACTTAAATGAAAACTGTGATTTGTGATTGTGGTAATTTATCTAACTATACAATGCACCTACAGTAACACAACCACACTAGGTTCTGTCTGTACTCACAAAAGCATTTAGTTCCTATTTTCTCTATATTAATTGCCAGAAAATTAATTTAAATGTACTAAATTGTACAAATGTCCTATATTGAACCATAGCACCAGCTTTACATGGAAATGCATTTGTCTTCCACAGGAGCAGGGGGACTAGGAGCAATAACAGGACTGGGAGGAACAGGACTAGGAGGAACAGGACTGGGAGGAACAGGAGGACTGGGAGGTGGAGGATACTCTGCTGCTGCTAAAGCTGCTAAATATGGTAACTGGAATTCAATTTCTGGAAAAGAAAATGGAAAAAGTATTGCAGACCAAAACCATTGTATTTACGTAGTATTTTAAGTGAGTGTGCATGATTGCATGATTAACTTTTGCATTAAAGGTCCAGGTGGTGCAGGAGTAGTTCCAAGTGGTGGTGCAGGTGGAGGAGGAGTACCTGGAAGAGTCCCATTTTTACCAGGATATGGATGTAAGCATGCCCCCACAGACCTTTGATTAGTAATAAAAGAGATATTACTTACGTCTAAGATCACTTTTTAATCTACCCTCTTCTGGGTATATTGTGTTGCAGCTTTGGCGGCTGGTGCTAAACCTCCTAAATATGGTGAGACTGTGATCTTTACCATTTGACGTAGTGTAATGATGATGTCATAAGGTGTGGCCTGACTTATTATACGTATGCAATGCTGAGCTACTCATTGAGTTGTATGTACAACACAATATTACATAGACCCAATGTTACAATCACACATTTTTGAAAATTGCACCTTAAATGCATTAATGCATTTAATTTGGTTTGCTAAAATGGTAATAGCAGCTTACAAATACATTCTACATACACAACAGGAGTCCCAGGAACAGGCCTAGGAGGAGGCGGAGTTCCAGGGGGAGCAGGACAGGTACTTCCTGGTGGTGCCGGCTATGGTGGTAAGTTGGTTTCATTTAAAAATCAGTGTAGTTTTGTACAATGAAAGGGCCTTTGCTTCCTTTATGATAATTCAATATGATCTAATGAATTCTCACAAACATTATGTTGCCTCCTGACAGGTTATGGAGCCGGTGCTGGAGTGAAACCCCCAAAATATGGTAAGGAGAACCTGGAAACTCTTGTAATGATGTTTTAGTCATGTTATTTGAATGAAAAAAACTCATATTTCCTAAATCATCTGCTGAAAGTTTTGATCCAACCTAAGTAAGGTAGCCCATACGTGATTCCCTCTAGCTATGTCCTTTAGCCCTTCCTAGGGGTTCTCGATAGTCTGGCTATCACCAGACCAAGCTCAATCTTTTAAGATTGAAAATTAGTCTGGGGAGTCTGCTCTGTATTTTCTCTGCACAAGAGGCGTGATCAACGGGCATAGTTCAAATGACTCTGTACGCAATTGGATAGTCCTTCAACCAATCAGACCAACAATCCGGGTGACGTACTTTGCAGAGAGAGGCAGAGTGAAAGCTGGTAGTAAAAAAAATAAAAAAATCCAGTTGGTAGTAAGGCAAACACATCCTTCTTTTGTAGGAATTGTTCCAGGGCAACTTTCTGTTCCGTTTTCAGAGAAAACTTGCCTTTGAAATCTTTTAAAACAGCAGCGACAGCGGCATCAACTGGTTGCTGCACTTCGGTGGCCGTCTGAACCACCTCAGCTGAGTACAAAAGGAGTAGTGGTTCTTCTCCAAGCTTCTTTGGGATATTTGAGCTCCTGACCTCGTCTAATGGTGAACCCAGCCACCCTGTGAGGATAACTCATTTCAACCGCCTGAATCTGCAATCTCATTCTTACCCAAAGTTCCTGACCATAGTTCCTCTCAATCACCTCCTTCCAAGTTTCTCTGTCATTGCCCACACAAGCCTTTAAGAGCCGGTGCTAACTGAGAGGTGAACCCAACTATATCTAGTTTGGATCACTGCACCTGCGCACCAACTCTGGATTCTTCCCTACTAGAGAGGAGACATACCATGTCTCTTGTGCACACATCTGACCCTTACATCCGCATAGCAGGTGGTGGGCCCACAAGGTGGCATCGGCTGAACCTGAATGTGGGCTTAGAATTGCTCTTAGTCAGAATTACTCCTGACTTAGCTCTGTCAAACCTCGTCTGTCAAAATGTTGCCTTGAATGACCCTATCGTGAGTTATTGTCAATGCAAACCCCTCCACGATGTTAGGGAAGCTACTCTCATCTGCTTTTAAGTTATGCCAATTAATTGTTTGTTTTACTTTTGTCATTCAGCTTCTCGTTTGGCTCTCCACGAAGGCGGTCGCATTTTCTCTCCTCTCCTCTCCCACACCTCCCCTGCTTGCTCCTCTTGTCTCGTCTGTGTCGAACTTTTAAGAGACTCTCTTTGCACTGCTCTACAAAAGCCTAAATTATGGATTTGATAAGCTGGTCTCTCAACGCAATTGACACCATCTTCTCGACGAGAAGCTCGGGTTCTGGGGAACCTGTTTGCCCGGCCGGGACGTTCTTGGCTGGCTACACGATGGACTCGTGGGAGGTTTGGAGGGTCGTGTGCCTGGCAGCTCTCTCGGTCGAAGACATAGAAGATATCTATCTATTTCGGAACCATGATAACTGGCCTCTTGCTGATTGGATTGGGCTTTGGCCTGCTTTATCGGAAAATTATTTACATCACGTCAGCTGTTCAAAGCCCCACAAAGCTGCGTGGAATGATTGAAGCGGTGGGCAGAGCGGTCAGCATTCAGGCTGGGACTATGAACCGCATTAAGGATAACAACATGGAGATGAAATCGGATTTTGGACAACATCTTGGAGAAAGTCACCGTTGTGCAGAGAAATGACTGACCAAAATGGACAAAGAGAGTAAGCTGTGGAAAATGATTGCAGCCTGCTCGCACGAAGAAGTCATAACAATCTTATCATATTCGGCCTCCCTACCCAGCAGCGGCCTTGGCCAAGGCCACTGCTAGGATCAACAACTCCCCTGAAGATTAATGCTTAGAGACTCTCTTGTTTCCTACCCGAACTTCCCTCAAACACCTGCTGATTGTTTTCTTTGCCTAGGGCCTATTCAAGGTTGTCTCCATGGCAATCTTGCTGTGTTCACGCGATGACATCCTGCGGACTTGAGGCGCAAAGATTAGGCGCATGTCAAAGTTGACTCTCTCCAGGCCCCCACTCCACCCAAATTCCCCGTCCAACGCCTTCGTAGCTTTTTACCCCCCAGTCTGACAAGCGGGTCTGTGACCAGCGCCTTTTGTCGGCTGCAGGAACGGATGGCTGCTTGCCTATTGCTGGGTTACCTCCACCACCCCATTCCCCCTCCCCGGTTGCAAGTTCATGTGTAGAATCGTGTTGTATGTGCTTATTGCCGAGGTTTTTTCCTGTTCCCACACTGTACTCTGTACTGTACTGAGCATTGTTTGGGAGTCGCTTTTTTCCCTCCCTTTTCCTCATGTTATGCTGTATTTTCCTTACTTGTAATGTGGTTTCTGTAGCACTTTGAGATTCATTTATGAAAAGTGCTTTACAAATAAAATGTATTATTATTATTATTATTATTCACAAAAAAAGAATAACTGTACCATAAACATACAGTACAAACAATGTTGTTAAATAAGAATAAACACCAGATGATAGGGTCAGTGCCTGACAAACACCTATCTAGATTGGCCATTTTGCAGTGATATTCCGCCATCATATAGAGAGAAATACATTGTAGAAGAAGCAAAGGCCAATTTAAATCTTCCTTAAAATTGATTCTGCAGCTGTTAAAGGTGCCGTAGGTAGGATTGTGAAGATCCAGGACTTAGCCAAAAAATGTTTAACATCGACAACTTCTCAGTACCTCCCCCCTTTCCACTCAAGCCCAAAATGGTCTCCTAATCCCCTCCCCCCACAAGGGACAAGGAATGCGTGTGCATGAGCAGTGATTGACATGCAGTTAGACACACCCCCCTGGCCCTGATTGGTGCATCTGAACAGGGAGCGGTGGAATTTTGCAAATCACACTACAGGCTGTAGGTGGTGCCAGATTTTTTTTTTAAATTACCTGCTTCATGTAGTTCTACTGGAACATAGGGTCAGTCTCAGCAAATATGACAGAAAGTTAGTTTTATAAGGCTCACCTACTGCACCTTTAACCTGCTGTTGGTGTTGTCTCTTCATCAAGACAAGAGGTCAAGTCCACAATAATGTCAATAAAGAGGGAAAGGTCAGATACCTTGGAGCCATTGTTAATTTGTTTATTTTAGTTGGAGACTACCTTTTACAAAAGCTGTTTGTATTGTAATGTAGCAGATAACAATTGCATCAATTTGCTGACCTCATGTGTGCCTCTCGCAGGAGGCGTCACTGGAGTAGGACTTGGCGTGCCAGGAGCTACTCCAGGTACAGGTGTCGGTGGTATCCCAGATGGTTCTGCTATTTTGGTGCCAGGTAAAGCTTAGAATAGTTTCTTATTTTCTTAGATGAGCCTTTTAATACGTTTTGCCGTTTTGAATGATCTTTTTATTGTTCTTACAGCAAAGGATGCAGGTCCTGCTGGAACTCCTCAACCAGGTACAGTGAAATACCAATACCTCTGTATTTCCTAGGACATTTACTGTACACACATTTACACATCATGTATATTTTTGCAGTAGCTCCATAATGCATATGGGAAAAAAA
This sequence comes from Gymnocephalus cernua, assembly GCA_023631565.1. Taxonomy (NCBI): domain Eukaryota; kingdom Metazoa; phylum Chordata; class Actinopteri; order Perciformes; family Percidae; genus Gymnocephalus; species Gymnocephalus cernua. The sequence continues at coordinate 19,866,708 of CM042430.1, forward strand.
GGAAGTGCCGTTTCCACTTATATTTAGCATTTGCAGTCTACCTTGGGGTGATTGCACTAGTACTATGCCATCATTTATCCCCTCTACATTTTTTCCACCCATTTCCTTCCCACAAGAGTCATGTTGTTTGTATTGCTAGTGCTACCAGCTATTGACCACCTCTAGCTTACAGCCTCCCAGCTGTGGCAGTATCATACTGTAGTCCACCTCACAGCTTTTGCCTTTTCCAGTCTCTCTCACTCTACGCCTGTTTACAGTACAATGGATGAAACTGGAACCTGTTGTCTTTTGGCAGAGCCAACGCCTATTGCTGCAATTGGCCAGACCGCAGAGGTCCCACGGCCCAGTAAGACCTGTTTGCATGAAACCTTTGACCATGAAGTGAAATCTGTGGAATTTAATATATATATGTATATACATATATCAAATATTAGTTGAGTTGTAATGCATTTGCCACTCTGATGTAGTATGGAAAAGTCCACTCAGTATTTCTCCAAAAAGAATCTTTTGTTCATTATTCAAACACGTTTTGCTTGTCAATGTTTTAAGCAGCATCTATATTTAGTATCTTAATAGTTACAGATTTAAATCTTAAAAGCACAATCTGTTATCCAAATTAAACAAAAGTGTAGCCCCGCCACCTATGGAACCTGTTAATGTTTTTGGTTAGTTCTTTATTGGATTACCAGAAGCCTGCACTGCTATATATTCATCTGTTTGTCTAAATCTACATGTATTTAATTATACAATATAGGAACATGCTCAATTTATATGGCCAGAAATGACAGCATGGAAGTTTAAATTCTTAATAAGAGATGTTCATCTCCTCAAATACTGTTTGGACAAACTGTAGAAAACTGTCCCTATATTCTGCTTTATTTTGGGACTGTAATGATAGGCACTATTAACTCACTTCTTTCAGCATTACACATGATCTATAATCTATAAAATATCTTATAAGTGAATGTAGTGTTTTTGCCACCAGCATTGTAGTGCTGAAAGAGAGGTAGCTTTAGTCTGACTGATCCCTGCCCATCCACCATTATTATGTCAGTAGTGGCCACAGGCTTTCTCTTTTTCTCAATAGTACTTGTCTTGTGCACTTTCCTCCTTTTTTACTAACACTAACACTGTGCTTGATGGATTACTTTCATGTATATAATAGCTGCACTTTCTGAATAATGGCAAATGTGATTTATTCATTTAGTAAACATTCAGAAGGAAGTAAAATATTAATGCTGTAATTGTTTTCCCACATTTGATTGTTCCTAAATGTCTAATAATGTTTGTTTTGACAATATATATGCTTGCACTTTTAGTGTTACAGTTCAAGTTCTACAGCAGGGGATTTTTGTGATATTTCCAGGTTTTGTTTTTCAAATGTATGTATATGAACTGTGAATCCCCTGCTACTGTATAGAATACTAACTAACTAGCAGTAGATTGTTGTTTCGTTCGTCTGCTGCTATGATCTGCTGCCTTGACACAATTTTCTTGTCATCTTTGTTATATATTATTTTGAAGGAGTATATCTATTGTTCCCATTGTCCCTGCTTGTTTTTGCCATACATTCCTTTTCCAACATGCAAAATGTGGTTCTGTTTTTTAGTTTCATCATTAACAGCAGCTGTATATTTCATTAGAATTAATGTAACAAAACCAAACAGACACAATTATTGAAATCAGTCATATTTTAAAAGACAATTTGACTGACTTTGCTCTTTTATTCTTTTCTTGCACTTCGTACTCCTGGAGGTGTGAAAACAAACGGTGGGTTCAAAATAGGTGCATATTTTTGCAGTTCATTTAATTCTGTAGTGTGTCTTAACCTGTTTTAATGTACTTTTATTCCTGGCTGTTTTGACAGTTTCTGGTGGAATTATTCAGCCTAGTGGTAAGTTGCACAAAAAAATTGTTTTTAATTATTCATACTGTATATTATACTTACATTAGATATAATGTACTATAACTTGATGATACTTTTTTATTTCACAGCTGGCACAAGTGTTGATAAATATTATATATATGAATAATATTTTATTTACAAATAGTTTTTTTTTTAAATCATCATTTTACATACAAAAGAATGCTCAACTATCTATTATTTTGTACAGCTTGTATCAAACATTAAATATGTGACCAATGCCTTTTTCTATTTATGTCACAGGTGGAGCAGGTGTTGCAGTACCCTCTGGTAAGACCAGTTTCCTTTTTCTTTTGCATTGATTGTGAGCCATTAATGTTTTTAAATTTATACCAAATGTAGTGTTTTGTTCTGTCTGAGCTGTACTTATTTATCTGTATTTATGTAGCCTCTGCCTGTTTTTTAGTTAGTCCAACCGGCCAAGGTCAGCCTGGTAAGTGTAAACAATCTCTGTTTGTGGAGATTTACTGATATATAACAAATATTGAAGCAAGGTCACACTATGATATCACACCAACCTCAATGTTTGCCTGGTGACTTTCATACTTGAGTCTCAGAAATATCAGTCAGAAATATCAGAAATACAGTCACTCTGTAAATCGCCCTTCAGTATTACAGTTTTGACTGCTTTGTATGGATGTATTTTGTTGTTTCTTACACCATACGATTTCTTTTTGACAAGTTTAGATGGGCTCTCTGTGTGTGTGTGTGTGTGTGTGTGTGTGTGTGTGTGTGTGTCTTCTGCTCATTTGTGTTAATTAGTTAACAGATTTTTAATATGGAATGTTATTCATGTATTATAGTCTTCTCTCCTTTAGTTGCAACCGGAGTCCAACAACCTGGAGGTTGCCAAATATTTAAACTTTTATTGGTTTAAGAAATCTATGTTGTTTTTAGCCCTCAAGCTATGTTTTGTCTTGCCACATGGTGGAGACAAAGACAGATACAACAGCTGTCAGTGGCTATAATAATACAAACACTGCTGTTTTCAGGTGTTGGTGTGGGCACAGGTGGCAAAGCACCTAAACCATTCTTACCAGGTAAAGATGGCTAATAAATCATTCATCAGAACTGATTTGTACAATAAATGAATATGTTGCAACCTAAGCTTCTTTCTCAAATTCTGCTGCTTGTGGCCCAAAATGCATTAAGTTGATCTTGCATTCCATTGCCACAATATCATCATTAAATCAATTGTTCCTATAGGTACTGGACATTTGTATTACTGTAAAAATAAATGTCCCTTATCCGCTGTATGTGACTGCAACAGAAAAAGAGCACAGTTGTGTGACTGAAAAATATCTGTTAAATAATGCATACAGTTAACCTAATTTGTTCCAAAAAGTCCTGATCTTTACAGAAATACAACTTCTACATGCAACCCAATGTTTGCAAACATAATTTCAGAATCATCCTAATGATCTTATCAATAAACATTTTATGATCCTATTCAATGTTATAGATCACGCTGTCACACACTGGGCTGTATTTATCTTACTGTGCACATTCTGTCTGGGCAGTCGATGACTCAACTTGAATCGATAAAAGTAGCAGTTAATATATAAGGAAAAGCTGCATAAGGCCTTTCTCTACCCAATTATACCTCCAACAGACTGAACAGTCATCAGTTTGATGCATCTGATGTTTTTTCGCTATTCTGCACCTTTTTTTTTTTTTTTTTACCTGTGATGGACTTAAGACCAAATCCAAGGAGTTTTTCCTGCATTTCATTTAGTCCAACTCAATCAGTCAAATATTAAGATAAATCGCATTGTCCCTGAGAGGGAAGTTGACTGCAGGAGCCATTGCTGTAGAAAATAAAAACAAACTAAGAAACATTGAATACTAATGTTAAAACATACAATATGGGATAAAATACACACTATCAAGATAAATTAACAATACATTTAAACTTACTTTTATTAATGTTATCATGGATTTGATAAAAAACTATTTTTGAATCCAGGCAGAGTGAAACAGAGGGGCAACGGTTTACTCAATGTGGCCTTTATAACGTTCTGAATGAAAACAAGAAACTAATAATCTAGAATTGGGATGATCGTACCTCAAATTCCCAGGTGATAGGATGTTTAATGATTTGCCAAACAATTCACTAGACTGATTGTTGAACTCAAAAATTAGTGCAGTGAAGTCATTAAAGCCAATCTAATAGTTAGATGTAGCTGGAGAAGATGAAGCCAGCATGAATGCTTGTAATGGGGAATCTTCTGTTAAATCACTTTTACTCCATAGGTACAGGAGCAGGTGTTGCTCCAGCCAGAGGTGGATATCCCTATGGTGGAACCTATGGAGGCAAGTTCCCTATATTTTCTATAAACATTTATAGACTTGGTTTAAATTGCAGTGACTATTACTTTTCTGCTTTCTGTTTGTAGATGTGTATTTCTGCTATAAACAAACCACTCCAGAGTTTATCCAAAGGGCAATTTCTTAGCATATTTATGTTTTTTGGGGTTTACCCTTTTGAATGTGCAAGATAGCTCATACATTGTTGTTGTGCTTTTTTGTAGCTGTGGGTGGAGCAGGAGTAGGAGCAGGAATCCCACTGGCAGCAGGAGGTTATCAAGGTCAGAACACACCTACATTTCATTTAACATTAACATTTACATTTATGGTGAACTTTAAGAACACTGGACACCGGTGTCAGTTAATGGGGACTCAGAATGCATAAATAGTGCTTCTTTCCCCTTTGAAGACACATTTTTCTTTAAGTTATATTTTTTCATTATAAGATTGGTTAAATTATTGCCATTTCTGGGATGAGCCAGCCGTCGACACAAATGAGAAGAATTGACCAACCAGACCATAATGCTGCTTTTCTCTGTTATCATGATTCAGGGGGATACAGGCCATATCATCATGGTTATGGCCATGGTATGTATGAGAGGAGAGGAGGCTAACAACACTAATGCACAATGTTCCCCCGACTTAAAAAAACAACAACTTAAAACGTTCTGCCTAGCGCTCAAAGTGACAGTTGGTCAAGAGATGCCATCGCATCGCATTTCCTGTGCAGGAAACTGACTAACATGCTGATAAGTTTCTGTATGGGGCGTAGTGTCAGGAAGGAGAAGCCATCTGGATACGTTTGATGAAGGAAATCAACTGGTGTTTTAGTGGAGGCAGTATTTCCAGTCTGTCTGGGGCTGGTTTACAATCCTGCGTTGGACAGCTGTAGGTAAACCACCATGTCACCACACCTAAGTCAGTCTTCTGTCTCTTGTGACAGGTGGGTTGGCGTATCCCTCTGCAGGTGGACTGGGAGGTGCTGGTGCTGGAGCTAAACCACCCAAACCAGGTAGTGCAACAGGCCTGTTACTGTTACAGCACTTGGAAACATAGTGTATATGTGTTATGAACATGAGTCTTATAGCTTGGAAAAGGTCCTGAGTAGGGCATATGTTGACAAACACTGTATATTAAGATCCGTATGTATCTGTATCTGTACTTAATCTGCCACCCTGCTTTCCCCTTAAATATTAATAGAAGATTTTTAGTACTGTATCTTATAAACTGTTTGTATAGTTAGAATCGAGTGTTAGTCAAGTGCTGTTTTGTTTCCTTTCATTGTGACAAAGATCCTGCTGATGAAATTAGAATGACGGAATGTACAATTCATTGTATTAAAGGATCCTTTGCATTATGCACATCATCTATTTAGTATTTTACCTCCAAAACTAAGAATGAATGTATAGTGAAGTTGTTATATACGCTAGTTATAAAGCCAAATGTTTGACAGAATCCAGCTCCACCAGAGGCAGTAATCCCTGCAGTGTTACAGTACCGTTAGGAGTTTGTAAATGGAGCAAGTCAACAACACATTTCCTGATGAAGACTGATTACTTATACTGTAATACGGTGTGCAACATCAAAGGTTGACTGTTTGAAGATAACACAAACCCCTGGAGAGTCTTGCCCTGAAATAGCAAAACTCTGCCAGAGGACGTTTGGATGAGATTGTTACTGTGACCTCAGCTGAGCCGTTGGCTGGCTCGCTTTAGGGGGAGAAATGACAACAGCTATAGGAACCAAAAAGCGGATAATAAAGTTATACTCACTGTACACAAAATCATAAGAATAGACACATTATCGTGATTTGTTTATGTGCAGGCTACGGCAATCTTGGAGGTGGCAATGTACATCAGCAAGGTGAGGAGCGCCGCATGTTTGTTCAATGTTTTCTGCTCTGTTTCCTCCTGTATTATCCTCTTTTTTTTCCGGAACAAAACACAATTGTGGGTCAATTTGGCACACCTTTCACTTCAGCTGTCCACACAGACTTTACACTTTGTGCAGTGTAGCTTCTGGCCCTGCCTCTTCTCCTGATCCTCCTCCTGCTCCTCTGCCCATCAGTGAGGGATGAGTTTAATCACACAGCAACAGCTGACACTGAAGCCTCCTCTCACTGCCCCACAGATACTGTACAGGCTAGTTGTGGAAACTCATGGCCCTAATCCTTCTCCCAATGGCTAGAGAGATATGTGTCCATGTGAACTGCTTCCACACATGGTTTAATAACTTTCCTCATTTGCCAGTACAATTTTTTCCCAACAGAAAGCTTTGCCAAATGGTGAAAAATAGGTCAAGTTGTCATATTCACTGTACATATCATATGTATCAGTTTTTACTAGATTTCCTGACAACTCTTTATATATTGAATGACCCTAGTCATATTGTCAGTTTACAAACTGATGACATTTTTATGACAATGGGTAACTATAACTGCTTTTTAATTTTACAGGTGTGGGTCCCAGTTATGGAGTAGATTACCGTCAACCGTACTACCAAGGTACTAGAACTGCTCCCTGTGCATTTATGTGTCACAAAGTAAAGGTTTAATCTTTCAGTTAATGATGAGGATGCTGTCGAATTTTCTGTGTGTGTGTGTGTGTGTGTGTGTGTGTGTGTGGAGGATAGACATATAAATATGAAACACAAGCCCAGGTTTAAACATAATAGATATCACATCATTTTGACTTGGTTTAATGTTGATTTTTTGTAATCTATACTTTCTGCTTCATGAAAGTACCCATTACCATGTTTACTTCAGTATACTGAAAGGTCGTTGAACGCTTTTCATTCATAGTTTGTCATCATTGTTTATCACTGTGATACGTTGGCCAAACTTCTCCACATAGACAAGGATTTAGAACACAGACAGTTCTTTAACTTGTCCCTGTTTCTGGAATCAGGAGGTGGATTAATGCCCAACTGTCAACAGCCAGGTAACAGCTAGATGGATGAAAGGACAGGAACACTGACCCATCGCTTCCCCCTTAGAGCTGAGAGCATAAAGAAAGGGAGAGGAGAACTACTGCTGAATGACAGGACATTTCCCCAATTTATTACTTTTCTTCTCATCCAATTAATGAAAACCACATGTTGAAAATGTTAGTTAATAGCTCATTAGCCCTCTGTTTGACAAGGTATCTCGTCCCCCTTCTCTCCTTCCCTTTATGCTGGAAACTTTCACCTAAACACAATGCAACTCCAGCTTCTGCACACTTCCACTTTGTGGGTTTTCTATGTAATCTCCCATACAAAAACACAATTTTGATTTGATTTGATGTGACGTGATGACATATTCCATATGATCATGAATTCAGATTACTTATAAGTATTATACATAAATAATTAATAGTCACTTGATTTCTTTAGCTCATACCAGCAAAAAAGGGCTTTTCGCTTTTAAAGTGCCCATATTATGAAAAAATCACTTTTTCTGGGATTTGGGGTGTTATTTTGTGTCTCTGGTGCTTCCACACACATACAAACTTGGAAAAAAATCTATCCATGCTGTTTTGAGTGAGATACGGGTTTCTGAATGTGTCCTGCCTTCAGCCTCCGGGTGAGCTGTTCAAAATCTGCAGGGCTTGTTGTGTAACTAGCCGAAACGACGGGCTAAACACAACCGTTAGCATGCTAGCGTTAGCATGGTAGCTCGTTCTCAATGGCAAATCACTGCTACAGCACACACAAGTTCACCATAATCTACAAAAGAACTACTTACATGTGCGCCCTCCTTTAGAAAAAGTCTCCCGGCTAATCCAGCCTTGTTACTGACCAAAGTTGGAGAAACAACCTTTCTTTTACTGTCTATGGAGCTAACTGATGATCTGAGCTACTGCGCAGAGTGGAATCAAAGAGTACAGAAGGAAAGATGATTCACTCTGTCAGCTAAAACAGAGACCTGAACACAAGGTGAAAAGAGGAGCTGCAGCAGTGAGAGAGAGCTGTGCTGTACAACAAAAATATCGTGTTTTTTGAAAATTAAACCATGTAAACCTATTCTGGTACAACCTTAAAATACAATTATGAACCTGAAAATGAGCATAATATGGCATCTTTAACATAATTTATTCCTAATATCTTACACTCATATGGGAGGCTGACTTTTCATAAGGGAATTAAATTGGGTTTGAATAATGACATCCTGCGTTGTTCTGCTCTGTGTACCTAATTACAGAGAGAGTAATTGGATTAGTATAGACAGTGGAGCAAATTGAAATTAAATGTAATGTTCCTCCCATTTGCAAAATACATCAGAAGAAAATTTGTCTGTGTCAGAGCTCACATTTTTTCAAATTTCAGCCGCTTAAATGGGGCAAAACCACAAGCGCCTTCCCTCTGCCAAGCTTTAAATAAGATTACTTGTCTGTGTCTTTTAAATGCAAAACACAGACAGGAAAACATCGCTGTATGTGCAGGTCTGGTTAGCTGAATACACTGAGAGCACCTCTGGATCAGACGGACAAAATTATTTCATTTTAGCATTAGTCTAATGGCACCATCTCATCTCTCATTTGTCTTTGTTGTTGTCTAGGTGGATATGTACCAGCCCCGCTGACTCCTCAACAAGGTACCAAACACCCACCTCCTCACATCTCTCCATGCACCCAAAAACACCACATTAGGAAGAATAATAAGTAGTTTCAGTCATATGTGTGTACCCCTGCACCTCAACCCATTTTCCGATTTCTCTCCCTGCTCGTTGGCAACATGTCTTTTTTTTGTTGTTATTATTATTTGACTGAGATTGGAAAAGGGTGGAGTGGTACTGTGTGTGCCTGTCAGTACCGATGACACGGCACAACCAGTACGTTGAACTCATGATAATCTGCATTTTCCCGAACATCTGAGATTAGGCTGGTGGGATTATGTGAAGGAAAGCCCATCTGGTTTCTTTAATAACTACAGTTACCGCTTTGATCCCTGACAGTATCTGAGGTATCGACAGCTTTCGAGGAGACCTGTGTGAATGAATTAAAAGATACATTTCAAATTTCTCTGGGTGCACCCGTTTCCTCCCACAGTCCAAAGACATGCATGCTGATCAGTGACTCTAAAATTGCTTGAAGAGTGAATTGTGAGTGTGAATGGTTGTCTGTCAGTTGCAGACAGTTAGTCAGGCTGGCTGATCGCCGGCGACTTGCCACCGGTATGCATCGGTGCTCATACAGATGTTACCCGCTGATAATGCCGACGTCCTGGTCGGGACGGTTAACGCTACCTCTGATGAGCACCACTCTCTCCCGGTGAGTGAGCTAATCACGGAGCTAACTAATGCTCAGTTTGCACTGTAGCTGTTAGCACTCCCCGTTTCCTCCACACTCTCTCCCTTTATGATCATGAGCTCTGTGCGAGCACCGATCTCCCATGGAAACCTCACCCGGGTAGTGCACAGTGAAGAACAGCAGCAATTAGCTAGGCAGTGGGAGCACTATGCCAAAGGTCTGCTATATAGAAATAACAGACTATAGAATGCCGTGATTGACCAATCGAGTATTCAACAAAAGCTGTGTATTAAAAAAAACGTAGCGACCAGGACATTGCTGTCTCCATCTTTCTGTCTGTGTAATGGGTGTATGAAGAGCTGCAGGTCTGTTTGAGGTCAAAGGTGAGCCACGCATGCAGAGCAGACAGCGAACAGGATGACGTGTGCGCTTCCACTGCATTCACACAAAATCCAGCAATGCGCCACCTTCCCGCAGGGTTGTGCGGAAGTGTGGCCATGTGTATTTGTGCTTTAGAACATACCCGCCGTGAAACAATCAGTTTCCCTCTCTTCATTCACTCTCTAGCTCGCTTGACCACCGCTGCTCTCTCTGTCTCGCTCGTTCAGCCGACATATCCTGCATAGTATGTCCTTTAAGTAAAGATTGTAATGTCAAACTACTATTTCCAAGGTTAAAAATGAATTTTCACACATTGACTGTCCTCAGATACATAATATACTGTATGCAAATTCTTGACAAGGCCTCTTTGTCTGTTTGGTTGCTTCATACACACAATGAGTTGCATCAGTTGTACTGACCTTCAGGAGCTAATACGATAGCATTGTATCAACAAATGTCATTATGTGCTCTCTACCGGCCACTTCCATCAATAAATCCATCTTTAATTTAATTTACAGCACCTGTGTTGTGGTAGTGAACACCCACAGCTTCTCTGGGGGGCTGGTTGTACAGTATAGTTGCTGGATTGATGCTGTGGTCAAACACAACACGTCCACTAGTCGTAAACGTCACTCAGTCATACCAGCAAAGCAGGGAGACCTCTTGTGGAACACAACAAGTCACTAAACATTTATATAGCATCAGGGGATTAATTAGTTAAAGTTAACAGCTGATTTGTATGTTCTTTTTTTTGTTCTGTAGCCAAAGCAGCCAAGTACGGTCCATTGCAGGGCTTCCTTGGTGGTGCAGGAGGAGGAGGAGTCTACAGAGGTAAAAAGGTTTTTACTAACCCTAGTCAGTTTGACCAAACAACATATGCAGAGCCCTCCGTAAAAAAAAAAAACATATATGGGTGAACTTGCATTCACTCCAGTGTTTTCTTAGAAAAGACTAATCTGATGTTCTTTGCTGCAGGTGGAGTTGCAGGATGCGTGGGCAAATACTGTGGGAGGAGGAAGTAGAGCCCACCAGTGTGACCTCAAGAAACCATGGTGCTACTGCATGATCTAGAATGTACATTTTATATACAAACAAACCACATTACAAAACACGTAAAGATGTCTTTTTGTTTTGTTTTTACTTACTGGACTTCAGCGTCTGATTTTATACAAACCCACCGACCCAGAATTTTGTACACGCTCTGATGAGACGTATGTTATTGATAGTGCCTTTAATCAATAATGTGGTCACGTTAATCAGCTTTAACTCCCTGTACTGCTCCAGCCTACTTAGAATATAGAGAGTGTGTTTGTGTCACCATGTGTTCTTGTGCATGTGTGTGTGTTTTTTTTATTTGTTTTATGGTTGTACTGTTGTGCGAAAGACTGACTGAACCACCGGCTGCCAATGTGACCTATGAATGATTTCCCTCTCGGTTTTAATCCTAAAGCAAGGTGAACTGTCCTCATTGTTACAGCCCACAATGTCTCACCTCACTGTGCAGACCTTGTCATCTCTCTGATGACATGTCAGAGGGGTTGGGTTAGTCGAGTCTCGTCCAAAAACTGATGAAATCTGGCCAATCTCTGCATCATCTCTGGCTCCCCGTCTTCTCTGCTGCTATTTTTAAAGCGTGCTGGGTAAATAGCAGCGGGAATCGGGGCTCCGGCCAACCAATCTGCTGCCAGTAACTTTGCTGATTCTAGTTGCTATGCAGTTCAGTTTTCTCAGCAATTTTAATCTTGCCAAACTTGTGATGTATGAAGAGCAGTTTCTGCTCTGAGGAACGACATGCTGAAGACAATCAAAAAGTGTTTGATTCATTACAAGGTGTTTAAAAACATGGGGAAAGCAGTGTGGCCTTTTAGTTCCAAGTAGATTAAAGTGTAACTCGGATACTACTCTGGCACGTACATTATGTATGTGTGAATGTTTAATTGTGTGTCTGAAATAGAGCACTTCAAATGTTTAGTCTCATTGCAGCAGTTATTTACATTTATGTAACTTGTCATTACATGATTATTCAAGATGTTTTGCACCATGCTTTGACTCATAGCTTCATTGTTATCAGGAATGTGTGAACATAAAACGCATTTATTCACTGTTTAGAATTGTAATACAGAATAAGACTTTGTTTGATGGGAGAGCCGAAGTGTTAATGTGAGGCATAAGCTCCCATTGTTCTTCATTTACTTGAGCTGCTTTTAAAAAGGCTTACTGACCAAAGGTTCATGAGCGCTGTTGCCAAGTGACTCCATCTCTTTCTGTAATTGTGTACTGTATTTTGTACTAATTTGATATTTGCTGGCTTCGGTTCCTTCACTCGGTGCTGGGGTCAGACCTTGTCTTATGTGCCGTGGGATACTCTTCATCTTTATTTAAAACTGTTTTTATAAGGAGGAACAGTGTGATTTTGCACTTTTTATATTTCCACGACACACATGTGACTTGTTCCAGCATTTATTTACTTCATCAAATAACAAAATAAAATGTGTTAAAAGTACTTGTGTCTTCCTATTTATTTACACTTTTTCTTTTCTTTAGGAATGCATTCCACAGCAGAGTTGATGAAAACCACCTGGCTCAGGCTGTCCTGGTAGATCAGTTTGCTATAAGCACCATAACACACAGGGATAATATCTCAGGTTCAAGTCTTGTTGCATCTCAGTTTTAGCCAGATTGTTACTGTTATTTCGACTGGGCAAAATGAACCAGGAACCATCCGTGTATTTTAAATTCTGATATGTGAGTGAGTTGGTAGAGCTCTTCATTGTAATGACAACAAACCGATTAAGGCCATTTTGCCTCGGTGGAGACTAAACTCTGTTCTTGTTGTGCCACCTGGAAATAATGAACTCATGTTGCTGTGTTCTCTGAAGATCTCCTGGGAGAACCGCTGACCCATGATTCACATTATATAGTACACTGTTTAAAACCAGGTAATTATGTATTCATCATTTTAATGTTTCCTCCATATTTGTTCAGTTGTGTGTTTGCTTGTTGGCAATCACACAGTTTTGCATGTTCAGCTTACCTGCCTCACACTGAAAGATTCAACTACTTTCACATTTTACACTTCAACTGGTTTCAGTGCAAACTCCAGCACTTCCACTTCAGATAATATTTGAACACATTTGACCACTTACAGTACATATAAACTAATATTTCAACTGCTATTATTTATTCATCTTTAACTGACATTTTAACTTATTTTATCCTGTCTGCTTTTAGTGCTACACTTTAACGGTTTTCAGCACCTGTACTTTAAGTGACACTTCAAACTTTTTTAGTACTTCAACTGTAATTATACATTTTACATAGTCTCAAGCTTCAAAGACATGATAAACAGTACCATGTAGCCTAATTTGTGACTGTTTCAAATGGATCAACAGCTTGTGAGCACACCTCGATTTTCTCAACTAGAAAAATGTTGCCTTAACGTTGTAAAATAGCTGCCAAATAAATAGGGGCTAAATTAATGTACTGTCTTTCTGTAATTGCTAAACCCACCGTGGTGTTTACTGCACAGCACTGCACTGCACTGTGTTCCTCCTCCCCGCCCTCAAGAAATGCATAAATTAAGCAGGGAGTGCTCCTGATTGGCCGGCTCGTTTCTTCCTCTCCCCGGCTCAGCAGCTTCATTGGTCAGCAGCCCTCTTGAATGAAGCGCCGCAGAACTGTGCAGGCAGGAGGAAGCTGTGAAGGCGCCGCAGGGAGGGGACACAAGCACAGCAACACGACCGCGGGGCGGGCTGCTGTGGTGGTCGGACACCGGTTATCTGTCGACCAGAGGCGGCAGGCTCTCTCCCGGAGCTCGGTGTCGGAGAGTGAATGAGGTTGATGCTGCTCTGCTGCACCTGGAAGGACGAACGCATGGGAGAGGAGGAAGGTAAGGAGCTGCTGCTGGGGGGTGCATGCGGCGGTAGCGGGGCGGGAGATGCAGGGACAGTGGAAAACACAGAGGATGCTCCACCGAAACTGGCAGATAACATTATATTATGCTTTGCACTATGTTTCCTACATCGTCGTTCATTGTCAGGCACAGACAGACAACAGTGTAGAATTGGTGTATCTGCAGGGAGCGTCAGGCTGTAACGTTATGTCCACATTGTGCTGCAACTGAAGCCATGTTTTGTTGATGCACCCGTCTCGTTTGGATGCAGTGTTCATCCTCAGGCCATGCACAGTAGTCATTCGATCTGGGATAGCCTAATATATTCTGCTTATAAGCAGGTTGTTACATTAATACAATATAATGAGGACTCTACGGCGTAATGAATGCACACAACTGTCTAAGGTGCAGCTTGAACTGCTATTGCCCAGCATCATGTAAAGGTTTTACAAAGTTGACCTTAAATGAACAACATACTAAGTGAGTTGGAGCTGCAGCTTCTTTGGCAAAGGCAAATAGTATAGTATAATAGTCTCAAAGATTAAAATCCCCTCCAACTTTCCTCATCTATCTCATTGTGAATGACCAGTATAGATATAATAATGGCAGTAGTTAATAACACAATGTTACCTCATTCTAATTTGTTAAAATAAACATTAACTGGAGAAATCACTCTAGGACAATGATTTCCAACATGGAACGCATTGCAAGATACATTTGAGGGGTTGTGAGATGATTAACAGAAGAGGGAAACAATAAAATAAACATAGTCATGCTACACAAAGTAATGCTATTTTCTTATATGTCTCTCTAATTTTTTCTCATAAATTACTTTATTATTTTACTTCTTCTGGACTTTAAAACAAGGGCAAAATGTTTAGTAGACAAACAAGCTTTAGTATAATAATTGTGTATCACTGTGAATATTTGGTAAATACCTGCATCAAGATGTGATGTTACTGTATATTTAGTGATTGTACTACACTGTACTACAATAGACCTTTTATGATGACTCACTTTGCAAGAGGAACTTTGAGTATTGAGTTGTGAGGGGTGGGACACCCAGTCCTAGACCTGCACAGGTTATACAGAGTGTGTGTGTGTGTGTGTGTGTGTGTGTGCGTGCGTGCGTGCGCCTAATTTAGGTATTAGTGTCCTCTCTGAGACCTTTGCAGACAGCAGAGGTCAAGAGGACACAATTATCAGGCAGAGAAATGTTCCATAATAAAGTAATAATATTTATTAGTAAAGATGAGAGGAGAGAAAAGGTATTAGCACAAACCAGACATGCCTACGAGCCAAAATGATCAATAAAACTACTACAGCGGGGTGGCTCTGTCAGGCATTACATTAACGAGACGATCGCACAAGACCTCTGCCAACACAGTTTTTAAAACTGAGGGAACGACGAATAATAAAAGCTGCAACAATGCTAAATCCGATTATTCTGCACTCTGTGGTACCTAAAAACTGTTGAAAAACTATCACTTGTTGCCAAAAATGATGTAGTTCAGTAATTTAGTAATAGAACTACCCAAGTATTACACTTACTTTAACAAGGATTTTCTGGAATGAGCAATAGCAATTTGAATCACTGGCTTAAAAGCTATGTGATTTAAATAATAATCAATAGGATATTTGTTTCTAGATTAGATTAAACTTGATTTTAGAAACAGTGTCATTTAGTAGCCATTAGCCAAAACTTCATTAGATTAATTAAAGTGCAATAGTGTGAAACTGCCCTTAAAGAAAAGTTTTAAATATTATTCTAAAATTGGATCCAAAAAGTTTCCATTATTTCACTAAAAGTTATGATTTAATATGAATTGTTACACATGTGCTGGGTGATACTTTCAGCTTTTCACTGTGTTGTGTATTTGTTATCTGGAGCTTCAGTACGGATTTACATTGAAGGCCAGATAAGAATAGAGATAACAGTCGCATGCAAACACACATCAGCAATTATTACATCCCATCAAAGAACTGTTGTTGATTGTACGCATAGTGAACTATAAAATGGTGGCTATCAGTACACCCTGTGACCTTTGTCTCACGTGTTACAGCTGGAGGAAGTTTGCCCGTCTGTGCGGGATGCAAACAGAGGATATACGATGAGCAGTACCTCCAGGCCCTCAGTGCTGACTGGCACACCGTCTGCTTCAGGTATGTTCGGCAAAAATGTACCGCCCAACAGCCTCAACAGCATGAGTTCACGTGCCTTTAAAAGGCAGTGATGGATGAGTGTAGAGCTGAAACAATAAGTCGATGAATGGATTCATCGCTGGACAGAAAATTAAACAGCGGGGCGCCATGTTTGCTTTTTTCCCGATCTTTCTGTCTCCTCCTTTTCTGTCATCTTTCTACTGTCAGCTGTCCAAAAAACGGCATAACATTACCATAAAATAATAATGCAAAAATTTAAAATGTAACTGGAAACTATTTTGAAGATTTTTCGCCTTCTAATCTGGGATTTTAAAAAGAAGATGTATTTTCAGACAATTAGTTCATGAATGTAAGGGATTATTCCTTTACATTAACCAATTATTTGGCAGATGAATCAATGAAGAATCGTTCATCATGTTTTCTTAATGGACCTGAAAATTGTTTCCAGCCTTATTTTTCTTTCTACTGAAAACATGAGACTTAACTCTTCTTTAGTATCATTTCTGTTGCTATGGCGTCCATGACAGCCACAGAAACAGAAGCTCATTAACAAAGTCTCTCAGGCCTGAGCAGCCTGAAAACGTGATTAAATAATGTTTACAAAAAAACAAATTATTTAGAGATACCTTACATCAACGTGATCAAGACACTCGCTGAGATTTGTAAAGGCATTATTAAGCATTTCCTTGATATTTTAAAGTCGCTGGAGACCTTTTAATCCTAATCAACGGATACAAACTAGAGTTTCTGTTGTGTCAAGCTAGGGCTGGGCGATATGGAGAAAATCAAATATCACGATATTTTTGACCAAATACCTCGATATCGATACCGCAACGTATCGTAGTGTTGACTATTGGTGCTTTCACAAAATATTTGCAAAATGAGATTTTTTGATAAATAATCATCAGTAATGTGGATATAATGACTAAGTGGGTAAAGGCAAATAATAGAACAGTTACAACAGTCTGGTAAGTTCAAAAATGACATCACTTTACTGTAATGCAGCCTTTAAAACCAGGAAAAGACACCACTTATGCCATATTACAATATTATGATGATATCTAGTCACATATCACGATATCGATATAATATCGATATTTTGCCCAGCTCTATGTCAAGCTCACAGCGTTTGACCTGTATCTGCCACCATGATGAACATGTTTGGGGGACAAGAATAGGCAGGTTTGTGTTTCAGTATCAGTCAGGTTTCTCTTTACATGAGGTGCCACGTTTTGGAAATAACTATAGATTTATAAGATCCAAAAGCTTATTTGCAGAGTGACTGTGTGAGTATAGAGACTGTACAAAATGTCTTCTCAGTTGGAGTTTTTGATCAGTTGTTGTGTGTGTCTGTGTGTGGGCAGTGAGACTTCATGTGTCTCTGTGTGAAAGAAATCTATTCACATTGTTTGGATTATAACCAGCGCGTTGATTCTTAATATTAAGCACAGTTCTTGTCTGTTAAACTGACCTTAGAAAAAAAAAACACAACATTTGGGTGATGCCTCCAGAACCATAAATTAGATGTGTTATTATTGAATCATTATTACACATTTCTATTATACAACCCCTGTCCTTCAAAAAAAAAAAAAAATCTTTATTGACAAAACAATCTCACCACAAGGTCCACTTAGTAGCTGCTCTGGAGCTCCGGGTCGTATTACACAACCTCCAAAAAAGATGACATTTTCCCAATTGTTACAGAATTGTAGATGATTAAATTTCCATTTTTTAGGACACTTAATTGGATTAAAGAACAATCCTCATATTACAATAGATTCTCCAGTTGCCTCACATTCTCTCTTTTATGAGGAGCTCTCGCCTTATTTGTGACTGTTTATGCTACGTGTTTGTCGTTCTGACTGGACTTCAAAATAAAGTGTTGAAGTCATTAAATCTTCAGATCAATACAGTCACCCAAGGTCATATAACACGATGCATTTGAGAACATGAATATCAAGAGATTCACAGATGGTGTTGACACACTAATGGCCATCGATTCTTTCAGCACTGCAATTCGAGACTTCCGCTTCTTTTTTTTTTTTGATTTTAGATTCTTGTATTTGTTATAGAATCAAAAAATCAAACAAACAGTTTTTATGGTGGGATTTCCCTTTATTAAATGAAAACAAAGATTTATTCTAATATGTATATAGCCTTCCGTACAATAGACATTATTAATAAATAAATAAAATAACCTGAAACTGATACCAGTGTTTTTGTTTGTTTGTTTTTTTGATGCATTTTCGCTCACACAGCGACCGCTTAGCATCATGCTAGTGCCTTTCATTCGTATTGTGGTTTTTATACCATGTCATGAAAATGCAGCAAAAAACAAGCTCCATGACTGATAATTCCCATTAGTGCTGATACTCTCATTAAGCTGAGTCAGGAAGAGTTATTTACTTTGAAAGTGGGGCAGTTTTTACAAGGCTGTTGTATTTAATAGGACACAGTTGTTGTTGTTGTTGATGATGTTGATGTTGCTGCAGCTTTTGTTACTTAATGATCTTATGTAATCTCTCCACGTCTTTCTCTCCTCTCTCACAGAAACTTTGTTTCTGATGATCAGGAGATCAAACAACTTTTTGTCGAGGTGTTCTGGCTGACCCAACCAACACTGACTCAAGTGACATCACTTGAGGCAATGTATCAGTACAATGTAGCTACAGTGTAGCTAACATTAGCCTCTTGAGGTATCTTTCACATATCTAAAGTTCTGTATCAGTAGGCGAACAGGTACTGTTTGCTGTTGTTGTCAGCTACCACTAGATGTTACAAAAGAGCCACATTTCACTCGTGACGTTTGGCAGTTAAAGCATGGTATTTTATTTTATTTTGACAAGCTGAGGTTTTGCTTCTTCTTGCTTCATTTGTTTGAGGTGTTCTTGCTTCATTTGTTTGAGGTGATAAACATCCAGCTGCATCATCGACATCACTCTTTTTCACTCAGTTAATCTGAGCTGGTAGGCAGATTGGCAGTCGCTGTGTGGAAAACTCACCGCTCAGTACGTCATTAATGATTTCCCTCGGCCGGATGTCTGAATGGGAAATCTGAGGAGGATATCTGGGCTCCGGGCGGAGTCCACAATGGGTGTGTGTGTGTGTGTGTGTGTGTGTGTTTTGTGTGTGTCTGTGATGAGAGAGTACAGATAGGGAGATACATCTGGCTGCCTCAGCATGGACGAATGATTGCAGTTTTTCTCAGTTGGGGGTGTCTTTTTTTGTGTATCTGCATTTTTTGCATTTCTCTCGTTGAGTGCGTTCATGTGTGTGAACTCATTTCACACCTTTTTGTTTGTTTGCATGTTTATGCACTTTGTACTTTCACTAAAAATAAATGTACAACTTTGCATTCCTTTTTACTGTACCGTCATAAGGTGCAAACCTGAGCATTGTGCCAGCTTCCTTACACTCCTTTTGAGGTGTCAGATATCAGCCTGCAGCCTTAAGCCCTTCTGCCCTCCATGTAGTGACACACCACACAGCAGAACTGTTTAATTATTACGAGTGAAGCAATGTGAACAACTAAGTCTGTAAAAAGAAAGTGTTACATCCTCCTAGAAATCATCCAGATTTTTCCCTGCATATCACACAGTGTCTAGAAATTAGAGGGAATCTTTTTCTGACCCAGATCCAAATCCTTAGGGGGGAGCAGGATTGTCATAGAAATAGAGGATTTAAGATGGCTTCGCTAGCCAGACAAGGCTTCCGTGGAAAATTGACTGGTTAGACTGGGGAACGGAGCTTCAAATGCCCAACATCAGGGCCCGGTGATACCATGGAGCATTACTCCAGTGAAAAGTAAGTGGAGATGATAGTAGCAGAGGGGAATGCAAAATGAAAGTGCCCAGATTGTTGTTTAAAGACTGTAGGGTCCCGTGGGTAGAGGAAACAAAACAGTCAGAAAATAGCAGCGACTCGCTGTACATACAGTAGCCTTCATGGGAAAATGCAGCCGTGTTCTCACTGAGATCCGTTTTCACGTAGTCTCAAAGCTCAACGGTTGTTCACACTCTAAAACACCACAGGGACTGTGTCCTCCATATTAGGAACGTTGCCATACCATTTATTAATTTGCGAGTACTTGGTATTTGTAGTGTAGTTTATCATGTTAGTGGTGTAGCCTCAGAGAGCTTGTGAGAACAGTTAGTTTTTCTTTGACCTTTGATATGTTACATGCGGTACTCTCTTGGTTTTGAAGTAGTAATCTGTGATGTTTTTCTATAAATACAGGTCAGTATTGCTTCCCTCTTGCAAGTTTTAAACAAATATAACTTGAACCCAGTTTTGACAACATTTTACATTTGTTGATGTAGATGTTTGTGAGGTGCAGGAATGACTTCCTTGGGAAATAACTCTGTGGCACAATAAAATTGAGTTTGACCTTGCAACAGTGGTTTGTTTATAATAAACAGAAGCAAAATGCAGCAGTAAACATGACTTCTGATTCTGAATTAATCTCTGTGAAGTGTAGTGAAAACATCACATTGATTGGAGCAACACCACAGATGGTGGCAAAATAATGTAAATATGTTAAAGCTATAGTGCGTAGTTTCTGTTGCCCCCATGAGGAAGTCTAAGTAATGACAACAACACTGTTGGCGCGTTCACATAATACAAGCCATCCGTGATTGCGCTCGGTGCCTCCGTGAGCTAAAAGACACAAACTAGCACTGGTGGTCACTGCTGTTGTCGGAAAACAAAACAGATGGGACTTATGGCGTTTTTCCATTACATGGTACCTGCTCGACGCGCCTCGACTCTACTCGCCTTCTTTGGTTTTCCATTATGAAAGAAAGTCCCTGGTACCTACTAAGAGGTACTTTTTTAGTACCACCTCAGTCGAGGTTCCAAGCGAGCTGAGGCGATACCAAAATGTGACGTGAAAACCTGCAGACTACTGATTGGTCAGAGAGAATCGTCACTCATCACTGCGTCATCTTTGCTAGCGACAGACGGGGGTGTGCTGAACAAACCCGCCATTTTTAAATAGTTTAGCCAGCGGTGTGGTTTTTTGCTGCTTCTTTTGAAACAAAATGTGTCTTCTGGCTGTGGCAAACAGCCACATGCCGAAAGTAAAAAACAACACACCTTGGACGTTCTGTGTGTGTGTCGCGTTAGGTCACAGCAGTTTCCTGCGGCGTCACTATGACGACCAGCCATGCTCGCCTCATGCCTGAGGCGGTACTAAATCTGCAATGGAAAATGGAGGATGGGGCACCGTGGCCCGAGTCGAGCCGAGAAGAGCTAGTACTAGTTTTCTCATCTGTTTTTGTCTTTTAAAAGCAATTTACTGGTGAAAGAAGTAATTATTGTTAAAAGTTATTGTTATTACATTTTTAATAATCATTTAAATTCCCCCCTTTTTTGTGCTGATCCGAAAATGTATCTGATCCATGACTCAAAACCGTGATCCGAACCGTGAGTTTTGTGATCCGTTGCACCCCTATTTGAGAGGGATGGTAAATTATACTGCAAGCCATCTCATTGTGTCATTATTAAAATTAAAAATGAATTGCTCCAAATATGGGCGATTTAAAACATGGCGACCGTATTGTCAAATTCGGCAACCACAAGCTGATGCCTGCTTCCCAAGCCGGCAACCACTTTCAAAATGTTAGCGTTGAGCCCTGAGGTGTTACTAATAACATTAACGATGGCTCTGTTCCATTCATGTGTCCCAGTAAGCCGTGACAGGGAGGCAGCATGCACAATATCAGGACTGTGAAACTGAAGCAACTGAAGGGCTCCCTACATGTTTGTCAGTAAGAGCTCTCATCAAGGAGCTCCTGGGTGAGTTTTATCGCGTTCACTGTGGATTTGAGGGGATCAAGTTAAAGTAGACATTTGAGGTAAGACACCAGACGCAGTAAGAATGTGTGTAGCATCATTAATATAGGACTCTGGAGACAGTCCCAACCTCTTTTTGCCTCATGGGAGCCAGCGATACGTTTATTTCTAGTCGTACGCTTATTAGCATGATTATCCTTTTGGTTTCATGTTTTTTATTCACTGTGTGGAATTAGTGTGTTATATTTTTGTCCTGTTATCGTCAGTCATTGTTTAAATAACATAGTGTAGAATCACTGGATTATT
Source organism: Gymnocephalus cernua (assembly GCA_023631565.1). NCBI lineage: Eukaryota > Metazoa > Chordata > Actinopteri > Perciformes > Percidae > Gymnocephalus > Gymnocephalus cernua. The sequence goes on from CM042430.1 coordinate 19,888,702, forward strand.
GCACAATAATTGCTTCATGTTCTTTTCTACTTTTCTGTAGCTACATTAACAATAAAACGGTTTTATAAATGTAAATTAAAGGAGTTAAAGCAATACTGAGAATCATCATCTCATCAATATGTGCTTGTTTTTGTACCCAATATAACTATTTCTGCTGCCCCAACAGTCGTCCCAACGGACTACAAGGGCTTGTGCTTCGTTAGCACTTTAGCTAACAACCTCTTTTTTACGTTCTGTGTGCATTTACTTATCATACGCAATGTTTTCTATTACGTTGGTGATGGATTCACATCCATGTGCTCGCATTTTCTGTTGTCACATCAACAAACACACTACTGTTATGAAAAAAAAGAAAGTTGAAACTGTTCAGGAAAGGCTGCCTTCTCTCAAGGATGAGCTGACATAATCATGTGTAGACGTAGCAAGGTCTGCACCATACCTTTCAATTCCAGCTCTGTGATACAGTGTCAAAGTGGGCTGCAGTGACTCAGCTGTTTCTACCTGCAGATAAACTCTGCCTGGTGACAGAAGCCGCAGGACACGATAGATAATACACGGCTCCTACAGTATATGTGGGATTCTTTGTTGCCCTGTACCTGGACACAGAACTATGACAGTGTTCGTGATTTTAGATGGTCACTTAGAGTTTTTTCCTTAAACATCCTGTGACAATACAATACAGAACATGGTTAGACAAAATTAAAAGGTGTTATCCAAGGGAACTGTGTGTTATAACCCAACTGATATGACGTTTCTAAGGTAGATACTGAGAGTTTTATAAAAACCGACATATCAGTACATCTGCCGACATGTTTTTATTTAAAAAATATTTAATTACTTAAATAAGTTACATAAACAAACATCTTTTGATGGGGATCCCTTCAATTTGGATATTACATAAACTTGTCAGTGCTCTCTCAAGGACAAACTATGTGATGGTTTATCTATTTACGAACATACAGTATACTAATACCGATGTATTTTATATATCAATGATAAGCTAATATCGGCTGATATACATCATTGGCCCGGCCAGTTTATCAGCACAGCTCTACTTTGTGAGTCAAGATGTCTGAGGATGTTTGAGTCAATCTGAGCAGTTAGTCGATGGCGCTGTGTTGACGACATCTGACTCAGCTGGTTTGTCTGAGGCTGCGTAAACAGACGGGTTGCAGTATGAATGAGACTTCTTATTTTTCACAAATATTATTGAGGGTGAGACGCTCTGCCTCCTCATCCCAAAACAAAGCACGTCAGGACTGCTTTGAGGAGGGTGGTAAATGAAATGAAATTAGAGGAGGTGGAAGAGATCAACTGATGATGGATAATAAGATAATTTGATTTGTGCCACCAGAATCTTTGAGTGTATTGAATAGTGCAGGAAATGGGAGGTTCACATTACAGGGGTGGCTCTAATGACGTTAGAAAGAAGAAATAAGCAGCCATGAAGTGGGCGGGGCTGGGGACAGGAAATACTTGATAAAGAAGCATGACCTCTCCATGCAGCTGCACTGAGAGAGGAAGTAGAGAGAGAGAGAGAGAGAGTCACTGATGGTTGTGACAGCGAGCTGGTCAAGCTGTTGACCTGACTGTCAAAACAAGACCGTCGCTCCCACGGGTGACATGTCAGCAAAGAACCAACGCAGCAGGGTGCTACTCAGAAAGTAAGTGAACCAGTGAAAGTACGTGATTGTATGTTTATTGAGTTTATAGTTTGAGGATAATGTTGCTCAGATTAAATGGAGTGAAACTTTTGCAAAACAATCTTAACTTAAGGTCGACTTACTCACTTGTTCCGGGGCTTTTAAACATATCACAGAACCTTCTTCAGTAGATAGTTTGTTTAGTTGCTCTGGAATTATAGACGTTCAAACTTTCCATTATTTTGAGCACTTTCAGGACTTTTTGTTTTGACTCTTTGTCAGTTGTGCAGTCTGTTGAATAGGGCTGCAAGAATTATTTTCATCACTGATTATTCTAAAAACTATTTTCTTGATTATTTGAGTGATGGTTTGGTAAATAAAACGACGTGACTTCATCAAATGTCTAGCTTGTCCGACTAGCAGTCCAAAAACCAAGAATATTAAATTTACTATAATGTACATTAACTTTGTGTGTATTACTGCACACCTACTGTAAGACCAAGAAAAGTAGCAAACTTTTTTTTAGCAGTGGGGGCAGGTCTGCCCCCCCCCCCCCCCCCATTTTATTACCCTATTCAATATTGTTGTATAGAATTGTAATAAAACAATTAAGGCTGGGCAACGATTACAAGTTTTAATCGTGATTAATCGCATGATTTCCCTGATTAATCGCATTGTTATACACATTCATGTGATCATTAATAGGACACATTCCACTGCTGTGAAACTTCAATAAAGTGTCCCGCGCATTTTTCAGCATAATGTCTCTCCTCTGTTTTCATTAAAGTCAGAAACTGCCCACAACTCCTGAGCCACAATCATAACATGCAATTTCTTTCTTTTTTTATTATCAGGGAGTAGCATAACCAGTCTATGTTCAGTACCAAATGTCTCTCCTCTGTTTTCATTACATTCAGAGCATGTGAATGCAGCGCCCACGGTTCATCAATATAATGCACTGTAACTCTGAGGTCATTATGGTTACCCAGTGATGTCCAGTAGTCCCCAGTGAGAGCAACTGCAGGTGCACATTGTAATGTTGTCTCTTTTGCAGTCCTCTACTTTTCATACAACTTGTGTATTTTTCTTGTGATGGTACGTCTTGAGGGAATCTCATACCTGCTGTCATTTGTTTTGCGATTCTCAGAATGTTTCTCAGACCGACGTCCTCCACAACACTTAACGGCCTGCAGTCTGTAGCTATCCACTTCGCTATGGCATTTGTTAGCTTCTCTTGCCTTTGTTTATCTAAACTTCTCCCACACGCTGCATCTAATGTAGTCCACCGAAGCCTCGCGCCACTGTTTATTTCGTTGAATGATTTGCTGGTATCAATTGTGTGTATTGCATTTAGGTGATATATTCATACTTTTACACTAATAAAAGAAATAATAAAAACTGCGTTAATGCGCAATAAAATAATTGTCGACATTAATTAATTAATACGTTAACTTGCCCAGCCCTAAAAACAATACTATTTCTAATCCTATTTTATGGTACAACTGATATTCCTAACAAATTCGGCCTAGGCCTAATACCATATCATTGTGCAAATTTAATTAATGTATACCTTGTCCTAGGTCAGGGGTCATGAGGGCCAGAATACAATCAAGAACTTATAATTTAGAATGAAGACGTGAACATAAAGATTGCTCACGTGCATATTAAGTAGCCACGTTGGTTTGTTTTGGTCTTATAATACATCCATAAATGCTCCAGCAGAGAATGGTTAGTTTAGCCAGCAGTTAAGTTTACAAGAATTTGTCCAAATTTCAAGATTTGTGGCAAACTAAAATAAACAAACTACAAACCGCTTTTATTTTAGCTTGTTTGTCAAAATTCGCTATTTAGATTCAGGGCTCGACATAAGCAATGGCCCGATGGCCCGGGGCCAGTAAAAGAGTATGTCGGGCTAGTTGATTGGCCAGTTACTGGCCCGCACGGGCCAGTGACAGTGGCTCTGTCTGCTTCAGCAAACGTCATACAGAGTGACGCGAAGCTTGTGAACTAACATTTCACATTTTCACCACGACTATTGTGCGTCTGCTCTATTTCGATAGCGTGGCGGAAGAAATTTTGCCATGGCGCACCGCCACAATAAAAGCAACATAGAGGAAACACTGAACTCTCACATTTGTGAACCACCAGTCTGCATTGTTGCTTAAAAAAACGATTAGTTGAAATAGTTGCCTATTATTTATTCTTCCATTCGACAAATTGAGGAATCAACTAAAGGTTGAAGCTCTAATGATAAATAAACAGGGAACACAGATGACATTGAGATTATGGCAAATTCTTCCACAATTTTATTTTGATGTGCACGGTTTTTGTAAACGAGGTAAACGAGCTAATAGAATTCTTTCAAACACTTTTGAAGTTTTTTTTATTATTATTTCCTAATATACAAGTTGCAACTAATGATCATTATTGATTAATCTGCCAATTTTCTTGATTCGTTAATGACTCGTTTGGTCTATAAAATGTCCAAAAAATTACATGTACTATCATCACATAAGACAATAAAAAGCATCACATCCTCACAGTTGAGAAACTAGTTCAAGGTTATGTGGAAAAATTACCTATGTTGTTTCAGCCCATAACCAAAGTCTTAAATATCACTTCCCCTCAGGTTTTACACAGAAACACTTAAACTGACTTAAATGTAAAGCACAAAAAGTTTATCATCCAGTGATTTAAATTACACTCAGTGTCTTCACTCAAGTCAAGTCGACTTTGTTGTCAATTCTGCAATATGTGCCAGACATACAGAGCAACTGAAAATACGTTTCTCACCGACCCACGGTGGAGCAATATGGACATGTGCAACAACAGTATCTCATAACGTACAGACTGTCAGAAGGATGTTGATACTGAAAAGTTTCCCTGTGTGGGCTCAGATGATTTACTCATTTCTCCTTTAAGTTGTCTCACACGTCCCTAATGACACAGCACACATCAGTCACACTTCTGTCTGTCTGGATCCAATAACTCATATTTGTCCGTGACTTCCCTCAATGAACAATGAATCAAACCCTGCTGTCCTGCATGTGACTCTCTCTCTCTCTGTGTGTGTGTGTGTGTGTGTGTGGGGCAAAGCAGATAAGAATGTTATCCAGTGTAACCAGGCAAAGTAGTTTTTATTTTACTCCAAAGAAGCAACAATTTGCTCATATGTATTTGTGTTTGTGTAAGTTTGTATATATAAAGGAAATTCCGCGATACATACTTAGATTAAAGCCCCAGTGTGTAAGGATTTCTCCCATCTAGCGGTGAAATTGTATATGACAACCAACTGAATATTACTTTCTTGCCCCCCCCCATTCCGAGTGCGTTCTAACTGCTACGGTGGCTGAACCCGAAATTAGCGACAACCATCCGTGAGTGTCCCTTCCAGTGTAATAATAGTTTTACGTTATTTTGGTACCATTTCATTGCTAACATCAGCTATCAGGTTCCCAAACATATGCAAGCTAATGTTAGTAAAGTATCAGTGCTATCGTTATTCTGTATATTGTACCAGATTAATAGTGTAAGGCGATGTTTACAGCGTAGGAGAGAAGCAATGGAGGTGTTTTTAATATATTTCTCTGAGCAGCATGAACAATGTCAATGAAACTGAAATGATCTTCTAGTATCTCCATCGTTTATACGCAGTTGTTCTAGCTGTAGCTAGTCTGTGTTACAACTCCATGACGTGAGTTGTCTGCCAGGGAAATCACGGCACATATGATTACGTTTATGTTACAAGGTAGACAATCCTTTTTCATCATTGACGCGAGGAAAAGTATCCTAGACGTCGTTCTAGCGTTATGCACAACCATGCTGTAGTTAGCCAAGCAAGTAGCAACTATAAAACTTTTACACAAATAGGCAGAATTACCTGTGTAATTACCTGAATTACCGGCAACTTCGGCGTCCCTTTTAAAATCCTTGCTCCTCATCAGCTCTTTCCATCTTGGAAAAGCCACAACAATATTAACTTTGGTCGCGTTGCTTTGCCTGTCGCGTTGTTGTTTTAATTTCCTCGGCGATTCAGTTATATGTCCTCGATAATAGATGCAACAGGCTTTCAAATCTGCCGGCAGTGAGTCGCAAGCAATCTTCTCCCCCTCCCTCCCCGGCATTCATCACAGTCAGTGCCACTGAGTGAAAAACGCGAAATGCGGAGCAGTATAGTCTGTTTTCCCTTACGGGCTACCGTATTTCAAGATGGCGCATGGCTATGGAGCGTCTACCCCAGTTCATGTAAGCGCAAATGTAAAATTTCAAGCCAATAGAAATACTTGGAATTGATGGTGGTGGTCAATATTCATAAAAAAGGACAAGTTTGTGAAGGGCAATACAGATTTTGATAATGAACAATTACAAATGTTACACAATGGGGCTTTAATGCATATTTATTGAGAATGCACCATGCATGTCAGATTTTCTGAGATTGCATTTTTTATTCTGACTTTTTTATCACCCAATTAATGATCCAACTGCAGACAGAGAAGATACAGAGGTACATTATATTACACAGTTTTATAGTCTGATTGTATGGCCTGTTGGTCTAAATGAAAGATCAAAAAGAAAAAGCACTTTCCCATAACCTTGCATTAAATTATTCTTTTGTGAAGTAAAATCTTTCCACGGATCCTTTTATTTGGATTTATGAATATTTCCCCCCTAAAATAGTCTTAACTCATTGTTTTTTTAAGTCTTTTTATATCAAAAATAAGTTGCCTGTCATTGTTGCACTAAAAGCTGTTTGATTTTTGATTGAAGCTTGGGATTTTGATTAATAGTCTCCTTTTATACTCATTCAGTGACACTTTGCTCTGTGTCTGACTGCACCAAAAACTTGTCCTCCTCAATATGACGTTACCAGGATTCATACGTGCTGCTGATAACATTTGCAGAGAGGAGAAAGGAGTCATCTTGTGTGTTGGCACGTTGTGATTAATCACCTGTTCCAAAGCTCCAACCTTTGGCTCTCGCTACAATGCTTTAATCACACTTTGAAAATTCAATTTTGCCACATTTGCACTAGATAAACTCAAGACTTAAACCCTGCATGTGATTAAAGAAAGGAGGATTAAAGCCCTCATTCATTCTCTATTTTGTGAGTCCTGTAACTTTTATATTTGACCTTCATCATTTCATAAAAATTATGCAGTCTATCAGCATTAAGGCACTTTAAGATATAGAAAACAACATGAACTATGTTTTATTTCTATTGTGTCATGAAGATAATCTGTTGACATGATAGCACCTTTAGACTTCCCTGTTGGCTTTAAAGCTCATTCTTGAATTCCACTAGGTTCAACTTTTGCTGCAACACAAAGTAACATCGTCCAACAAGGTGCTGTGTGTGCTGTGTTGGCCAGTCAAATACATGCAAGCACAGATTCTTGGTAGATTATATTGTAAAGTGAATGCTGTATTTCTACCATTAACCTTGATAGTTGTGATGAATGATAAAGTAGCTGCTGTCATAATAACTTTACTGTGAGTATTACAAACCATTGTAATACTCTGAAGCCTTTACACACATTAATCTGTTATTAATCTCTAATTCCTGGATCATATTTCAATGGGATTGTTCGAAATGAGCCGGGCCTGTGCAGAATCCATAACCGCACAAAGCATCCCGGTTAGTATTCTGTCCGACTTGATCCGGACGTGCTTTGACATCATGCAAACGTAGGCACCGATAACAAAAGGAAAGGTGGCTGCAGTTTTTGTTGTCTTGTTTGTTGTCATGGCGTTTTATAGAAACGTTTCATTTTTTTTTTTAACTGGAGAGACATTGATTTTATTAGTCCGACTTTGATGGTGGCCAATGGTGACTTTTATCAGTCAGAGGCTGGATACGGCCTCAGTAGCCTACAAATATTACAAATAATTGTCATAGACAGAAATCTATGATAGACAGCAATCTATGATAGTTACAGTCTACGGTATTACCATTTCTGATTTGATTCTTGAAGTAGTCAGAGGGTTAGGGGGTAACTTTTGCTAACAAGTGGGATGTTAGGATTCTTAAAATAACCTACTATAACCTGACGGGTCAATAATGAAAACTATTGACTTATATTTCTTTGTTTTCAGGAATTGATAACCTGAAAAAGCATGTTTGATACTGAATTCCCAGATTTTATTATTATTTTTTATTTCATTCTTTTAACCCTACATCGGACTGAGACTCTGCTCCCTAAACTGACTCACATGGCTGAATTCACCCACCACCAGGTTCCCCTCATCAGTCCCTCCAGAAAAACGCGATTATGCGATCGCATAATTCAATGCATAATCAGCCAAAGTCCACATATTTATGCGGGGGCCGCATTTTTTCAAATATGCCGCACTTTCGCCGCATAAATTGCCGATTTCCGCGCAAAATATGCGGGGCTTGCATGATTTCATAATTCCCGCATTTTCGTTGCAAAAAAGTCACATATATCTCAGCAGAAAGTTGAAAAATGTTGCGTTTACTTCACACAAGAGCAGCCATTTTCCCCTGTTGCCATGGGAATGTTATGAAGTGACGTAATTTTGCTTAGTGAGAACATGGTGTTAGGGGAATCACTGTCTTTTCTCTTTTTTCATCAAACCGCAGTTTTTGCAAGTTCCCGCAATTTCATCGCATAAAATTGCATAAATATCCCACATATTCCCATCGCATTTTTTAAGAAAACGTGCCGCATAATCAAGGATTTTTGCCCGCAACAATCACAAAAAAACTGCGTTTTTCTGGAAGGACTGCCTCATGCATCAGTTCCTCTGTTTGTGTCTAAGCTGTCGGAGAAACAGACTTTAATCAAAACTATTTTGTAAAAGACACCTGGTAATGAACAGGAGCTCTGCAGTTTCTCCTGAATCCCGCTGAACAGCGCTCATCAAGGTTTCCAGAGCTTCCTGAAACCTTTTATCATTTCCTCACAGTGGAACAAGTGAGAGAGCCCAGGACCGACTGTGTTGACAGTCAGTCTGTCAGGGCAGCTTAACAGTGACAAAGGAAACTGCTGCCGTGCACATACTTTACTCACAGTCCGCCAGGGCTCCTGTTTACCAACTGAATGGACCACCGGGCCACAAATAAAGAGATTGTCTCCCACAGTCAGTGCCGAGCCAGTGCTACAGAGGGCACAATTATAGCTTCTGTTTAAAATGCACAACATGCTCTCCTTTCTGCATTTTAGTTCTTTAATTGTTGCAAAAAACAAGTTCTCCAGGGGTTAATGCCGATGTAAATGTTGCTTGTGTTTGCCAAGGTCAAGGGAACACACTGATTGGCTGAGGGATTTCCTGGGAGAGTGTGAAACCACCCAACAGAGAAAGATGTGGGGGTTAGCATGAGGTAATGCCTCTGTTTTTTTTTGTTTGTTTTTTTGTGAGAGGGTGACATCATCGCTATGGCATTCTATGTTACCATGGAGAAGAAGGAGGGAGGGGAGGAGAGGGGGATGTTAAAATAAGATGAACAAAAACGGGAGGCGCGTGGGAATTGACTGAATGTGTGTGTTAATGTCTGTGTGTGTGAATGAATCAAACCAAACAAATTCAGCCAATTTGGTCTAATAGGAAGATGTATTTGTTAGTGTGCCCACACACAACACATACACACACACACACACACACACACACACAAACAGGTACGTATCCCCTGTCTCCAGGTGGGAATCCTTAGAATGTTCTGGAAAATATGAGCAGGGAAAATCTTGGCACTGGACCAGGAATTCCCCGCCTATTTATGTCTCCTCTGAGGGGAAAGAGAGTGGTCTCCCCCAGACAGTCTGCCATTTCCTCAGCTTGACTTTCACACATCTGTGTGTGTGTGTGTGTGTGTGTGTGTGTGTGTGTGTGTGTGTGTGTGTGTGTGTGTGTGTGTGTGTGTGTGTGTGTGTGTGTGTGTGTGTGTCTCTAACCCACAACCCCCTCTTCTCTTTCCCAGAGGTTGTATTTTCTCTTTGTCTGTAAGGATTTCAGCTTATCCTGCAAGTACAATAACAACAGCCGAGCACTTTTTTCATGCAGTAGACACATTTGTTTCTGACGCTTGACGTTTATTGTCTAGTTTTCCTGATTTTACTGGAAGGCCAAGCAGACCGGTGTATTGGTTTATTGATCAGAACTACTCAAAAGCATTTCTGCCATCTTTGCAGATAGAAAGGAGATGGATGTCCTCCTGAGCTTGGCGCAGATGATCGAAGATTTAATAATTAATGAGGACATACACATGTGTGTGTGTTTGGGGGGTGAGGGGGCGGGTGTTTGAAAAGGTGTGGCTCCTCGTAAATCTTTCAGCTTTGCATCTGTCAGTTGGTAATGAACCTGCTCACACCTCCACCAGAACACACACACTGTTTCCTTTTGACTCCTCCCGCTTCCTGTAGCAGTGTCAGACCACGCGTCATTTAATGACCTGTGGCTACATGTACACACACACACACACTCAACATAAAATGCTGACCAGAGCTGGATGGTCAGCAAGGTTTGTGTGGGAATCAGATTAAACTCTGGTTTGGTTTTATTTCACTGTGAGGCATTCAAGGGCTTATCTTGAAAGAAGTCAAACTGAGATCTGACAACAGATCAAATACAAGAGCTGCATGTTCGCATACACTGTAGTAGCTTCATATACTGCTTTGTTCAGATTAGACCTACAACGATTAGTAGATTAATAGTAAAAAAAAAAATAATTGGCAAATAAACAATAAGGCAAATGTTCTGTAGTTTTACCTTCCCAAATGTTAAGATGGTCTGCTTTTCTTTGTCATTCATGATTGTGAATTGATTATCTTTGGGGTTTTTGGACTGTTGGTGAACAAAACAAGAGATTTTAAGATGTCACTTTGGGCATTTTTTTAAATATATAAAAAAAGAAATTGCAAGATTATTCAATAAAAAATAAAATAAATAATGGCTAGTTCAGATGTGTACTCTGTGTACATGTTGCTCAAATAAAATAAAAGTACCATTTTAGCTGAGAAGCTGCAGGGCTGACTCATATTTGAGACGCAGCTGACATGTTACCCCACAAAGCTCTGCATGCTTCACCAACAGGCAACTGAAATAATGGAAACATTTAAGCCCTAATTAATAAATAA